>JAYKKI010000137.1:1932500-2532500 GCA_039881145.1 Druceiella hillmani
GTGTATCTGTATGTATTTTATTGTCATACGTACACTACAATATAAAAATATATAACAGTTATCTTACAAAATTGTTGAAGTGAAAACTTCTTTAGGCGAGTTGAGCGACTTTTTGGTAGGGAAAATCTTGCGAGTTCACGTCACCTACATGCTCTAATAGCTGTATGTCTGTAGCTATAAGGGTGACCTGTTGTGTAACATTAGTGCTGTGTACATCTATACACTTAAAGTTGAATTTACTACGTGGAAAGTTCAATGTGAGTGTACTGTGTATTATTTAAATTGTTTCTTAGTTTGATTATTATTTCAATGGTTTAATTGTAGGACCACTGTGCAGTATAATAGTGAATATTAAATATGTTAATATTTTTTATATAGAAAAATGAATTAACCATATAGAAATGAACATAAGTGTCGCTCGGAATGCCGATAGATATGAAACCAGACTAGTGGTAATAATTTTAATTTACAAATTATGAAAATTTAATTTCTAATTAACTTGAAAATTTGACAAAAAAACAATTTCTTTCACAGTTTTAAGTTGTCACTTCTGTTGATAGTCTTCGTGAATGCCTATATTTTAATTTCCTTTTTTCTCTAGAAAAAAATTAAGAGTGAAATATAAAATTGTTAAAAAATGTAGTTTATATCAGTGAATAACACATATTATCAGAATAATTTTACGAAATAGATGTTATTGTTCAATTTTAAACCCTTTATTCTTGTAATTGTACTTTTAATGAATATAAAGTTTCAATATTATGGTTTGCCTTTAATTTTAAAACAAATTCTAATAAAATCTTTATAACTTTCAATCATTTTTAAATTCTTACAAAATCCTTAACATTACATGTCCTTAACACTTAACATGGTAAGCAGAGGAAGATAATCACCCCACAAATTTCCTTAGGTCAATATTTATTACTTGTATGATAATAGGATTTCATGCGAATGATGTCATTGGTGGTTTCTTGTAGTAACAATAGGGCATTCTGCCCAACGCCTTACGGTGCACTCCGCGCACAATATTTAATCCACTGACTATCGTGACAAACAGAACCAACTTTATTTCCTTTATGTGGTGACTTTTTACGCACAATTCAGCGCTTAGGATTTTGACCTTAGGTTTTTCGATACTTCTAGATCTTATTTATTCTTACTTGACCTGTTATGAATTCTAAATCGAATATCAGCAGTATTTTCATTCAATCTCAATCAGCCTTCTTGGTTTTTGAACGCTAATTTAATTTATTTAGTATTTCTACTTTTGTTTCTACTTAGTGGTTAAATTTCCCTTTTTTACAATTTTTCAATAACTTTTACTGAATGTGGGAAAAAAAAATTTGTTTGATTGTTTGATTGTATGTCATATAATAATGTTAAAACTATTTCAAAATCAACCTGAAGCTTTACCCAATAAATTAAAAACTATTTGATCAATTATTCCGATATTCGTTACACAATAACTTAAAAACAAATGAATCCACCGCCTTAGAAGTCATTACAAAATAAAGTAAAAATTATTGAAGCAATCAACGCGGAGATTATTGTATTATGGTCAAAACCTCTTTATTCCATAACCCTGAAATGTGTTATATAATAAGTTAAAAACTATTTCTGCTATTATTCTGGAGTTTTTTGCACAATGACGTCAAAGTTGTTTTATCAATCGTCCTGGAATTTCTTAAAAAATAACTTAAATACATTTAAGTTTATCTTTCTGAAATTAAGTAAAAGACAACTTAACTACTATTTAATCAACCGTCCTGGAATTTGTTGTAAAATAAAGTAAAAAGTGTTTGTAAAGAACTTTACGAATTGCCTACCTGAAGATGTTTTCCTATAACGTAACCTAGGTCATGGTGAAGAATATAAATAAAGTAAAAATAATACTTCATTACGTAGTATTAGTTACTTGTAAAAAATTAAAACAAAAATGATGTATTAAATTATCCTTTAGTTTTTTTATATAATATCGTGAGAATTATTTGTTCAAATCCCCTAAACAATTCGAAACGATTCGAAACGAAAACGATTTCCGACGACCGTAGGGTTCCGTTAAATGTACTCGTATTTGTACATATATAGATTCGCTAAGTTTTATTTAATTTTTTATCTTTTTTAAGCCGTTACCCTAATTATTTCTATAGATTGAGAAAATGTGTGATAATAGTATATACAAATTCGACGAAATTGAATTAAAAACTTCCAATTAATAAAGGTAAAACTCTAATCACATAGTTGTTCAGAACGCCTGTACAAGCGTTCCCATGCGCGCATTCCCAAACTTAGGTGCGTACAAGCACAGAACGCAGCCAAATTTTTTCATTTGGTTTGATTTACATTTGATTAATACTGGAAGGCAATCAAGAAATTAGGGTTGAATGGCAGATCAGCTCACTTTTATGATATTTTGGTTCATTACTTATTTATTAGTTTTGTGTAAAATTACGACATATAACAATATTACGAAGAACAAGTAAATAATGAGATAAAAATTGCATTTTTCTTTATTCCATTCTTCTTATTATCCGTAAAATTTGCAATCTATCTAAAATTCCTGGTTTAAATGACAAAATTGTTTACTATATTTTGGTATAATACAAATTGTTTTTTTATTATATTATGAACTGTCTCTTCGCGTATTCCTAACGTATACTGATATATTTGCAACAATTAAGTCTCACTACTTTTATGACATAATTAAAGTTAAATAAAATTATAATCGTATTAAATAAGTTACCTAAAATTTAATATTTCAACATACCTACATGTAAAAGACAATATATACCTTATATATACTTTTTTTGCTTCCTTGAAATATATTAGCAATGCTCAATAAATACATATTTGAACAAGGAAAATGTAACTCTCATTGTACTCTACTAGTAATCAACTAATATTATAGCGTACTAAAAATAAATCGTCGCCGTAAACTGGAAAATTTCCATGAATGTAAAATTAAAGTTATCGACAGAATAACACCCAAGGTTGCGACTGTTTTGTCGTAAAACATTTTATACTTTTTGTGAAGCTTTTCTCCTTTTTCTTATTGGATTTGGAAAGCTTATGTTATACAGCGTGAAAACTTTACGAGATAACAAAATAAATATTGAGTCCAATAAACCCATAATATTGAAAATATTTGGCGTTAATTTTGCAGAAATTCATCGTTCACAATTAAATGAAACTACGTGATGTAGTATTATTTCTACTTTCTTTAAATTCATTACCACGACCTAGGTTTCGTTGTATTACCATAAAATATCTTTGCTAATAGCTCACCTAAAGATGTTGTAATACAACGAAACCTAGGTCGTGGTAAAGAACTCACGTAGTTTCATTTAATTGGAAAACCATAATAATTGTAATCAAACTGCACAAGTACATAAACATCTATTAGAATCCGAAATGTTTCATGATATAGATGGAAAAAAATGTCAAATACTATTTTGTGACTAAAATTATTAACTAATTACTTTATAACTTTTTTAACAATCTGTAAAGATCACACCACCTCAATTTAAGATTCAGAGACATGTCTATCCTTCATTAGGTTTTCGTTCGGAAAATATATACATGTTCTTAATTTCCAAACATTGTTCGTCTTTTTATGTATATTCCTTTATTGTTTACCCAGTTAATCATAAAATTGCCTGGGTCCTGGTATCAGAGATTCACCAATTATATAAGCTTTCAAAAATCGCCCGAAAAATCATGCATTTCCTTAATTCTTATTTCCACATGTTGTACTTCTTCATCCTTTATCCTTTTTCTTTTTGTTACCAACGAATTAAATCTGACCTTTTTTAATTATTAATAATTTCTACATATATGGTTTTTTTAACAGCCTTTACAAATATTAATGAAAAAATAAAAAATCACAACTTTTGTAGTCCACCTCGAAATTATTTTTTTATGTTCTCTTGGTCTGATTAATTGGAAGAAATTGCACTTTTGGTAGTAAGTTCATAGTAATACTGTATCATGAATTTACTACCAAAAGTGCAATCTCTTCATACACGTTACATTACAAAACAGAATAAATGAAAATATTCATGGAATTTTAAAGATATTTACAAAGAAAAAACATATTACTCATTGTATGTGTATCATATATGAATGCTAAGTGACTATTGTTATGAGGATAGGTAATTATTTTTTTTCTTATTTAAAACGGAATGCCATGTAAATAATAATTATTTAGCAAGATTAGCTACCCTAATAAGATACTTAATTTTTTTCAATTTCATTCAATTTTCATCGGTAAAAATGAACCCATATATGTAATTGGATGACACTAATTCCTAATATTCCGATGTTTGCATAAACAATTTCGGATATCAATCGAATTTTTATATAATTTGATTCTGAATAATATATACTAAATTGTAATCAATATTCAATATTCAATTTCAGACCTATTTTGTAATGAAAGTTTCATTATCGAATTTATCAAAACTTGGATGTAAAACTGTTATTAAAACGGGGAAAAAACAAATTTTTGAAGACGTGTTCGAAATTTACGAGGAATCTGTAACATCTTCTGGTCAAACGTTGGGCATGTTTATTCCAGAAAGGTTGAAAGTTCTTGGAGGAATACCCCTGTCTGTACCATACAAATACGGCCGTAATTGAAGAAGATATCGTCGAAGTCAAGAAACTTGTAGGATTGCAAGTTAAAAAAATGACAGGTAGTAGAGGAGTCGAGCATTAGTAAAGAACGAATTGGAGATATTTTACACAACTATTTGTAAGTGATAAAAGTCAGTGCGCGTTGCGTTCAACGCCGTTCGAAAAACATTGACAAGTTCAATTTGAGATGTGAGGAAAATTTTAGGAAATTTGTTCCCATATCGTCACCGTAAATTAAACCTAAATTTATCAGTGTAATTCAAAATGAAAAGAAAGATTTTTGGGGTCTACACAAAAACAAGAAAAGGCGCCAAAAAATTATGGCCACCGTGTTTTGGGATTCCGAAGGGATATTGTTTGTCGACTATCTCCAAAAAATATTACGATAAATGCTGAGTTTTGCACTGTTCCTTTGAAACAGAAAGTAACATATTTTGGAAAAAAAGCAAAATGAGTGAAGGAGTTTTGTTTTGGCAAGTTAATACGCCTGTTCATACTGCTCGAATTTCGAGATAAGCCTTGTGAAACATTGACTTTCAAAAAATCATCCATCCACTTGAACGTAACTACAATAAAAAAATAAATTTTTCGACAATATTCCCTTGATGTGTAGCACCGTTGACTGATAACATTTTCGCCGCACCTCGTATATATCCAGCATATCTAGCATGTACTGAATAGGATTACTTAATTTGAAGAGCCACGATGGCCATGAGCGCACCTATAAATATTTATTTACGTATGTATATGTACTGACTGAAGGGTTTAGGCGATTGAACTCATCCGTGTGCCCAATACGCCCTATATAAGGTTCCTTCGTTGCCACCTTAAGTGACCCCCCCCCCTCTTATGAAGATCACTACATCAGCAAGCCAGCTCTATCTGCCAAACTGACCCTTCTGTCTCTCGTCTGTTCGTTGATGGAAACAAGTTTTATGTTCCGTTATATTATTCTCTTATTACGAAATTATATCCTTCGTCGATTACTCTAATTAAAATTTCATTTAAAAAAATAAATATGAAATAAATTTTTATTAAAAAAAATATGAGACTAGGCTTTTCCTAAACTGCTACACTGTAGATAAAGTTAACTTCTTGTATAATTTCAGTGAAATAAACTATTCTCCATTAAATTCATTAACAAAAGATTGCACTGTATTTTCATTTACAGAAAATTAACGGTACCGTTATCTACGTCACTATTATTTGCTAACTTAATCTTCAATGCACACTATAACTTTCGCAATATGTCGTTGCAACCTCGAATTAATGTCAAAAATAATTCAATACCAATTTCTGTTCCTGCAACTTGAAGCAGTTTAAAGCAAGTTTCGAAACTGCAACGAAAATATTAATAATCAAAATTAGACTAACCTCGTCCTCGGTTTGAGGAGTTTTGAACGGATATGACGCTACAAGTTACTTTTTAGATTGTAGGACTTAAAAAATGAAGTTTCATTTAGAAAATTCTTCCCTATTTATTTTGTAATTTTCTCACAGGCAGAAAAATGTTAAGAACATGTTTTTAAAAAAATATATAAATTAATAACCTAAATAATTTTTAAAAAATCATATGGGAACGGAAAATTAAAAATAGTTCTAATAAACTAAAATTGTTCTATTAAAAATGCTTTTTTCACCGTTTTACTTTCTCTGAAGCAATGATTTTTGCGGAATGGTTTTCTGTTAAGTTTGAAAAATATCTGTCCAGATCGATATACGTGAATGCAAGAAAATATATAAAAACGTAGCTGGTAATTTTTAAGTGTTTCGTACCTCAAAAGGAAAAAACAGAACCGTGTCTGTCGGTTTGTGTAATAGTCGGAGAGACCCGATTCCGTTACGACACGTCCATTATGCTTAGAAACCGCGTGACGTAGAAACTTGAAATTCGGCACATGTTTAAAATGTATTAACTCATACATATCTCAATAGCGAATACTCAAAAGTACTGACATGGAATTTTTATGGGTCCAATTGACCAATAATATACAACAATACAGTATGAGGTATCATTTGAAAGGACTAATTACGAGGATCTCAATTTTATCCTTAATTTTATATGAATCAAAAATATACTCCAGCATTTATGTTCGCAATCTTCAAGAAGCAGCAGCAGACGTAATCTTCAGAAATATACTGAAGAATACCCAAAAAATATGTTTTGTATTTCCGAAATGGCTCAAACTAAAATTATGGAAAAATAGGATCAGAAACTTATGCATGGCTTGTGTAATAACTATAATATAGATGTCATAATTTTTTAAATTATGCAACAGGATTTTACGCCCGTTAAATAATAGTAGGCAAGGTATATAGGCAAGCAATATTTTGTAAATTGTATAATAAGTGTGAAATTGATATTTGTAAATAATGTTATCAAAATACTATTTACTGTTACAAATTAATCATTAATTTCGGTACACATTAAAGATAATATCTAAATGTGTACGGAACTCGCATAGTGCGAGTTCTACTCGTATTGATATATTTTTTTATCTGTTGTTATTCAAACACAAATTCACTAATAAAACTGTAACTAAAACTGTGAAGAAATATTTACTTAGTTTAATTGGACCGTTGTGGCATTTTTCTGAATATAACGTAAGTTTCACTGAAAGAAGTGCAATAAAATTGTATGCATTTTTCGATATATTCGTCGAGTATTATGGTTCATAGTATTTTTATTTTTATTTGATACTTATCGACTGTAGTATATTTATTTTTATTTGATACTTATTTTAAAACTACATCTTTTCTGATCCTATTCTCTGTTTTCATCAAATATTTGTCGGGAAATTTTAAATAAAAACAGTTCAAAATTGTTTCCTCTCCGTTATTATTATATTTTCAATAGAACAAATTTCATTAAAATCCGTCCTGTAGTTTTCGCGTGATTAATGAACGAATGAACATACAGAAAGACAAAAATTACAAAAACAGATCTTCTGGCTTCTAATATCATTCTTTACGCCAAATAATCACTTTTTAAAAATATTTTCCGTACACAGATTTCAATCTGTAAAAATTTTATAATATTTTAAATATAGTTTGTCAACACATCTTATTTATGAAGTATTTCTTTAGTTTTTCAACGGTTTCTATGTTACCTCACTTTTCATCGCGTCTCCAAAACCTCTTCTCTCTATCTTATTTTAATAATATACACAGACCATTCAAAAGCGGGACACACATTATTCAAGGCGTCGTCTTGTAAAATTCTTATGCAATTTTGACTTTCCTTACTTTTTCTGTTACTTTCCCACAAACTTGTAATAAATGAATCATTCTAATAAACATACGTGTAATGTATTAAAGTCACATAATAGCAAAAATATTTTATCTGAGCAATATCTTGTACAATAGATTGTACACAAACATTTGACAAGTTATTTTCATTCCAGCGTAGGTTTCTGTTCTGAACATAGCCCCAGTTATTATGATATTGTTGTGTTATAATGCTTTCTTTGTCCATCACTACATCGATGCTTTTAGTTGGAAGTGATTCACCCTTCTTTGTTATTTGTGCGAATAGTGATTGTTGTTATTCAAGTTGTTAATGCCGTCTTCCCACTTTCCTCGTGGCTAAATATACGGGCTGGTTACAAAGTAGCTTCCGTAGTATAAAACTTAAAGACTTAGCTCATCGCATGAAAACTCCGTATTTTTGCATAACACTTTTTAGCATTAACGTAATTGACACTAAACCAATAACATATTGCTTTTTTCACCAATATACGCAAAAAAAGGATACAAGATTAGTTGTTAAATTTAAATGAATTTTCAATAATTTATTATGTTATGCTAATATACTTTATAATATAATTCTTAGAACGATTGCAAAATTTATGTCAAGAGATTTATGGAAAAATGCTTAAGGCACATTAAGATTTTGATACAAAAACTTCGATTATGTTGAAGATATTTTTAAATTGCAACTATGAATCATGGAGCAAAATTTTTTAATTTTGGGTGTGGTCACATTTTGGGGAGGGGACACCTAAGGCTTTTAATTTTTTTAAGTCGATGCTAAGTTCAAACAAATATAATTAAGTTTGGTAACCAAATTCAACTAAGATTATTTTAATTTGGTTTTTAGGGTTTGTTTTTGTCATGTGTTCGTTTATTTATTTTACAAAATATTAGAATTAAATATTACTTCCTTTTCCAATCTACTTTTTAAATAAAAAGACGTGTATTGAAAAACCCGAAAAGCGCCAGGAATTGATTCTTAATACGAACTTTCTATAATATTTTGGTTAAATAACTTTAATAACTTCAGGGTATACAGAAAATTACCAAATTCTATGTCGTATATAACATTTGATTACCTTTCAATTTCGTACAAATCTTAATTAAGGTACTTGATACTAATGAGGCGTATACACCCAAAAAGATGATAGTTGACTAAGTTTTTGTTGGTTTGCAATAATATTTATTGAAATATAAGAATTAAATTTAGTAGAATTTATTTGAATCAAGTACCTTATCATGTATAATAAATTCAAATAATTTAATTGATAAATCTCTGACAGCACGTTAATCAAAATAAATTCGGTATTTTAAGCATCATTCCTATTTTGTTGGATGAGTAACTCCCGATTAGTAATTAATCAAATAGGATGTGATAACTAAGTATTACAACACTTAATGAAGTCGTAACTAATACGGGGATTTCCAACACGCGTCTTTATACACGAGCAGTAATCCATCAAACACAGTTGTGTTCTGTACACTTATCGACAAATTTGTACCCAGTGCCTTTATTCTCATTAAAGTAATTAACTTAATATAACTTAGTACCGAGCACAGCTTTCAAGGAATTTAGTAATTATCTTAAGAAAAACATAGAATTGATTTAGGGCTATAAATCAGATATCAAAGAGCATGATTTTGGCTGATTGTTAAAGATAAAATAAAAATTAATAAACTCGTAGAACATTTTACGAAGCTTAATTCTGAATGGGAACAAAAAACAATAATATAAGGTATAAACAAGTATAAAATTATTTTATGTTTCTTATTTATTAAATTGTGTATAATTTTTTTTAAATGCCACTGCGTTTTTATTAGAGCTTTCTAAGGAAACCATGAATTTTTTTTAGTTTTGTTTGCTATCCCATCGACCGTTTATCATAGTCACACTTTCAACAATTTCAAACTATATGAATTAAATTTTAAAAGTCCATGGTTTATAAATTGATTTTAGGTAAATGTGAAGCAAAACATCAAAAATTTTTTTTATGATGCGTCTCCACGCTATGTATATTAGGAGCGATTTTTTTAATGAGAGTATACTATTAAATGGGTCGTAATTGGATAAGCCAAAAATTAAATGGAGTTTCCATTTATCATTAAATATTTAAAATCTCGTTTGTCAAATATTACTAATACTTCAATATGACGCGTATGGTGTCAATGGTGGGTTTGAAAATTTTAAATATATCTAGACGAGCGACTTGCACCGGTTTCGCACGCGCACATTTTAGGGTAGAAAAAATAGTATAGAAATTATTTTTATACACCACGTTTAGTGACTTTCCTCAAGATATCGAAGCAACCTATACAAAAACTTAATACGAGCGCAGTTAATTTATACGGTTAAAATTTGTTGGTATGTATTTTTCATTTCATCTATAAAGAACGTTTAAAATGACTATGATACTTTCTTAATGAGCATTAATAAGTCACTGTTTTTGAATTTAAAAACAGTACCACAGCTTATAGAAAGGTTGAAGATGCTGTTAAGTACTTTTATTTATATTTTTCTGTGGTTTACAATTCCCTCCTACGTACTATTAGTGTGTATGTTATAGTAATGGCAGCGTTTGTAACGAAACTGCTTTTTCACTCATTCTTTTTCTGACATCGTTAATATTATTAAATATATTGATATCATTGTCAAGTTCGAATAGAACTCACATTACAAGGGCTCTTTGTATGTTTAGGCTCTTATAAACACTTAATGGCACAAAGTATTTGTTTTAAATTATCTACAAATATTAATTTTTCATAAGTGTATCGTAAAATATGTTTTTCACACACACACATATATATATATATATATATATATATATATATATATATATATATATATATGTATATATATATATATAGCTCACCATTCCCTTTAAAATATAATCGATCTTGTCAGATTTTTGAAATTTCTTTTCAAGCTTATTAATTTTTATACGTGATATAAAATTTTATGATAACCTAATCATTGTGATTTTAACGTTTGTGGTCTATTTTAAATACAATACAATGTGATCAGGAAGGTTCGGAGAAAAGAAAGTAGGTTTAAAATGCTTAAAGGATGGTAACAGATAACGAATTTACGAAATCAAAAAAAATATTATTATTCAAAGACATTGTGTAAACGATAATAATCATATAAATATGGACAAGACGAATAAAATCAAATGTAAGAACTAGATTTGACGGAATTAAGTGAATATTGCCTCACAAGGCCTCACAAAACATATATATATATAAATATATATATATATATATATATATATATATATATATATATATATATATATATTTAACTTATAACGAATCCATAGCCAAAGCTTCTGAAAACGTATCCTAATTATTTCGCTTGCTCCTACAGTATTTTTCCAAAAAGAAATTAAGTTTTAATCTCATGAGTAGGAATGAGATGAGAGTTAGTTAAATTTTGAAAAATAAATTTCGTTTATCAACGATGTGTCCTTATAGATAAAGCTACGATTAAAAAATGAAATAACCTAATATGAGATCTATTCAAGTTTCCATCTGATTTCCTTATATTTCACTTAGTATGTGTCTTGTGACACATTTTGACCAATTTTAAAAACCACCTTTAACTGCGTGTAATTAAAGCTTAATTGGAAATTAATCCCAAACTTATTATTTAGCAAACGCTTGAGTTAAAAATACTGATAATTGGTGAAATATAAATACTACTTCCAGTTTATTTCAATTTAATTGGGAATTTTAAATATATTTTATAATATTTGACATAAGTTTCCAAGTGAGATCGCTTAGAAAATGATATGTGTCAACCAAATAATTTATTCGTGTTTCGTGGAACAGTTGTTTTCAGCTCAATAAAGATAAACTAAATTAAATAATATATCGTAAATCAATTGATTTACGATATATTATTTAATTTAGTCATACATCACATCTTCCGAAAAAAAATAATGGATCACAGTATAAAATTCATGAGAGGGCTAAATTTTCATATCTGCACTGTTTACTATGTGATAGAAATATTCTGTTGATTACATAACAAGTAATATGCATTATTAACGTACCCTAGATTACAACCATATTCCTTAATTGTTTTTGCACGCTGGTAATCGATAATTTAGCGATTATTGTGTAATAAATATAATAAAAATGCTGTCAAATTGCGATGAACGGAACTATTTATTGCACTTACATACGTCTTCTAACGTACGGTTTAGAATTTTGACGCCGTTGTATATATGGATGTAATACTTATCACCCTGAAGTGGGAGGTTTACCTTCAGGTAAATCTTTAATGTTTTTAAAATTATTATGATATCCTTCGTATATGGATGGAAAACCACTTTTTACACAGGATAAATTATTTTAAATATCGAAAGTTAAAAGCGGGTTTATTATTTAAATATTTATTTATCTTTAATTTCATATTTTTCTGCTGTTCATTGAAAAATCTCTATATGTTACATCTTTTTCTAGCAATCAAAATATTTTTATTATGAATTATAAGTACATGCGAATAAGTACATGCGAATTAGCATGCGAACCTAACACACTCTTGCTCAATGAAGACGTTTCATTTCATTTTCGCTTCCATAAACCATTGTTATACGTATACAAGTAGATTTATTGATACATTATGTATATTATTTATTTATCCCAGGTAACCTATCCGTGACGATAAAGAATCGACTGTTTAACAGAATTAAAATTTTCCTTTTTGATTTGAATACAAAACTCTTTAAGAAATATAAAAGATAATGACGCAACTGTTCTAAAGATTTACTTCCTCTCAATTTAAACAAATTATTCCCTGGCCACACGTGTTTGTGACATTGCTTTTGACATGTTTTCCCTATTAGCTATTTTATTTACTTTTATTACTTCTTGTAGGTACTAAATGTATCTTTTTAATCATTGTTCTTTCAATGTTGGTCACTATCACTTCATTTTATATTACCTAATTTAATATTAATGTATATAAAACGATCGGACAGTATTATTAGGATCTATAATTTTAACATGTCCGCTTCACAGAAAACTAATAATTTCTTCAGATGGAGGCAAGGAAAATAACAGGTTTTTAGTTTTTTTTTAGAAGACTGAGAAGAAATTGAAATATTGTGTTGTTACTTTGAAATAAAATATAGCTATATTTATGATAAAATTATGTTGCATTGTTCAGAATGACTTAATATTTGAATATTTAAAGATATATTCCGATAAATGGCGATAATATCTGATATTAATCTTGTGAAAGAAGAAAACAAATAGCAAAATATTACTCGAATATCAATGTATTTTTTTCAGCTAAAACTCGGTAGAATAAATATTTTTGTTGTGTTTTTTTTCTTGTTATGAAATATATGTTAATTTAATAGCAAAGGGTGCTATATATTTTTAAAGTCCTTAAAATTTTATAAAACTAAATTTTGACCATAAACACAAGAAAATTTGTTATAATATTTATAATCTCTACATTTATAGTAGTCAATCTGGAGAGAAAATATCATTTCAGTTTGAAAGGATAAATATTTATTTTTTTGTGCATCTCGATGATATTCATGAAAAGACTATACAATCATCCCAAATAAGAATTACTCGGTATACATAATAAATGTCAGTATATATTCGTAATAATTATGCCAAATTTTAATAAAAAAAATTTTGTTTCAATATTTTTTTTATAAATTGGAATCAAATTGGTTATCTAATTGACGTAGAAATGTTTTCTATAGTTTGTATTATTTAGTAGGTCATAATATTTTTAATTTTGAGAAAGTGTACATAATGAGCAATAACTTTTAGACTGAAAAGAATTTAAGTCGGCAAGTGCATCTATTAGTTTTATCAATTAACCTACCGGTATGTATCATTATCAGAGACAGATTGCATTCTCCAGGGAGATTGAAATCACCCTTACCATATCACCTTATTTCGACTATCGAAGCTTGATAATTTTAGTTGAAGAAACTATAAAGGATTTGGTCAAGAAATGGGAGGAAGAGAAAAATGGAATTGTTTTTAAATTAAAATTACAAAATCAGTTTTCAATTTCGAGAAAAAAAATATTGTCAAATATTGCACTGAATGCCAGATGGCTTTAATTTATATTTTTTAAGAAAAAATCTAATTAAACTTCTAGATGTTACAAAATTACAGACGTTCAGATTTATGGTATTCCGAAACGATGCTATTATATCCATACACCTTGAACGTAAGACATTATTTAAACGAAAGATTCTCCTGAATATGGATTGGTCTTGACAGACCCTTAGCTTGGCTTCCCAGAACTCCCAAATTGAATTTAATTAATTTTTCAGTGTGAAGAATACAGCAAGGAGTCGATTTTCTCGAAGTACGAGTATATTGCAATTTGAAGGAATAGAAAAGAAAGGTAACGAAAACCGAAGAAATAATTAAAAACTGCAACGGAATTTTTAAAATAGGTTTTTTTCGGCGATGCTGTCTTTGTCCAAGAGGGCTATAATTTTTAAAACTCTATGCAGTTTTAAACATAGTACATTTCTTGCAATTTCTGTACGGTTTTAGCCATTTCTTAAGTCGCGCAAAAATTATAGTCTCTTATCACACTTTAAAACCGCAATGAACACCAAAGTAGCGTAGTTCAGTCAACAATTCAATGAAATAGAAAGGTTTAAAAGTATGTTCTGAAAATAATATGTATACTTTCTTATTAAAATTATATCAAAATTATATGCTACATCGCTATCTCCAAGACATGGAGAAATAAAGATTTTTAAACTGAATACAACAATTCATGAAGTAATATAGTTTTTATCACAAGTATTCATTTCAAAAAGAAATATTCTATGAGTATAGTAAATGCAACAAAACGGAAATATTTAATCCAACGAACCGCTCATTAGGTCACGTAGCGATATAATCCGTTTCGTGTTCCATATTAAACCGTTATCGTTAAATGACGAGGCTATCGAACCCGTTCGTATTTAAAGCCGATTGTGAAGAATGCAATTTTTCTTTAATATTCAACGTTGATGCTATGAAAAACTGTGGTTTATAGAGACAGTGTATTTATTTATGTATCTGAAAAATACTGCCATTTATGAAATGAATTATAAAAGTATACAGTGATTGCACCACAGGATTTCGGGAGTCCCGAATATAAACTAAGAGAAATATTTTTAAGAAGATCGATTCTCAAAAAGGGTCAATAATAGTCGGACAAAATACTAAAATTTTAAATTGTTCATTATCCAGTACGAAAATATTCACAAACCATAAATGACTGTTTTTTAATACCTATCACTTAAGTTATTCAAATCGTTAGATGCAATTAATATTTTTCGTCATCCTTACCGTCTTACACGTAATAAGAATTGACTAAGTAATCCCTTAATATACCAAGAGGGTTGAATGTTATCCCCTGACGTGAAAGACTAAGATTACTATGGAAAAACATATAAAGTTGAGTTTTTCGATTTATATGTTTTTGATCTAAAGTAAGTCTTCGCCATTTCTCTCTCCACTTTTTTGTTCAAAAAACTAGAATGTGGTATTTGGCGGCATTAGTAACATTTACAATTTACATCTGATATTCCTTCCAAAGTTATTTAGAAGATATAATAACAATTTATTATTAAATTAAAACATTTCCGAAAGGCTTTCATTGAAAGTTTTATTCATTATATTATATAGGTATTTTCGGCAAAGGCGCTGAATGATTTTTTAAAATAATGTTAATAATTTCATCCTTTTCTGACTTGCTTATATGGGTTAATCCTTCTTATATATTTACCATTTCAACCCAGCATTATTCAAAATTTAGCTAGTTTGATTAATCATTACTATTATAATTTGGATTTCAAATAGAAAACTGTGCAGCATAAATAAACAGTACTCAGCATTATTTTTCTTTATCGTATCGATTTTAGAATTTGTTAAACTGTTTACTGCTGTTGTTGTTTACTACTGTTTTTTGTTGTTAATTTGAATTAATAATAATTAGTTATAATTAGCTAAAGGCTTACATGCAAAAGAAGTGATGTAATTTTTATCAGTCTGATAAAGATTGAAAGAGACCTTACATTTTAAACGAAACGGCACATCTTATCATCCCTTGTTAGTGTTTGGTTGTACCCTAATATTAATTGATTATATCTTACTTAATATTTAATATTAAGACGGATTAAGGCTTGTAGAATATTGTCCCTTAAGGTACCTTCGGATATAGGAAGCAGTTACTTTACGTTCTTCCCGTGACGTTTTACTTTATAATGTTTCAAGCGACATGGTAAAGATTTCAAACAGAGCAGACGAGAAGCACAATAATTTATTAAGTAGTTGTTATTGCTGCTTGTGTTGAATTTTACATAATTATCAAAGCCATTTTATTTTCTAATTATATTATTTATATGTTATTCTGTTTCTTTAAGTTTTTAATATATATTTTCATATTTCTCTTAAACGTGAATATATTTATCCAAACTTATATTTTGAAAATATTTTACTAACATATTCTCATGTAAATAATAAAAAAAATCCTAAGACTTTCAATAAAAATTAATATTATATTTGCAATATTATTGTTTCAATTGATTTTATTAAAAATAATTAACGTAATTCATTAAAAACAATAGAAAGTAAAAAAATTATTTGCGAAGCGAATATAATGTCGACAAGTTTTCGTGTATAATTTTGATAAAAAACATTTTGTATAAAATTTTTATTTTTAAGAATATTTCATATAAAAACTACGATGGAAAATAGGGAAAACCAAATTAAATTCTTGTTTAACAAGATTTGGATTCATTAACCTTATCCAACATAAATAGGTTTCAAATTAGAAATTACAACCTTGTTTTCTTAACACGGTTAATCACATACCTACTTATCTCCAGCTGCACAATAAACCCCATCGACTTTGATTTTTTGTTATCTGCTTGTAGTGTTTGAGTATATATGAATATTCATCAGATTGGTTCAGTTCATCCTGCACGAAGCAGACAATCCTTCAAGTCTTCGGATACACCGAGTGGACTAACATCAATGCTAGTGAAAAAAAAGTAAAACCTAAAGAGGTGTTCTTCCCAGTTTTGTCATACAAACTGATATTAATTTCAAAACATTACGGAAATAAGTAAAAACACTTCACACTTCCCAATTTTCTCATGGTAAATTGTATGTATACTCACATACGCACTCACACACGAAAACACGTGCGCTCATACACTCACACACACACATACACGTGCGATACACCTATTATAGTTCTTTGTCCTCATCATATGTGTTTAATCCCGGGAATATATTAATAACTGTGAATATCAATAACAACTTAGCTTAACTTTACATTGCTCTGTTGCAAATAATAAAACTTTAAAGAGATTTTAATGATGAATTCGTTAGTAAGACCTGTTATTTTAACAAAATTTATGCTCACTCTGTTATATATTTTATTTTTAAGTAACCATTAGTTTCTTTCTCTATTGTTTTAAATCAGGTCATTACAATTGCTCATTTATTTAACTTACACATATTTATGTATTAGTCTCTAGTAGACAACTAAAATATAAAATGTAAACTTAAAAGAAACCGACAACAAAATAAGACTTTTTTACAAAGCATTAAACATTTCAAATATTTATTATTTTCCCTAATTATATGCTGCAAAAACAATTGATACCAAAGTCATATTTTATTTTAGGTCAACATCAAGCACAAAAAACTGTGACTCAAGGTCAAAAAAAAGATTTTTATCATTTTGAGGTAAAGAAAATGATAGTTGTTTAAGAAATAATTTGATTAAATGCAAAATATAGAAAAAGCAAACATGCAAACTACTCCCTGAAACGGTTAAAAAACCCTGAAGTTGAACTAGATTTTATGGTACTATTTTTCGATGTAATGAGTTCAGTAACCGAAAAGATTTATTATATCGTAGGCTGAAGTAAACACATCGTTCTGACAGTATGATACATTGTTTTTTCTCCATTTTTGTGGATCAAATCTGGGAGATGGTTCTCGTTATTGTATAAAAAATATTTTACAATGGTGCTGTTTTATTCAGAGAGTATAAATTGTTTAGTGTTACTGGCTTGAAGTCTTCATAATAAAATAATAATCATTTGTAAATTTCGACAATACTAATAGAGAAAGTTCTCAGAAAAGAATGAAATATGTTATATTTTATTTGCAATAATTTATTTTTTGTCATGTTTAATACTAGGTGCTGTTTATATTTAGTGTTGCCACTCGACGGCTAATGGTACTAATAATTTGTTTTTGTGACACTAAAAAAAATTAATTAAGGTATAATTTACTAATTTTAAACTTAATAATATATTTCCTAAACGGTGACAATAAAAATATTCATTGAGTTTGTTAAATGGTTTAATTCAATTTAGTTTAAATAAATTTTAAACAATTTTGAATTGAAAATTTGAACTTACTTTTTCAGATATTGAGGTATTCAAATATTAACGAATGACTGAAAGAAAATCTTATTTAAAACGACTGATAAAACGGTTGCACAGCATCGTTTTTTATCAAATCGACATCCTAGTTTACAGAATTAAGGGTAATAAATTCGTAACATGGCTAAGGTGACATATAAGTTTCGTTTTATGTTTCCTATTATAAAAATGTAAGACTCGAGTGCTACTATGAGGTGTGGTTAACTAACTAACTTTATTATTACCTGTTTTACCAAATTTTTAAACTATTTTTTTTGAGAAAATCACAACAAAATATTTTTATTTCGCATTTTTTGTTTGGATTTTAAATACACATAATGAATATATTGTACTAAACAGAGTTCATAGCATTCTAAACACAAAAGTAAAAATACAAGTTGCCGTGTCATTTTATAGATCATCAGTGTATCTCCCATAAAATATTAATAATTCAAATATTCTTTAAGTAGTCCCCTGTAATTTGTTTACATTACTCTATTTATATTTATTGGGCTTAAAATATCTCTAACAGGTATATAGCCGCTAACAGATATTTCGGAGTCTCAACGTGAAATAAGTCATTAGTTTATGAACATTTTTTTAATCCATGGTGATAAATAGAAATTGGAGAGGTGATTATGTTTGCCCGGCTGCACTATAAAACTATAATTAAGTAACACATTAAAAATTAGGAAAACTAAAATAGAAGACATGAAAATGTAAATAAATTAATACGTATTTTTATCAGATAATTTACATTTAAGAGTGATAGCCTCTAATAAAAAAGACACATTAAAATTCGTATTAATACTTTGAGTCAACATTTTATAAGAACTCCTGGCGGTTCAGGATCAAAAGATAATAAAATACTGAACTGTAAATTATTAACTAAAATTTATTTTCTGGAAATCAGTAATATGAAATATGTTAACCATCTTGTTGAATACATTTACCTCACAAGCTGATGATAAAAACTTCCACACACATCTACCCGCATTGAGGGTGGGCACTACAAACAAAGTTGAGCTTCGTATTCTTCCTTCAAAGTTCATGCTACGGGAAGGTAAATTAAATTTACTTTTCAATTAATTTTGATTTACTCATACCAAAATAGAATATTAAATATAATAAACGTGTAAGGGAACGATGAATAGTTTCTTGCGTAAGGATACAAAAAAATATACGTGTTATTCTGACATTTCCAACTTTTGAAGCGTTTTAGTTTACATGGAGGTTTTATTTTCTTTACAGCCTAAATTTTTCTTAACATTGAAGTCACAAAAAAATGTCATTGTGTTGGGTTTAGTTTCAGATTTATTCATTTTATTAAAAAAAATTGGATTCGTTACTCGTGCAATAGGTGCCATGGAAAGAAATATACACGTTTCTTATATAGGAAGAAATATAAACGATGCCATGGAAAGAAATATACACGTTTCTTATATGGGAATTGCCCCAAGCTCATGTGAAAGTTTGTTTCAATTAATTTAAAAAAATTTTAACAAGCTGCTGAGTCTATATAATTGGGATTATGCGACCTAAGGTGAGTGAATGAAACGATAATTGTAATGTTATTTTTTTTGTAAATAAAGTAATTTTACTTCAAGCCTGATATGGAATCCTAAAAGCGAGATCCGCGCGATCCTGGTATGGAATCTTTGAAATACAAGTCGTGCTTACTTTGATGTAAATAAAAGTCAAAAATTTTAAACATGTGGATAGATAAAAAATTATCACAACATTCTATTTAAATTCGTTCAATTAAAACTCATGAAAATTTTTATAACTTGTTAAATACAATAAATAGTCTGTCAGATAAAAATTATAACAGAGGTGAAAGTTTCCAAAAAATATTTAACATACCTACGAGTACATCTGTAATAAAATAAATAAAATTAACGGGAGCGGTCTAAAATAAAATAATATCCTTTAATAAAATGCTGTTACATATTTATTATAAATCATTAAAATAAAGCTGGACGGAATGGCCGAGGAATTGTAATATTAAAATAAATAATGTGCATATTCGTGTCAAGGGTCATCATTTTATTGATACATAGTTTTACCAACTTTCCTATATATTATTAAAAAATGCATTGAAAATAACATACTAAACTATATAATTTAATATCTCTCGTCAATTTTAAAATTAAAAGCCCACGTATTCAATATTCTAATTTATTTTCTAACCATTACATCATCCCAAAATAAAAGCAGTAATAATACATTTTTTTCTTAACATTTAATATTTTATCCACGAAATGTGAAATGTTTCATCTATAACGATTTCAATTGTACTGCCGTAAATATGACATAAAATAAGATCAAAAAAACAAATGTATCCGATTTTCCCCATAAAAATTGAAAGCAATGATATTACCTTAAAAACAATCAGTATCGAATAAAATAGGCAAGTCGTTCTTAAATATCGCGTCAAATTATCCTTGACATTTAAAAATCTCGTAATTGTATTAAAAACCTCTCATTATAACTTTTACGGAACTGGGTAAATATTTCAATATTAAATTTTAAATGACCTTAATAGATACATTGTCATCGCGATGATCTTAGAGCTAATTAAATACAAACTATTTTCTTGTAGTAAAAGAAAAACAGTAAAGTATATATTAAAACAAGTAACATTTCCTTTTTTAACATTTTGTTGTATTATATCAATGTTCTGTGTATTTTAATTTAGTATACGGAAAGAGTTTGTGGTGCGTCAAATTTCATAAAATAAAGGTAAGATTAAACAGTTCTTGAGGAAAAGTAAATGTATAAATGAGACAAAATACTTAAATATTATAATTATTGACGCATCTAAATCCACATACAATAAGTTTTAAAATTTTCATATGAATATTGCTTTACCAAATACTACATGAATAATTTTCATCCTCTTTTTAACAAAGAATTATGCCGACGTAGAATTATGCGGAGCAAATTTAATTGACTATTAGTCCAGTCAACCGTCATTTCAAAGTTTAACAAAATTTTATGAATAAACTAAAGTATTGTTTGAATATGGCAGTGTTAACAAATTACGTTTATACGTATGATGATTTAATTTTTTAACGAATTTTATAACGCAGTCTTTAACTATCACGCTATCATATAACGCAAGATAATGGGCTCGTGGACACACACGTTTTGCCCCTTACTATCGATTTCTGAATTTATACGTAGGCTAGGTATAAATTCTCAATGATTAGCAACAATTACGACATTTTCTGCTTGTTAGATTAACAATAAATTTAATCATTACTAATTTATCATTTGTTGTTCATAAATTTCTTTGAATTGAATTTCCCATACATTTCTTTTTTCTTTTAAAAATTAATGGATATTGATATCAATTAATAAACTATAATATGTTTTGAATATGGCAGTGTTAACTAATTACGTTTATAAAAGTGTCAAAGGATGGTTTAATTTTTTAACGAATTGTATAACGCATAGTCTTTAACTATCACGCTATTAGCATACTATCACACGTAATACAAGATAATGGGCGCGTGGACACACGCTACTATCGAAATAAGCCCGCAATAAAAAACTAAAATATCCCTTTCATTTACTTTTCAATCATATTGTAAACGATATGTCGTGACTAAATAAATAGAATAACACAATATATGAGCTATCGACATTTCAATCGGACAAAGAGACGGAAAAATTTTAAAATTGTTGTAAATACTATTTGATACGTATACTGCCTGAGATAATTTTCGCCTTATTCGCTAAATTATAATATAAAAACAATTTTTGATTCAAATATTTCGTTTCGGTGTTTCGACACGTAAGACATTTTTTTTGTTTATTTAATGACAAATGCATCGATTTCCCCTTAGTTGGCAACACTATATGGTGTTTAATAATATTGTTATTATATGCTATTTAGAGTGTTTTAAAATATATTACAAATTTACTCAAAATAGCGATGGATATGAATGGAAGGATGGATTTCACTCAAAATAGCGATGAAAAATTTCAATATTGGCTGGGTATTATGACTCACGAATCTGGCATTATTTTAGGGATTTGTGTAAATAAAATTTAATTTACAATGCAAATTAAATTGTGGATGATAATGTTAGGCCATTTGGTGAGAATGTATATTTAAGTCTATAATTCTTTTAATTATCAAATATACGTGTACAATGTTCATTACATATATATCGAATGTTCTAAACTAGGCTGACTTAATATTAAACTTATTTAAATAATCATTAAATGACGTAACCAGTGGCGTAACCAGACCCATGTCGACTACGTAAAAAGTAATATGGACCAATTAACATACCCTAGATCAAATTACACCAAATATTATCGATTATATTTTATTTTCATTTATTCCTTTTTCCATATAATTCTTTAGCTATTAATAAAATGGAAACTTTCATATTGTGACGAGCTCTGATAAAATAGAAAATAAAGCATGATTAGACATATTTTTGCATAAATAATCCCAGGTATTTAAACCGTTACACAAAAAATATTGGTTTAATGTATAAAAAATATAATAATAATTAAATAAATATAAGTTTCATATATTCTTTACTTGCGCACTTCTGTTAAATTTTGTTCTTTTCTTATGTTTTTAATTGCTACAGAAATGTAAGTAATCATTTAGTAATGGTTGCGTTATAAATATAATAAATTTATGAACTTTACACTAAAGTAAGTTGCCTTAAATAAATGACAAATATAAGGATATATATACATGATAAGCTGCTTCAGGAAAGCCAGGGATAAAAATTCTATTACATAAGAAATGCTGTAAAATTACGAGGAACGTACTATTTATTGTACCTACATCCACATTACAATGTCGTACGGTTTAATATCTTGGTGCCGCCTCAGATGTGGGTGGAATACCTATCACCTCGAAATAGGCGGTTTACTTTTACTTTCAGAAAGCATTCATGCTCTCGAAATTGTTATTATGTCATATGTTTATGGGTGAAAAAACATATTTTACGCACGATAAAATATTTCCATCGTCGAAAGGTAAAATTGGATTACATCATTTCAATATTTGTTTATTTTTAATATCGCATTTATTGCCGCTTTTTGGCAGGAATTATTGTGCCGTATTACACATGTTCGTACATTAAAACTTTCGTTTCTTGAATGCATGAATAAGTATAAATTGAAAATGCATTGGAAATTAAATAAATACCGCCTTCTAGGGAAGAATTACGAAACTTCATAAGGACGATGATTAAAGGGAATTTATGCCCCTGTTAAATAATTAACTAGTGATAAATTTAAGTAATGGTAAACATGATTTTTCTTACAGTGCTGAAAATTCTATAAAACCTAAAAGTGCAGTTTCTTAAGTTAAAGTCCCTCCACTGTTTTGGGTAATGCGCGCACAGACACAGCCTATTGACCATTTGATTAAATGTTTAGATAGATTTGATATGATTATGGAGTTTGACAGCTAAGTGCAAAATATTAAACTATATAATACTCTCTTCCTTACCTGTAGAATACTTTATTCCATAGGTAAGAGTGTTCTTACAATAATTTTTTATCACTATCTGACAAAAAAATTAATAACTAAGCAATTTTGTATGAATTATTTAATTATAATTTCCCACACTCCTTTCTGGGGCGTAATTTTTCTTATTTAAATGTATTTTTTTATTTTTATATTTTACGAGTTTCTCTATTCCGAAATATGATTAAACAGAGTATTTCAATACACTGTCTCAGACTATCTCCTTGTCCCTTCCATTCTGTACCAATTCTTAATTTTGAAATCATTGATCCCTGATTTACAGAATATCAGACTAAAATAGATTTCACTGACGCTGACAGTTAAGTTAAAAAAAATGATGACTAGTGAATGATATTTGTTTTCTAAGTTAACATTTGCATAATTTTACTCTACGCATTAAAATTTAAATTAAAATTTGTGCGCTCATGCTTGCTTATAACAACTTGTTTACCAGAAATAAAAAAATGATTTTGTTTGATTATAAGACCGATCAAAAGAACATTAAATTTTATCTTCATTTCGAAAATTATACAACTATCCACTATGTTTGAAAATATCATGGACAATCGAGTGAAGCAGATTTGGGAAAAGGAACAGAAAATTTTATATTTATTTTAATTATCCATTTTGAAACCTGTCTAATGTTTAAAATATTAAATGTAAAATTGATTTGTTTCTAGCTGTGTTTCAATAATTTTGATATCTAGGTACTAATATTTTGTTTCTGTATGGTAGTCTTTCAGTTACAAATAATAAATTATGAATTTGCAGTTACTATGGTATAGTATCATTTTAAATACACATATATAGACTTATTTGCTTATTTATTATCTTGATGAATTATCATTTAGTTTCTTACTGCAGGATCAATCTCTTAAAATCAACTAGGGTTACACTTCATTTAAGAAGTAGTGGGATAAATAGAGGGCAAAATGTGAAATCAAAATATAATGATTAAATTTTTGATAACAAAAATAACTTGATTTGATACTTCAGGAGTGGCTTCTTATTTAGAGAAAAGAAAAGAGAAGAGGAGGATTTAGGGGAAAGATATGAAAAGAAATGGAATGTGGAAAGTAAATTTAGGGGAGGTACAATTTTTTTAGATAATTTCTGAATGCTTGACTGGATGATGAAAGTTCGGTATACAATTAGATTCTACTACAATAGTTATGCTATAAAGTAGAATCTAACTATGATAGTCACGAGTAAACAAATATGAATTTCGTAAATTTTAAAGATCCTATGAGGAAAAATTTAAAAAAAATTGCATAAATGAAAATTATGTACCCACGTCCTTAATCAATGAGGGTAAATATGATCCTAATAAATAATTTAGCTAAGAGTAAAAATTAGTATTTTAATAAAATCATTATAGATAAAGAAACTAGCTATACAAATATATGCCAAAAATACGAGACAGTGACAAGTGTCCTTTATTTTCTTTACGGCTCGCAGGCCAGTAATAAATCATAAATTATTTAATTATTGAAACAGGTGAGGCTGGCGGGGTTAGGTGGTAATTAGTATTTTAACATCCTCCCTTTAATTACAAACCCATTGCTCTGGAATAGTCATCAGTCTTCTTCTGTGAGTTGGCTTCCATCAGAATGTCAGCAACCACATTCTGTGTCCCAATGTAGTTAACTACATTTTCTTTATTGACAACTTTCTCTTGAGGAAAATGGTATCTTAAGTCAATATGTTTCCTGCATAGATAGTAAGCATCAGCGCCTGATCATACGATAGCATTTTGATTATCACAATATATGACAGAAAATGAAGATTTGATGATAGGTAAAGCAAGCTTCCAATTGCTTCTTAATATGGTATTTCTGTATTCATATTATTTCTTATTTTGTATTAATTAATTTTGCACCATTATTATATAATTTGTTCACCAAACAAAATTGTACTGAGTCACTTTGAATCTGTACACAATTATTTCCATATAGATGGTCTGATCAACACTGATCTCATTTTTATCCAAGTTCTTTCATATTAAATTGGCTTCTATACCAATGATTTCTTTTCCTTTTTGAATATTATTCTGAAAAATAATAATATAATTATCAACACAGATAAATAAAAACAAACTATTTTCATCATCAATCTTGTAGTAATATACAAGGGTAGTAAGTAATAATATACACTCGGGCTTTTTAACCCCAGACTCTTCAACAAGGCTGTTAATTACAAATTCCACTGACGACTCGCCTCTTTCAATTGATAAATGAATTTATTCAGTTTGCACAATTCATCTTTGTGTTTGGTCATGAATATTTCAGGGTCTATGTATCCTTGCATAAATATATTAAGCGCATCAATTTTTTGAATATATAAATTATATTTAACAGCTGTAAAACGTAAATATCCGATTGATATATGCTGAAATACTCAGGTATTCGCCTGAGTATTATTATTTCATTATACTGTTTTTCTTTCTTTTGAATGGAACATTTATCTTGCTTTATATTTCATAACATAACCATCAGCATCAGCTTCAATTTTATATATCCATTTAAAAGGCCTGACTCGCTTTCATTATTCGTGGTCTTTTTATACTCTTGCGTTTGGGCCTGAAATAGCTTCTGAAATGGACTCAAATTCCATGACTAATAAAGCTATTGCTTGTTTCGGACTATTTGATAGAGCCATTGCTTGTCTTGGTTTCTTTTAATAGCAAAGGAATGTAATAGTTCATTTCTCGCCTCAATATTATATTGCTAGATGACATATTACCAACAGTTGTATTAGATTTGTATTTATCAATGCTATGATCATCAGTTATTTCAAAGATTCAAATAGCTTGAACTATCATTGACTGTAATATTTTGTGAACTCGGTACCTCTGCACCAGATTCAAGTTTATAATAATTTTCAGTACCTGATTCGTCAGTCGGTGTTTTTTACTGCAACTCAGATACTGTCAAGATTAGATAGTTTTTTGTTTACTATACGCTCAAGACAAAAACAAAATCTCTGCTTTTGTGCATATATTTTCTGTTTTAATAATATAATCTGTGCTGATATTTGTAGGTATTTATTTCATATAATCTGTACGAATAATCTGTATATGTAATCTGTATGCGAAACGACAAAAGCGTTACATAATAACAATAATTTTGACAGCTTTGGAATCCAATTTTTGCTTTTTTTGGTACATGGACCATTGCATGACAACCAAAAGCTTTGAAGTTTCTTACTTAATCTAACCTTTTTTACCTTTATCGTGCAGAGTATGCAATCTTAAACTTTTATTTATGAGTCTACGTCACTACATCCTTTTGCTGCCACTCTCTAATTGTCTGCTAATTTTATGTTATTTACTGCAGAAGTAAGGATATTGTACATATGCTTCTTATCTCTGCACATGTACAGCGATGCTCTAAAATTAACATACCAGCGGTTTTCATCCAGAACTATAGAAACTTTTTGAGTTTTCCCCAAATTTGTTCCGCTGTGGTAGCCTCCTGTGCATGGAGGTTATCGGGTCTATTAAAAGTATTATCTTTGCCTGTGTCTTCGCATCCTATATAGCATTCTAAATATAGTTTATACCTAGTTCATTTGCATCCAATAATTTCCCATGTTTTAAATAAGTTCTTTTTCTGCGGATTTCCAACTTTGGTACTTAACTCGACGTATCAATTTCTCAGTTGTTCCTATTGATATCACAAGTGCAATATTCTATAATTGGATTGAATTTTGCTATTAAAGAAGAATAAATATAACCACGCTAGAGTCAATATATTCAAACAAAACTAATTTAATCGCAATATTGTTATTCTAATAATTATCTTAGCGGAAAATGAAGACTTAGTATTTTAGTAAAGTGATTATAGACACCGAAAAAGCTTAAAATAAAACAACAAATAATACAACAGAATGACAAATGTCCCCTATTTTTTTCACTTTGCAAGCCAGTAATAAATCATAGAAAATTTATTTATTGAAACAGGTGTCACTGGAGCTATCAGGTTGCACTAAACATTTTGAGAGTAAGGAAACTTTGAAGCGTGAATGCAACTCTCACGTGATCACTTTAATACGTAGTTTTAGAAATTAAATTTTAGCATAATAGTTACATCTGCAACTTAAAACACTAGTTAAAATGTTCATCTGAATCCCGAACATTATTTCAAAATGAGTAATCATAAAAGAAATAATATTTAATAAGTACGAAAATAAAAATATTATCAAACCAACGAAATCTTCCAAAATGCGACATTATTGTCAATAATTGTTGTTAACCAGTCTTTGCGAACAATAAATCAGTGGGGCCATTTGTGCTGATTATGTTGCAACTTCTAGACAAGAAGTTAAAGATGACATTACTTTTATCTAAAAAAATTATTGGTTTATTT
The DNA here is from genome assembly GCA_039881145.1 of Druceiella hillmani. NCBI lineage: Eukaryota > Metazoa > Arthropoda > Insecta > Lepidoptera > Hepialidae > Druceiella > Druceiella hillmani. Next base: position 1,960,682 of record JAYKKI010000137.1, read on the forward strand.
CTATGATGTACGCTTACGTTTTTGTCGTTTGTTTTTATGTTATCACTGTTTATCTCTTTCATTTCTAATAATTACGTAAATTAATAAGCATTCCAAAATATGTTGTAATACAACAAAACCTAGGTCGTGGTAAAGAACTTAAAGAAAGTATAATTAATGCTACATCACGCAGTTTAATTTCATTGTGAATAATGAATTTCTACAAAATTAACGCCAAATATATTCAATACGCATGAGCTTAATGAATTAGTTTCCATGAGTTTAGCTATTTTACTATCGACTTAGGGTGGTAAATTGGTTTAGGCTCAATGTAGATCTTATAATCATAACGTAACCGAATGAACAACTTATTTACGAGCATATTTTAATGAGTTTTTAACCTGTTATATTAATTAGGATCAATATATAATAATATTTAATATGTCATATTTCTAAAAACGGTAATCCAGGCAACTGTATTTTAACATAAAATTAGGTAAATAGCCAGGGCACAACTAAAATATAATAGAAATAGTTAAAGTCTATTAAAGATCGAAATTATTTGGTGTACTATATATCGAAGAAGAATCTAGGTTAGTAAATTTATAATAATGATAAGGTTGATGTTTGTTTGATGGTCGATATTCATTACAACATTATCAATTTAACGAAATCACATTTTACGGTTATTTACTTTTGTTCTAGAACTAACACGTAATAATGTATTTTATTTTAGCAAAGTACAGTACATACAATTTGGGGAATGCAGTCCTAGTAAGTAATAACCAATATACTACAGGCTACGTAAGGCGTTGGAAAATATGTATTATTTTATAAGTGATTTACTGCAGAAAATATGCGTATTAAAACTTGGTCTTTTCCAAATATTTTTAATGAATGTTTTGTTTCATATGACTTCTAAAAATAATAAGACTGAATAAAATATACTAGGCATTTGGAGAAGTAATTGCGAAGAAGAACTCTATTTAATAGGTAGAAGATCTTAAATACAAAATATGGCAACCATATTTCCAACTAGCCAGCTAGGTACAAGGAAACACCAAAAGCATTTTAGATTATGTTTTCTGTGTTAATACTTGATTGAAATCCCTTTAATTCGTCATCATATTTGTTTTGTGTATCTCATATATCTAATAATATTTTTGTTTTTATAGAAATGTGGCTCTTATAATCCTTTAAACAGAAACAGAAAGTAGAGTTTCTCATTTATGTTTAAGATAACATTATAACTCACCTTCCCGTCAGGAAAACATGAAAAAAATTTGCTTTAATTTATCAATATCATCACTCAAAATATTATATACGCTTTAAATGGAAATTAATTTTCAATGTAAATGGAAAACTTCACTTAAGATTTCATTACTTTTGTAATTTTTTTTAGGAGTACTTTCAGTCATAATTAAAGTCCTAAAAGTCTGTAGTCAGAAAATTTTCAGTATCATGTTTCAACTGTTGTTAAAACATTCATTCATAATACTTTTATCTACACATTATTTTAATTGTTTCCTTTTATTTAAACCACTATACTTCTTACCTTATATAATGATATTTTTACAATAAATTAGTTAAAATATAATATGAATACAGAGGCGCACTAGAAAAGGAAATATTAGTAAAATATACAGAATCCAGTGGTTCATATAAAGTAACTTTATTATGATCGCAACTGAAACAACTGTTTATATTTCACGGTTTGATGAATACGAATAACATCGGTGTAAACAGCTCGAAACTTCCGAGTCATCGACTATGAGACATATAAATTTGAAAATTAGGAAATAATATTAAACTTGCTCGCAGAAGATCCATAAAGGTAGACGATAGGGTAACATGTTTATATATACCCATTTACTACATGATATTTTTATCACTAATGTCAATAAGTTATATTATATCGTTTTAAGTAGGTTAATATTTTTTAATAGGATTTTGGAAAGACCGTCTATATCATATTGATGGAATCAAAGAAATTTTCTTTAAAGAAAAAGCAAATATTTAGAAAAAAATGCGGAATATCTGTTGTCTTATTATAAAATAAATTTTTGTATTTCTTTTTAGGTAACTTTTTAACCTAATTTTTTTCCGTATGCCGAACAGAAAAGTGTTGATAAACACTTTTCTGTTTGGCATAGGGAAGATTTTCCGCTCATTAATCACATAAAAGGGAAGACCACAGAACGGCCACATTTAATTTTTAAAATAACCATATCTCACAAAAGAAAAATGATTAAATGCCCTTGCCGTGTATTAAAAGGATTAGACCTTTTACTGAAAATGAGGAAAAAATGAGACTGGAAAAAACGTGTGAGTCGTCAGCCAGCTCTGAAGCTATAAAAACTCAAACCCTGCGCTGGCCCAACGAGCGGCCCAAGTCCGCTCGCCCAACCACAGCCTAGTTATATTCGGCCTAAGGCCTCCTCAAGCTTAAGCATCTGATATTAACAACAGCTCCGTTTCACGTTTTTTCTTCATCATAGGAAAACCATAAATTTAAGAGGCTATGACATCTATCTATATTTGTTATTCTCCACCAATGACAAGAAATTATTCATATTAAAATAAAATAATTCAATTATTAGTATACTTTGAGATATATTTTGAAGACTGCAAAAAAACTGCAAATCACTAACATCAATTAATCAAAGTTTTATTGTAAATGCATAAAAACCTTATTGACCAAATAAAATATTTATATAACTTACTAATTAAATTAAAAACAAAACAACCTTCATGCATAATTTTGCTTGTCGAATGAATAATATTTACTTAAATCACCAACATTAATTTCGGCCAGCACTGCGTTATTATAACTGTTACATGAAATTTATTGCAAATACCTGGCACCTTCTACCTTGAATACGTAATTTGTAACAAACAAACAAAAAAAACAAGCTTATATATTTAAACAAGCTTATCCGCCCCAAAAGTCATAGTAAATAACTTAAGAACTCATTGATACCCTCAACCCTTAGGTCTCTATCGTGACCCAAATCACTTACCGACAGATTAACATCGAGTAGTGACTGTAGTGATTATATACCGATATTTTATTATAATTTATAAGTATGTATGTAAGGTTTTCAAAAAATATGTACTCGGGACAAAATAATGTATCATAAATATTTATATTTCATTTTTCACAGCATAAAAAAATAAATAATACAATTATTTGAAGTAACTTGTAATCTCCATTTGACACCAGAGTCCATATTTCGATTTATTTAGCATATCATGATAACATCTTCAGGTGGAATATTAGCAAAGATATCTTTACTAATATCCCACCTGAAGATGTTGTGATACAACGAAATCTAGGAAAGACATTAAGGAAAGAATTATTTAGGTAAAGAAATTAAAGAAAGTAGAAATAATACTATATCGCGTAGTTTCATTTAATTGTGAATTTGTACTGCTATTAAAACTTTTAACTTTTAAAATTGCTACTATAAACATTTTTATGAACCTTATTTTTAAATCCCACAGGTATATAAGAGAGAAACCATTTTGAATTGAGTATTTCGTTCCTCTTTCTCTTTTTCTCTCGTAGTAAAAACCTCTATATGCATATATTCTTTAAATTATTTCTTAAAAAAGTTACCAAGGCACCTAAAGTTCGGACAAACAGAAACATTTAAACACTTAGATGGAAAAAGGACTGAAATTTTTATATAACCTTTGACTGTCTGTAAAATTTAACGACTTGAATACAAGAATAATTATTTTATTTGACTAATTGGACGTTGATTTATGTGACAGTTTTAAATATACATATATATATATATATATATATATATATATATATATATATATATATATAAATACATATATATATATATATATATACATATGTATAAATATATATATATATATTAAATTAGTTACAAAATTAATAGCAATATTGGTACAGAACACTGCTAATGTTACACCGAACTCTTATGTCATTTTTAAGAAAAATAAAAAAAAAAAGTTTAAATAATTTATTCATAGCCAGAACGAGTGGACTTATTAGACAGCCACTATTCCTATTAAAGTTCGTTAATCGGGATTAAGTTGTCAAAAAAATGGTCCACTAAAGCCATGCAATATACAATAACTATGTTAGTTAAAAGCTAAGCAGAGGTTAAATACCTGTTCAGCACTGCGGGGGTTCACATACACACTCAGCTATATATAAAAGTGTAAGCATATAAACGTATGTAATGTTCCTATTAAACTGTTTAGAATTATAAATGATATTTTTACCATGTAAATATATTCAATAATAAATATTTAATAAAATTAGTGCTATAGCAGTTTCGTAAAGTTTAAGTTAAATTCTATAAATTGCCCACTTCACAGGTGAGTGCTTTATATCATATATAGGTAACTCTCACTTAAACCTCGAGTTTAGACGATGGAAATAATATAACTCTTGTAATTTTGCAAGCAATCAATATTTAATATAGCTTTTTAGAAAGAGGAGAACATACCCTATTGACACGGTACAGATTGATTTTAGTAATTATTTTATATATGGTTTGGTCCAAATAATTATCAGATTTGAAGTCTTTTCATTTCCACAATGATTTGTCAATTTTTTTTAGGTATTGTGACCAAAGTCCCAGTTAACTAGTTTTCCGTGAATTTTGAGTGATTATTAGCTACTCTTAATTCATATAAACTTGTATTTATATAAGAGAATAAATAACATTGCAAAAAATATTCAATATTAAAATAATATTGGTAAACAAATTCAGGATGTGCATTATTTTCGATAAAGACGAAACGATTTTTTTTCTGCACATTTTCATATGTAAAGTATATTTAAATCTTGTTTATTAATATCAAATTATATATAAATAAAAATGCACTATGGAATAGTCACACTTATTTTAGTGTTGCAGGTAACATTTTAAAATAACAATAATTAAGCTCGTGAGTTATTTGTCTTCACTTTATATTTGGTATCAATTTAGTTGAAAAGAATTATCACATAAAGAATAAATGATTTTAAAGATAGTGGAAAAATACTATTTATCAGTTCCAGCTTAAGAAATGGGGCACAAATTAAACGCATTTTATTTGTCATACTACTGTAGCTACACATGCATGCATACACCGAACGACAATCAATTAACAAGAAATCGTTCTGAGAAGAGATTAGATAGTCGAAGAATGAAACATTGTTATTATAAGAAAAAGCAAGCATTGGTACGCGCTGTTTAAATCCTTCTTTCGAGCGATCGTTCTAGCAAAATAAAATAATTTTGTTTTAATACAGCTTATAGAGAATAATGTATTTTTGTATTACATCTATTTTTTCGTGACTAATAAAAACTGCTACACCAAACTTGTATCTGGAATAAGCTCGTGGAGACAATTTTGGCAGTTGATACGTGGGTAAAAAGGTCCTGATTAAACAATTATGATAAATACTGGAGACCACACATAGGTGATGTCCTCCTAATTAAGCGTAATTGCTATAGTAAAGAGAGAGTTGGAGAAATCAAAATCGGAAATAAAACTTCAGCCTAGGAAAGCTTTAAGGAGCTTATCTTCAAGCAAACCATATAAAGCTCTGAAATAAAACTTAGCCTATCGCTTTGGACATCTATTTTAAGAGCAAAATTGCTTTGATTGTCACAACATAACGATTATATAAAGAAATTATAGCGTAAATCCAACAAAAGCGAACCTCAAATAATATTATAAACATTTCAAATATTTCATTCGACTTCCAGTAACCAGTTCCTTTATACATGATGCTTAAAAATACTCGTTACGAGAAAATAGTAGTGGAGTATTAACCTTAGTAGGTTGTATTAATTTTTGACACAAAATTAAAACCATTTCTTTCTATTTTAAGTTTTAAGATTGGTAATTGAAAACAATAATGCGATTGGGAAAAAGATTCGATTGAAAGATTTTTTTCAAAGAATATGATAAAACCTTTTATCTATCTACTATATATTTAGAACTTTATGATTCTTCTGCCGCATGGTTAATACTAAATTACTTCAAAAAAAATAGTATAATCGTTGAAAAAAGGTTCCGTTTTATTAATAGTAAAGCAATATTTGTATTACCTTTAACCGACTTCTTCTCTGTAAATTGCATTTCCCAAGGAAAAAAAATAAGTAATATACTTTCAGGATATCTCTCCACTGAAATAAGAAAACGTACTTTTCTTGTTAATTTAATTTCGTTACTAATTCTCATATAATACCAGAAAACACCTGGTGGCACTAAAATTCTGAAGTACAAATAAAGTCCAATTTTTCCATAAGTTCAAAAATTGTATTTAACATTGGTAAATATTTCTTATTTTATGACAACTTTACATAATTCAGCAGTTTTACGCGTGCCTTCAAAATAAATATAACTAAAATTTAACGCACGGTTTTTATCGAACCAATACACGCTCCCTGGATGCCCAGCTTTATATTTATTAACAATCGGCTGAGAGAGTTCATGAGCGCGTCTTTCAGATTAACTTACATTTTTGAACACTCCGCTGATCAAAATGCACGTTTTTTTCTTGTTACTTAGTTTGAGTAACACTGGTAAATTTTCTACTAGTTATTACAAAAAAACCTTCAGAATTGGATTAAATATTCTCTATTTCTGCATTTTGCTGCTTGAGGACATTTTCTTTCGTATTCTTGGTAATCATGTTTATTTGTCATTATTTCAATCCGAAATACTTACTGTTACAAGCACTCTTTCTCACAAATAGCATTACGAATACGTTAACGTCTTGCAAGTTGTCTTCACGGACTTTAAGAAAACTGTAATCCGATAAGACATGCATCATTCTCATGCTAACTATATACCTGACCCAACGTCAGATGGGATTTAATGTTCATAGTGGATCGGATTTAATATTTTTATGTAATAATGATAACAATTAAATAAAGATTTGTTTTTAAATACAAGTCTTTCTTCGAACACCGTGACAGTGCTTAAGTATAAGTGAGATAAAAAATACAATTAAAATTCCTTTAAAATATTATATATTCGTAACTATTTTCTCAGCAAATATTTACCATAGATATATTTTACTTTTATTTTATAAACTTGACAAGGGAGGGATTCTGGAATTAAGGTTTCCGTGTCTTGTTTGAATTGACATTATTTATTGTAATACAATAACTTTCAAACGATACATACAATATATTTAACATATTTTAAATATTTAATTTTTTTTTATCTAATTTGCCCCTCTCATTCCTCTCTGAAATTTCTGTGTAAACATATTTGAGTCATAATTAATGAGATATTTATAGAGTCATAATAAATGAGATAAATTATATTAATGTGCCTAATTTCAAGTTATTATATCCAGTGATTTTCATCATTATATCCAGCGATTTTCACGAAAACACACGGACAGGTGGATATGTGAGTAATACCTTCTGATATTGAAAGGGTTGTGTTTTTCCTTTTAAGGGAAATTTTTAAATTTTATATATAATACTGTGAATTGATTTTCATGTGTTTAAAATCTTGAAGTGAGTTAAAAATAATCGAACAAAATTACACCAAATTTTTTGGGTTGTATAGCTAAACAAGAAACCTCTAAAATCTTCTAATAACCATCTATCAATACATTAGTCTCAATCTCACAATATTCACCGTAATGACTTATATGAATGAAATTTTTCAATGAAACGTTTCTATTGAGAATCACATGTAGTAAAGTTAACCTGTGAGCAAATATGTAGCAAACTAGTAACAAAAACTCTTTTTTTTACCTCATCATGCACAGGTGGTAAAACGGGGACGTTTTGTTTTTTGAGCCTCCCATTAAATGGAGCTACCCATTGAGTAAGTTTGAAACCCGATTTTGTAGTTTCGTACACGATTTTTTATTTTAAGACCAGTTTCTGAAATGATAAATATAATTAATGCTAATATATAGATTTGTAACACATCTATTTAAGGTTCGACCTTTAGAAATTGGGGCCCAAAATTTAAAAATGTTAAATAGAACTTCAATTTTATTCTAAGCGCTCGACGCTCACGTTTTAGAAAAGAAAATTTTCCTCGACCTTAATATGTCGCAATTTCATTTTACATTTTACTTCACGTTAATTAAAGTCACTATCAGAAGTTTCTAGTTCCAAAAGTTCATATGTCCCAATTGTAGAAATTTTAAGGATATTATTGACAGACAGATATGATCAATTAATATATAATTCTTTTTCCACTACAGAGTCTAAAAATAAATTGATAAAGTAACGAAAAAGGTCTGAGTTTCGTAACTTTAAATTGGGAGAAAAATCATTCGATGACAAGTCCGTTTTATACATATGCATATGAAGGTATTTACATGTTTTCTATTGAATAGCGTAAACGGCCATAAACCTTAAACAAAGATCAGACTATTTGTTACTGGCCGAAGGATAAATTCCGACTTGAGCCTTAATGGTGATCGAAAGCGAGCCTGGGTTTAAAATCGTTATAGCGTTAATATACGAGAAAGAAGACGGTAATAAACACTAGAATATTTTACATAGGGGAAATACAAAATTATATAATTTTATTTCCTTACGGCCTTAAACTCTTAAAGATTTACATATGTATATATACAAATACACACACATATACATAAATGTGCTTCCTTATTTGCATGGAATTGCTGTGTACTTTTGCATCCTAAGCTTCTTTTCCTTTTTTTTAATCCTAAGCTTTTTTTCACATTACAAAGGACATTTTATTGTATTCGGTTTAATTAGGAAATAATTTTTATTTATTTTACTTATTTCTCAATAATAAAAAGGGTCATCTGATTGACTCGTTTAATTACGTCTCTTGCTGCATGGTCCAAGTCTCTTCCAAAACTTTTTCAACTTTAATTTTCTTTTTTATCGAGATTCTGGGTAGACATAATTGCTGTTAAGCCCACTGTCATTATAAAATTTGCAATAGTTGGTGCGACAACATTTTTCGACAAATTCGAACCATATTAGATTCCTATAAAACTATAAATAAATAATTATCTTCAAATTAAACAAAAGTATACTTATTTTAATAATATTTTGTTGGTTAACATGTATTTCTTGTTTGGGAATTCATGAGTGTTATTTCTTTCTTCTTTAAGTGAAGCTATTATGTACTTTTTTGTAATAACTTTGCTTTTATTTAGACATGGTAATTGAATTATCTATCAGTTTTATTGTGACTTCATATTTGATAAAACCGTGCTTTTGGAATCAAGGCAGTAAAATACATCTTTGTATCGATTGTATAGTCTTATTGACTACTCATATAACGTCATTAGATAGTTTTGTGTGTAGGATGTACTCTGTATTAATTTATATATTTAACATTTGTTTACTAAGGCAGAGCAGATCATATTTAGGCAGTCATCTCACCCATCTACGACAAAATCAGTGACTTCTTTTATTGACTCTCAATGTATAATCGTTAGTTATTAGAATCCTTATTACAGGTATTGCATGCGGCTTTCAATAAATTAAAACTATTTCGAAGTAAGAAAATGTTTGCTTTTATCATATTTTTTGTCATATTTTTTTATCATATTTTATTTTGTTGCTTTTCTTTGGTTGTATACTGTCATTAGTTATATTTGTGCAAGCGATTCTAATACATCAAATACATATTTTAGGGAAATACAAACATGAAAGTATTAAAAAAAATATGGAAGCACATAAATTTATTTCTTATTGCTTATGAAATAAAAACTAAGGTAACTATTTAATTGTTTTAATACTTTCAAAAGTTGCATTTACCTGTTGTTATATTTTGGTTGTTGTTATTCTTGGCACTTAGTCCTACTTAAACCTTAAACGTGAAAAATATATAATTGCATAGATGGATAATGTAGCCCGAAAATTGGTAGCATTCTCTCAAAATTGACCCAAGTTCTGATTTCGGTAATTTAATAAAAAAAAAACTAATCGAGAACATAATTTATCATCTAATTTATTTGTGTAAGCGTATCATGCTTAATTTGAATGTCGCTTTACTTTGCTCTTCGTAATTAAAATTTTTCAGTTTTGAGGCAAAATTAAAAGTCATAATTATTTGTTTATGAATTTATTCTTATTTTTTTACGAATTTGAAGAAATATTTTTTTGCTTTATTTTGATGCATAATTATGCATGCCATTATGCACGTGCGTACATTGATTATTTTGAATATTTTCTTTGGGGAAATATCATAACATATCAATCCATATTGTCATTCAAATTGATTAGTTCTTAATCTCATATTGAGCCAGTTTAATTTCGATTAAGCCGCAATTTTTATTTTATGGACTATAATAAAAATGTAATCATAACCTCAAATATAAAGATCGACTTGTTTAAATTACAATAAGTATATTAGGATGTATATGATAGTGGTACTCCATATAAATTATAAATTAACTTATGAACTTTGTTTTAAGAATTGATTTATATTCCGTTTCTGCTTATTACAAATCGATCATTTAATGCTACATCAAATTAAAGAAATACCGAAAAGAGTTTTTAATCATAGAGGGTTAGGAAAAATGGAGTGAAATCATAGATAGTTACGAAAAATTAATGGGAAAAATTATAAAATAGAAGGAAATACGTCATAATAATAATTTTTGACTTAGAGGAAAATGAAAGTTGTAACTATTTAAAAAAATAGAAGATAAGTTGAATGTAGTGAAAATTTTTATCGTTTTATCGCAAGTTGTAATATTAACAAATAATACTCAGTTTGTAATATTAACAAATATAACAAATAATAATAAATTAATACAGAGTTCATCCTACAAACAAAACTATCTAATGACGTTATACGAGTAGTCAATAAGACTATACAATCGATACAAAGATGTATTTTACTGCCTTGATTCCAAAAGCACGTATTTATCAAATATGAAGACACAATAAAACTGATAGTTAATTCAATTACTATGAGTAAATAAAAGCAAGGTTATTACAAAAAAGTACATAATAGCTTCATTTAAAGAAGAGAGAAATAACACTTATGAATTCGCAAACAAGAAATACATGTTAACCAACAAAATATTATTAAAATAAGTATACACACTTTTATTATTTTTTAAAATAAACTATACTAAACTTATTGTAGCGGCTAATCTTGTTGCGGGAAAAACTTTTTCAATCCCTGTATCATACGACGCTATGGGTCCTTTGTAATATCTTTAACTTTATTCTTATTTAGTCATCTGTACATAATTACGGCGCGCTTAACTTTTCATTCTTTATTTATATATTTGAATGTTTCTATACTTGAACATTTTATACACGATAAGTAGAAATATATAAAATTAAAGACCAAAAATATTTCATTATATAAGTAATAAAAATTAAATTAGGTTGGAGAAAAATTTCTGAAATGACTTGGAAGTTATGGCTCCAATTATGTTTCTTTCGCTTTTCCAGCTTATAAACTCAAATTATATTTAAATGTTGTGAAACAAAATGCTTCTATCTACTGGTTTATATTTTTTTATTCTTTTTGTACTTTGAAATTCAATTTGATACGACTTTCTGTCATGAGAAGGTAGATTACATTCTTCATACTACATAAAATTACTACGTAAATCGAATTTAAGTTTCATTTATAATTTTTTAAAAGGGAATTATTAATTGTAAAATTATTACTATGTTTACTCACGCCAAATATAAAATCAATATTTTTAAAAAATATTTCATTAAAATTCCCAGTAATATATTATAACTAAACATTTTAAGAAAGTTTATGAATTATAATCGGACAGGATTATCATATTATGAACACCTACAAAGTTTTTGTGTCATTTAAAATTTGATCGAATATCAAACGATTTCTGAATCTAACTAATTTATTATTAAATGCTTTTTTTCTTAAATGGAAATAGCAACAAATAATTAGTACAAATTTAATTTTTTTATAGTTACAACGATTTCCCTTTTGTGAAAATATCGAAATTTTGCAAAAACTCAGTCCAAATTCATTTTCAACTGAGAAACTATTACGGCTATAAAATATTGTACAATTCTATTTGTTTAAAAACTTTCATCTTGTAAAATACACTTTCTTCTTTAAAACTTTAGGCGAAAAAGTTATTTTATTTCAGAGAAACCGGTCAAACGCGTGCCAGAACATGCTTAATGTAGCTTACCTCATTATCTATAAATATTTCTCAAAATTGTTGGAACAAATTAATTAAAACCATTTCGTTTTAAAGTTCTACGTAAATAAAAGTACCCTGGATTATTTTCACGTATTTGGTTGACATATTTAATATGGTGAAGCCTAGTTCATATGTTATGTTAAATAGAACCTTAGTATCATATTCAAAGGCTTGAAGGATGAAAAAATATACAGTGAAATAAAATTTTATCTTGAAATAATGAAATACCTAAATTTAGAAAATATATTAATGTGTTTAAATCATAAACACCAAATTAAAAATCATATAAAATTATTCTATTTGCCTATCGATTTCTATAATGATTCCCAAATGTTCGGCAATTTACCCTAAAGAAGATACCTACAATATATACAATATATATATATATATATATATATATATATGTATATATATATATATATATATATATATATATATATAACCACACACTTGTACACAAGTAAATAAACCTCGTTTGTAACAAAATATGTACCTGGCTAAGAATATTTGGCACTTAAGGAAAATGAAATTTACGCACTTTATTTCCTATAAATTCACTATTTTAATTACCTAAAATGATTTAATTTATAATTAGAGAAAAAAACCTCTTTTAATTTGTGTGACAATTTGATTATTGAGATCAAGAGTCAAATTAAATAATTTTATTAAATTTGTAAGTTGATGTCTAAATTTTATCGAATTCGTGTGCTGCATAGAGTTTTAGGTTTTTTGTGACATCAAAATAATTTAGATATATATATTTCCTATCAAGTTGAAATTGAAATAAAGCGTTTAAAGCTCTTTGAAATAAATAACAAATGTCCTAAGCTCACATTAAGATTAATAAATCGGTTTATTAAATGGTTGAATTTGATTTCTCTTCAGATTTCTTACAAATAACAAATTAAAACAAAATAAGACTAATTGTCCATTGTCTAAGCCAGTTTTCATAGCAGATCGAGGGCTTTTTTGATAACTTTATATGATGAACAAAATTATATAATTGCTTCAAATTCAAGAAATTAGTTTTATTTTATTAACAAATAGAGGCCAAAAATAAATTATATTTTAGGCCATCTGATTTGTTTCACCTAGGGGTTAGTCAGAAGTACATATTTTTCAGTTTTTGTCTTTTTTCAGACATTAATTGCAACGCTCCACAATTCTTAATGTTACTTTGGATTATCGAGAGCATGCTAATGTTTTAATACATAATAATAAGGATCCAGTAATCGAACTTAATCAAAAATTAAATAAAAACCGATTCTTAAACGATGTTATGAAGGATAATTAGTTTTTCATTTTACTTACCGAATATTCCTTCGATAAAAGTTTGAAATTGTTGAATAAACAAGACGAAGTAGATTACATTAATTTAAAACAGTATGAAAATTAATTCAAATATATAACGTTGCGGACAATAAAATAATACAATGGTGCCCGTATAAATATCCTATTGAAAATACATGGTTTCACCCAAAGACGTTAAGGTAGTCAAAGGAAGCAAAGATTTTAGCAAAATATTAACTATTATCAAAGTGCTGATGCACCAGAGATTTTTTATTAAAGGCCCACTTGACAACCCTACAATAGTACAACCCTACAATATATTTTGTAACAAAAGTAAGTGGTCGCGAGGCCATTCAGTTTACGTAAAAGTTTCACGAAAAAATTATTGAAAATTACATTTTATGTTTTTTGTTAAATCAAGAGAAATTTAAAATCACAAAATAACTAAATATAAAACAATTTAAAACGAATTTTCCAACAATTAAATATTTAAAACTCGAAATTACGTATTTGCTTTCAAAGACTTTTGAATCACTTAACGGCTAACTAACTACTAAAATGAAGTACTTTTTATCAAACGTGATTGATGAAACAAATGTTTCATGAATGGTTTATTGTTAAGCGAACATCCTTATTTTCAGCATCAAGGACAAGTAAATTCGTAACCTATCTAACATGATATACGTATTGTTTTATTGTGTTTCCTGCTATAAAAATATCCATCAAGCACGTGTAGAGACATTTATAAACATTTACTGTCAAAATATATACGAATTTTTTTCTTGTTTTTTACAAAGTAAATATTTTGGGTGCTAGATCTTTCCCAGGCGTGCTCACAAAGTGCATATTTCTAAATTATATAACTTACGATAATCGCTATTGTTTTCTAATAATCTTCTAAATTTAAACATGCAATTTTAAATCGTTAAAAAAGATTCCTCGTATAATATGCAAAATATTTTTTTTTCTTGTAGTGCTCTACTTACCGTCTTTCTAATCTTTATGCGACTATTTATAAAATATTAGTGCCAATTGTGTGATTTGAAAACGTGGAATTTGGAGTAACAAAAAAGATCTATTACTGGTTAAAACTAAAATAATAAAAACTGTCTTGGCTGGAATTGCTAAAATAGCTACTAAGGTACACCTGAAATCATGTAAATATGACAAACTTTTTGTAATTGTAGGAAATCATTTAGACACATTAACGATTAAAGGACGATAAAAACGCTTAAATTCTCTATGTTATTTCATTTAATTAAGAACAATACTTGACCTAAACTTTGCCACTTTTATTCCACGTATTTTTGCCTTGTACTATAACTTGCCCACAAAAACTAGATAAAACCTGTGACAGACCTTTCTTATACCTTTTCAAGACCTACAATTTGCAAACATAATATTAATGTGTCTGTAATTGTTTGCTAATCATCACGAAAGTGCCGAGCGATTTAACTTTCTCTTTTATTACGTTGATAGTAATACTGTTTAGCAAAAATTATACAACATATATATGTACAAACTATACCGCTTATGACAATCCGGAAACTATAAACTGACACATTCCGTTATATTCTAATTAATTTTATCTCAATCAGATTAATAGATTTAGCGTGAATTCGTAAAAAAATTAAAAAAAAACATTTTTACTATGTTTGCGGGACCACGAAAACAAATTTTACACGTGGAACACATTGGATGAATCGATTTGTTTCCAATAGTAGTTGAAATCGTTTATTTGTTACCATTTATTGTTTGTTGTTTCAATAAAAATATTATATTAAAAAAATAAATTTACATAAACGAGTATTATTCGTTTATGTATGTCGTTTATATAATAATTAAAATAGATTAAATAATCTTAGATAGAAATATAAATAACTTGTATATACCTTGCAGACTTATATGAACGATGATTTACTAAGGAAATTACTATTAAATATTAAGTATATTATGTATATATATATGTAAATATATATATATATATATATATATACGCGTTATTAGCAGTCACTAATTGTGTATTACATTTTAATTTAGCCCTTCATGTTTAAAAATAATTTGTACTATGTTTTATCCTGCGTCATCGTAGAAAGTGGATAGGTGGTATATTATTAATATTTAATATATTTAGATATAAACATATACGCACGCTTATCTTTAACGTAATAAACAACTTCAGAGTCAAAATTATCTTACTGGCAGATTTAGGTCGCAATTAGAAATTTATTCGAGACATACCTCTACATTTACAAAACTTTGGAATTAACTAGAATTAATTTTAAACTTACAAAAAATGGTATCAAAAAGTCCTACCTCTCCTAAACCCGAATCTTTCTAAACACATCACCTATCCTTTTTCCACCCTAATGCATGTCAATATTTTTTAACATATTATTTTTTTCTTTTTAAATATGCTATTAATATTTTATAATGTAACATACCTTGCAATCTGCAAAGCAATTTTTCTAAATATTTTGTTACGGTTGGCTGGAAGAAATTGCTCCTGTGGCAATAAGTTCACTATATCTAATTTACATTATAGTTTACAAATAATATTTCTCAAATATATACTTTTACCTGTACTTCAGAAGCAAACAGTCACTAAATGAAATTTATTATTTTTACAAAAACAGTTTGAGAATTTTATGATTATTACCTTTAACTTATTCAGTTGTTTACTATTATTCACCATCGACAATTCAATTTATTCTCGGATTTACACTAAGTGATACCATTTGTACTGTGGTATAATTTACGTAGACATACGTTTTTGGACTATCAGTTGTGATAATTATCAGAAAGAAGAAATTTTAAAGTTATATTTGCCGACCTTTGTTTACCTATGTATATATTTTACATGTACACACAAGAGACAAAGGCCTCAAGGAATAAAGTTCAAAATGCATTCTTGTATAAAACACTAAATTCAATTAATTAAGTGTTGTCAAAAACCCTCCTTCGATGGATCGAAATTGGAATGAAAAGTTTGACGATAGGACCTCAACCCTCAAACCTTAACCCTTAAAGTGGCGCAAATTTAGTATGAGTGATATTTGAATAAACTATTGGAAAAGCTTTAACCCTTACAATTACAAATAGGGTTAAATTGGGTGAAACTTTCAGCCCAAATAGGCATATTGCTCCTTCCGTTTAAAACAATATTCATTGATACGTGCTTGAAAATGGATTATACGAGAGATTGTAAACTCGTGCAGTTAATCTTCGCCAGTTTATTATCAATTGCAAAGAGTAAAATGCGCAAAAGCGGTTCTTATCTGTATTTAATTTTACATGATATCATTTAAATTCATAGTTAATAGTATGTGTTTGGTTTTGTGTTCCCTTTATATTATAAAAATTAAATTTTTTATAAAAATCGAAAATCTGAGTGTTTTTTTTTCAAAAGCACTTAAGATACATTCTTTTTTAACATTTTTAATTCGGTTTGATGCACAGAATTAGCTATTTGAATAAGAGTTAAATTCAGTGAGGAGAAACGAACATGTGACTAAATAATTTCTAAGAAAAATTAGAATAATTAAAGTGTATTAGCTCGCTCGCTATGGCTTGTTCGATCAACCCACTGCCCGTCTTGTATTAAATATACATGGCTGTGCCTTAAATGATACAATTGCAAATTGTGCCATTTTGTGAGTAGATTCTCGTAGTCTCCATAAAATTCTGGGCACAATCAATAGCAGAGTGATGTATAGATGGTATTAGAACTCTTCTACCTTCGTTTATTATAACAAATGCTTCTTCAATTCTTGCTTTCATCGCATTCGCTGTATCGAAAGATGCATGAAATACAAAATCATTTATATAGTTGCAAAAGAAAAAACCCCTAGTAGTAAAGTGCGTCTATCTGGTAGGCCATCTATATTGTTCTGATTAACCCAGATATTGTTTGCCAAACTCTATATTGCACTCCCTTGCAAGCTTTGTACAGAAACCGCATAATAATCCTGCGCCGAAAAGGCCAGTTATCAGTATCGTCAGCAAGCGTTACTCTAATAAAGCCTTCGTAATAATCACCGTTCATTCTAGTTTGCATATAGTTTGTATTGTCATTATTTATTCTCTCTAAAATATTTTAAAAACTATCTGATTCGATGAGACATCTCAAGTTCGATATTTAGGTTTCCTTCGACTCAATAATGGGAATTGATCATATTAAAAATATCGCCTTTCAAGAATGTACTTCCATCTTTCCGAAGCATCCCTTTATCAATTCTTGGTTCAGAAACTTTCATTCATAAAATCCAGCTACAGTTATCAACGCGGTTTTTATTATTATCTGGATTTAGGCTTTGAACTTCATACATGTGGTTTGCATAAAGTTTGTCTGCTATTAAAATTTTGTGAGATATGATATAAGGTATTCTAAATCGACGCCCAGCCCTTAATACACCGGGGATTTTCAAGAAAAAACTCCAGCATATATTTCTCAACCCACAAATCTATTTGCTGTAGCCCAACAATGTCTGCAGTATTCCAAGAAGTGTCCAGTATTTTTAAATCTTTGGAAGGTATCAGTAGTAGTGGTAAGTTGTGATAGATGCCGCCGGTCTCAATATCTATCGCTGTACAAAACTAAAGCCACCGCATGTTATTGCAATATTCACCGTAGTAAAATATGACATTATTGTTAATTTTTTGGACATATTATCACAGTTACACTTAAAGAACTTAAAATAGCCCTGTCATCTTCAGTTTGCATACGAAACCAAACATAAAATTCTTACTTGTACTTAATTGCTAATGATGAAAATGGTTGCACCGTAATGTATGATTCACACAAGTAATTGTGGGGTATGAATGAGATTTTGCACACAAGCGACGATGTTGGGGAAAGTGCTGGTGACGGGTGGCTGGACTTTTGTATCCGCTCTATGGTACTGCTTTGCTCGATCTATTGTCAACAGACTTTATAACAATGTCGATTCTTTGTAGTCCGTACCTAAAGTCAGTTTTTAATTTGAAATTCAGTCATTTTGCTTGTGCGCGTCAATAAAATTTATTTCGTAACTATATGATTTTTTTTAATGCTTCCCCTCATTTTAATGATGTTCGAGCAATAAATAAGTACGTTAATATCTACACAAATATGTCTATACTATAATGTCCAAAGTACAAAGTGACTATTTATTTTTGCTCTGTGTAGATACTGCCGGTGAACAATATAGCAACTATACTATTTCTACGAACCAACAGGGATGGGTAGAGTGATATCTGCTCATCGCCGGGGATCTGATGCATGCGGCTTATAATGTAGATTACATTTTGAATTCAGTAACCAACAACTTGTGTCCCAGCACAATATTGATATAAGCGTACCAATCCAGATTTTTTTTCAATGACTTGATTTATTATGATGCGCAAAAAGAAAACAAATAAAATAAAATTAGTGTCGCGAGTTAGGGATAGCGACTTGTCCTAGAAAAATTGCTCTTTAGAATCGAATAAAATCAAACGAAGGAAGTCGATCTTTTACTAAAGCAACTTATAAAGTTTTGAACTTTTTATTTAAATGCGTAGGTGAATAAGTTAAAAGATTGTTTTAATGTAATTTCATGACACGAAAAAATTAAAAAGTTACAAAGTATTATTACAATTAGCCGATACATTATTTCAATCAAGGATTGACCATAGAAATTTATGAACTCCATTAATTAAACCAAAGTGCGCTTATCCTCTTTATTTCCATTCATTTGATCCGTGCTTCTAATTACAAACAACTTGTTACTACCCACATAATTAAATTAATTAATCACAATTAAATGAAACTAAGTGATATAGTATTATTTCTACTTTCTTTGATTTCTTTACCACGACCTAGGTTTCGTTGTATTACAACATCTTCAGGTGGGATATTAGCAAAGATCAATCTTTGCTAATATCCCACCTAAAGATGTTGTATTACAACGAAACCTAGGTCATGGTAAAGAAATTAAAGAAAGTAGAAATAATACTACATCACTTAGTTTCATTTAATTGTGAATAATGAATTTCTACAAAATACATAATATATTCAATAAATTAATTAAGTTAATCATTAATTTCCCGAAACCACTATGGACGAATACGATGTACATATTAAAAGTGGTTATATTTAAATTTCCACCCAAATGTATTCAGGAAATAATTGAAAAAAATGTAAAACCTACCTTGCGAAACAGTTACCGTTTCTTCGTCGTCCAGGGATCGAGATGTGATGAAATAAATCAAGGCAATGGTTTTTGGAGTACCGATTAAATTATAGGTTTTGAATAATACTTCTTGATGCCATAATGCTTATGTAGAATTTTCTGTAATTGACATATATCAATGCCTAAACTGCACGAATTTTCCGATAGATTACTATCATGTATATTTTTATCGTAAAATTCGAATAGAAATTGGTACTAACCTTATTTTTGATTTAGACAAAAGTGAACACGTCTTGGAATAAAAATGTTTTCATGTTGATACAGAGAATTTTCAAATTTTTAAAAACAAGAGAAAAAATTCGAGCAGTATATCTAAATTATTTAAAAAAGAAAAAAATTTAAAAAATTCTAATGAATTCTTTTGAAGCATAAAATTTATCTTCGGAAGCATAATACAAGTAACGATATAACTGGAAGAAGAAATATAATTTTAATCTACGTATTACATAAAAAACATAGGATAAAAAATTTATCAAAATTAATTATTTAAACTGTGTTGTTCATATATATAAGAAGGGATGACTGCAATTCTACCGTGTAAAAGCTTCTGGCAGAAGTTAGTGAAATACGCGGAAAAGGCAGACCCATCTTTTTTTACAGCGTTTTGCCCTTGGAAAATGAGTGGGATCTCGTAAATAGTAACGTTAGATTATTTAATGCTAAGACTTGGCGCTTTATAGCTAAGAAGAGATTTGTCCAATCCAGATTCCAACAGAAAGCTATTGCTTGCAAAGGGCTATCATGGCTTTAGAGGATAATGAGGGCATTAATAAACATCTCGTGAAATCCACAGTTGAAAAAAATAATCAATCACGGAGAAATAAATAAATCAAATTCATAAATTAAATTTAAGGTGTGGAATACCATCATTTAAGTTTTATTTTAAATTGTTATGGTATACTTTTTATATATATCTTGCAGCCATCTAGTGTAAATAGCCATTCAATTACAAACTCATCCCGTTAATGAAATGGCGATATTCAATTATTCAATTATAAGCGCTCCGTGCTTGCCCGTATTCTAGGACCCATCTCATAAATATTAATATGTTGTCGGCACCTTGACACCTAATCCAATATTTTATACTTAAAAATATGGCAAAATAAAAAAGGACACGATAGCGAAAACAGACAGAAAATTGATCAAATTAGTCAAATTCAGATAATTGTGAAAATTAATCCAATTTAATAGGATTCATGTCATGGACGATCAGACAGAAAGAGAGAGAAACATTGGGTTTTACATAAATATAGATTTTATGAATTCTTCCCTTAGAAAAAATCCAAAGCAATATAAATATATTAATTTCTTCGCACCCTTAACAAATTCCGTGGTGACCTAGCAACACCGTAACATCCGTTTGCCACGGCTTATCTCATTTCCGATTCAATTTCCTGCTCATAACGGCTTAGAATGGCCGTGATGTTATCGGCGTTCTATCGCAGTCATCACTGATTATACACGTTTCCTTTTGGATCTATATTCAGAAAAAATACTCGCTTAAATTTACAAAATAAAAAAAAATATTTCGGGTGATCCAAACAATTAATAACCGAAAAAATATATATTGGTATTGGAACGATTTTTTTTGTGTGACAAATATACTATTCAAGTCTTAATTTATTACAAAGAATTAATTATACAAAAAATACTAAAACATAAATAGGGGTAAAAGTGTCTAATTTCCAAATGGTAAAATAAAATTAAAAATGAAATAATACGATGTAAGATACACCACCAATCACATTGCAAATGGAATCGCCTTTACCACTGTGAACCAGATTAAAATTATATCACATTTATTTTATGTTGAAATATGTAATATAATCGGAGTAAATTTTATGAAAATTCTGTTTAGAAAAAATGCGAATCGAAATGGAACTCCTGGCAGATGTGATACATCTAAATTTTTTATTTCTTTATATTGAATTTATTTTTGTTAGAACGGACTAAAAACGAAAAAACAAATCTCATATACTTATTATTTCATTATCATGAAATAATTTATGGCAGAAATATTTCTTAATAATCTATTGAACATGTACTTTTAATTTTATAATACTGTTAGATGACAAGACGCAAAGCTGGCTGAATGGCGCGTCGCGACGTACCATCAGAACGTTTTAACTCCCAAACCAGCCATTAGATATTTCACATAAACAATATACATTTTCAATGAATTAAAACAAAAATTAAAATTTAAACTATAAAAAAAATTCTCACATATTTCCATAAGTGGACAACATGGTCACATCGCCAGAGACAATAGAGTTCCTGCAAAAAATATAAGTTTAAACGTATGCGACGCTTGAAAGCGATATAAATAAGTATTTTTGTTTATATGGTTTTTAATATCAGCTCAGTATTTCATTGACAGAATATAGCAAATATTCAAAGAGGTGTACGTCTCGAATGGATATAAGACTCGATTTATGGAAAAAGTAAACACTACTATTTTTATGAATTATTTTATTTTTGGAATAATTAGTAATTAATTATAAATATTAATTATTTCTACTTTTCGAATCACACTCTGCATCACGTTTAGGCATTATGAACAATTTTAATTGATTACAAAACGTACGCTATGAAGATTTTACTCGAAAATTATTTGGTTACAGTGTGACCAAAAATTATAATGTGAGAATAAAAACCAGTTTAAAGTAAATTATTATGTTCAGGGACTAACAGTGTTTTCAAAAAGGTATTACTACAATATGTCAATAGATGGCATGACATATATATTAAATAGTGTTACGATAGTATCACGGGGTCAAAGATAAATACTTCCGCCTTAACTCATTAAGTATAAATTTCTAAATCTTTAAAAATTTAAATTTTTTTTAATTGAAGTTTTCCTCGAAAATTTCTTCTGAACCAGTTATATATAGCAATAAAAACTAAATTTGCTTTCTTGGCTATTGAAGATACGAAAGTATCACCTCAGGGTCGCAAGGGACACTGATATAAAAAAAACATTTGAAAAATTGGAATTTTTTTAGTTCATAATTAATGGTCCATTTCTTTTTTTTTAAATGTCATTGTTCACAATTAAATGAAACTACGTGATGTAGTATTATTTCTACTATCTTTAATTTCTTTACCACGACCTAGGTTTCGTTGTATTACAACATCTTCAGATGGGATATTAGCAAAGTTTCGTTGTATTAAATGTGAAATAATACTACATCATGTAGTTTCATTTAATTGTGAATAATAAATTTCTACAAAATTAACGCCAAATATATTCAACAAATGTCATTGTAGTAAAAAAAATTGTGAAGTTATATAATTATAGAGCAAGTGACCATATCGTACATTACAGGCCTCTAATACACATTAAGCTATAAAGTATGTGATTTTATACCAGATAAAATATACAGTACGAATAACTAAAACTTTTTATAATAACGTCAAGCATTATTTTGCAATAAATTATATCTCCGCTGTGCGGCAGATTGTAGAATAAAAAGGTTTCAAAATAAAGCCTAAGATTTTTAATGTTTTTAATGATTTTTTTTTAGTATTATTTAGAAAATCAACCATAAAAAGTTAAAATACAAGAGATGATGTTATTAATTAACGTATAAAATTACTATTATGAAGTACATATAATAGTTTACTTCATTTGTGAAATTAGAATCTAAGTGAAAATTACTGTAGAAATGAAAAGTTTTTAAATGACAAAGTTTCTAAATGAAAAACTGTGACCACAGTGTCCTTGACAACCAAATAACAAAATAATATTTAGCAAATGTACAAGCCAAACTGCAAAGAAATCCATTTGGAAAAACACCACTACTCGTGTAAATGCTAATTTAAGCCAAGATACCTAAAACTTTTGAGATTATTTTTAACTGTCTTCAAAAAAAGAGGAGGCTCTCAATTCGTTGGAATGTTTTTTTATATATGTTTAGCAATAAATTTACCGAGTAGACCAATTTCGACGATTCCTTTTTTATTGAAAAGAGGGTACTTTACGGGTGACTCTGTATACGATCTGATGATAATATCCGAAAATAAATGACGACTCATTAACGTATTTGCTACGGATAGTTACTACACCACCTACCAGGTCAGATCTGGTCGACGGTGCAGTTATTTTGTAAATTAAAAACTACCAGTAGCAAATATCTTGAATTATGGTTGATTTGTTACCAATCTATAAGGAATTCAATTGTTTATCTCCGGAATGAATCATCAGACTATGACATGGTCCATGGCGTAGTTATTTTTGCAAGTAAATAATACTAATAGCAAAACATCTTGAATCACATTTAATTTATTACCATCCGCTAAGGAGTTCCATTGTTAATTTCCAGAAAATAAAGAAAATAATTGAATGTCAGTTATATCGAGATGATTAATATTATTAACCAGTAAAAATAAAATATCTTTTATTTTTACTAATTAATAATATTATTATCTAAAAAACCGACGAATAATATTATCTAAGAAACCTACTTTAAAAAAGGAGGTATTAAAAAGTAAAACATAATTAACTCAAAATAGGTACTTATTTATTCACAATAAATAATTGAGTTACTTATTTTTGAAGTCGATGCCAGCACCGCCGATCAACTTAAATGTAAAATTTTGTATTATAAATATGCTCCTTTTGAATTTATTTCGTGGACTATTAAATGAAACTACGTGATGTAGTATTATATCTACTTTCTATAAGTTCTTTACCACGACCTAAGTTTCGTTGTATTACAACATCTTCAGGTGAGCTATTAGCAAAGAAGTAGAAATAATACTACATCACCTAGTTCCATTTAATTTTCAATAATGAATTTCTACAAAATTAACGCCAAATATATTCAAAATTTATTTAGTATTGTGAGTACATTAAACGTGAGGGTTTTAAATTTGCATTATACATTAAATTAAATTGTAAATTTATTTAAATTGGTCGATATTCAGCAAGCCATAATTAGACGAAAAAACTTACAAAATTATCACCAATATATGTACCGAGATATAATAGCAGGGAGTTCGTATGTTAGAGATCAAATATCATTATGAAAAATGATACAATGTTTTATACCTCACTATATAAAAATGATACTATATAAAAATTATACTCATACTATATACTCATACTATATAAAAATGCTTATATATACTTTATTTAATCCTCTATCAATCAGTTATTAGTTTCGTTGACGGTTGTATAGCAAGGTGATGTTAAAAGAAATAACATGCATTCAGTAAGTGACATTGCCATGTTGTTTAACTCTGTAGTGCAGAGTGGCACCACAACGAATACCGGTACCTGTATCCCTATGAAGCAACATATCTCGTTATGCAGGAGAAAATATTATAAAAACTTAATAGATTTTTATGTTATAAAACTGCTCGTATTTTTACCTTAACGTATTGGAATGTGATTCCATTCCACTTTAATGGAAATTGCTATTTAACTGGCTTCAATAAAGAACGGTTTCTTTTTCACCCGTATGTACGTGTGTATGTTGACCAGTTCGCACTCGTGGAATCCTCATATTTAAGATATCACTCTTATTTTAATAGTTGTAGTTTAAGAAATGGTGGAGGGTGTACTGATTGAATTTTCAGTGCGCTTCTCATTCGGTGAATACTTGGAGTCGGCTAATTTTTCTTTTCTTTGTTACGAAGTTTTTATAAGTAATAACTTATTCACCTTTAATTTGGCGATACTGCGTGCTCCTGGCTGTAGTACAGCAGAACGACGCCATAGTTTATTTCATCCACCTACAGGGCATGTCATTTTGTAGAAACTTTGATATTTTTTCAATATCACTGTTCCCTCTAGGAATACAATTATCGAGTCACTTGTTCACAATCGGTAATTAGTCAGCTTTCAGTTAATTTATATTTTCATATATTTATTCGTTTTACATATAAATAGTCGTTTTTCGTCTTAAAATAGAACAATTGATTTTTTTTCCTTTCATATGCAATGCTTCATATAAACATATGAGTCAAACACTGGATTCTAAAAAAAAAATAAGTGAAAAAAAAGTAACGCCCACTATTTATTTTATATTAAATTTGATTTATTTTCTAAAAAATATGGTTATAGAAATTTTTGCCATAGTAGCATTTAAGAAAAATCAAAGAAAGTGGACCTATACAAATATAGAATTAAATATTAAGTAAAATAACAAGATAATAAAATTCCACCAAAAACACCCACTTAAAATTTTAGTTTTAATTTACACCTACGCACAATATAATTAACAATAAAATATTTTATATCTAAATCGTTTACCAAGTTTATTTTTTGTATGAAACTTAGTACGGATTTTATATAGACAAAGCAAAACATAATATTTTTTACACTTAATATATTTTTCAAAATTCAACGTTCTAAAAATACATTTGAGCCTCAGTAAAACATTTAATCTTTAAAATGACATGCAACAATAGTTAAACGGAATAACTTTTCTGTGCCTTTTTTGTCATAACAAAAATAAAGTATTTACTAGTTCATGTATAATAGTACACTCATACTTTAAAACTTAGTGGACAGATTAAATGGTATTTATGAGTGTATTAAGGTAAGTTACACATGCCCTCGTACGAAAATTACGCACTGCTCTTTAAATTTAGTCAAGTGAATATATGCAATTAACACACGCAACAACACATTTAACATCTCATAAAACTAAATCAACTAAATCTAAATCAACATTTCTAAAGTTCGCCTTGTATCTACGTGTACGTTATAAATGCGAATAAAAACTTTGCACCTATTTATTTTCTACGGAAAGATTTATTTTCGCGGCTAAGCTCTTCATTTGATGAGGACGTGACACTACACAAATTTAAGCTCCTTAAGGAAACGAGAATTTCATTAGGTTAAAATAGCAAGATAACAACTTTATACGTCTTGCAAAATTTAGCGCACAGAACAGACTGACTTTTTGTCTAACATTAAGTCTAAAAAATTCTTTTGTATTTGTTTTTTTGCAAAATGGCACGATAAGATAATCAAAATTACAAATATATATTTAAAAGCACCTCTAAATTTTCCAAGCGCGGCCGGAAGTATAGAGAGAATCCTTTAATAATTATTAGTGGATCATAGAGCACATTATGTGCTAAGTATTTTATGTAAGACATGCTAAGGAATTATAGAATTTTCATGCCATAATTTCATTTTAAACCTATATTATATATTAAAATTATGGAGTAATAACACTATGCATGTCAGTTTTAAGTACAAGTTAAATTTAGTTTGTTATAGAAATTCGAAATCCACAATGATATAATGCAAAATTATACTAGCTCTAAATATGTCTTATCTTGCATGCAGATAACTTTCATTGTTTTCTAACAATGAAAGTTATTATTAAATTAGTTTGAACTCACAGGTAAACATAAACCGAAAAGTATATAACACTTCACATTATTCTCACGGAATACTGAAAACTTATGTATGAATTAAAGAAAAGAAATAAATGTAAATACATTGAGGGAAATACAAGGAAGGGTGTTTGGAAAGAAAATTTAAAAAATCGGGCACCTAATTTTTTAGTCAGCATTGAAATGCACGTACTGATATTGTATTGCGAAAGTCACAGTTCACTTCGTATCAGCAATTAGTATTATATACTAATACTGTAAAGTATTACATTTAGGAGCGAGGAGTGTATAAGAGTTTCCTTCAGACACTTCTAGACATTTCTTACTCGTATGCGTGCACATAAGTAACTAGTCTAAGAAACAATAACTCTTTATCAAATCCAAATTTATTACCATCCAACAACAAAACGCCATTACAAGATGACATAATATTGTAGAGATCAAAATATTTTATCAAGAACGTTCGAATGTAAAAATATCAATGTTAACAAGCAATCATGTTGCGTTAATTAACTCATATCCAAATTTTTACTTCCTTTAAAACTTATATATGAAGCTAAGTTACTAAATGCATCTCATTTCCTATATGGCTTTTTCCTAAATAATTACCGATATTCATTTATTGAAAGCAATTGTTAAGGTACCTTAAATCAAAAGGAAAAACAGCACTCTTGTAAGAGCAGTTATAATAATGATACATATTAAATCGCAAATATCTCAAGCGAATACACTCATAAATAGATATGTATATGGAATTAGTAAGGGGGCGACTTAATATACCAGAACAAAATTGTTTTAATTCCATATGTATTGAGGGATGCTAATACCGAGGTCTTCAAAAATATTTTTTCACAATTTAAAATAAACTATATCTTTAGATATGTACTGAAAAAATATGCAAAACAATGTCTCCCTCCTTATTTTAAAAACTAATCAATAATAATGAAAAAACATGGTTTTAAGAAAGCTGTGGAAATGTAGAAAAAGAATAGAAATTATCCTAGATGTCATATTTTTCGAAATAGTCACGTCTGTGAAAGTTGTAGTAGGTTATATACATATATATATATATATATATATATATATATATATATATATATATATATATATTGCTGAAGTTACCGGTTACACTTTTGTATGGAGATAAATTTAAGAAACAGTTTTAAACATAGAAATAGAGAGTGATGGACCTAATTTTTATTGATGTTTTCATCAATAACTCTAGAACTATTATGTGTCACATAAACTTCTAAAGACTAGTTTTGAAATCGTAATAAATCGTTCCTTTAAATGAAATCAATGCGATATCAGACATTTAAATTGTGTAAAGTAAGTATTTAATTTGAGACTTGTTATTTTTTAACGTGACATGTCTTTCCTTTCGGTCAGAGGGCGGGGGGGAGGATTACTTGCTGGCGTAGCGCTGCAGTCGCGTGCAGCACGACCCATTCGGAATTCAATTTACCATTGCGCACTGCGTTTATCTAGTAACTACTCAGCAGTACATTGATAGATTCGAGCGAGAGTGTCGCATTTGACACAAGTCACGACGTTATAATAGATGTGATACATAAAACTCATACTTGTGGTCATTAGAATTTAGAAAAATGTTGTTTTTTTAGAAAATTTACAACTGCTCTACTATGGCGCCAATGAGTGCGCTATGTAAGGTATAAAATTGACGTGCAAGAGTTCGGGTAGCAAGCGAAAGAGAGATTCTGAACCTCGACGACCCACTTTGTCCTCAGCGGAACGTGTTCATCTCTACAGGAAACGTGTTAGATTGAGCTGAGCGCAGGAGCCACAGCCATCTACAAGTGCGGCAAGTTCAAGTGGCGTAAGACAGTCTCGATCACTACTATTTGATGTAACTGTGGCTATAATGTGACAGAGAACGAGACCACCTCAACAACATTCACAAAAAGGAACGGGGCTACACCGAACAGTAAAAGTTCAAGGCCACGGTTAGTGGAGATTACGAGTACACTGGACTAGGGCCGATCGACAAGAGGCCTTTTCCCCAAGGTTGCCGTATATGCAGATACGATGGTTGCGATTTACAAGGACGATACGGCATTGTGGGAAAAGTAATTAATATTACGGTTGACGTATACAACAGGGTGCCAATCCACAAATACACTCAAGACGTTTCACCTACTCCACTGCGGCTGCACCCCTGATACAGCCTACCCGATTTTTTTAAATTTTCTAACATTATTGCTACTGAAACACATGCGGATTGATATGCTGTATCGATATATAAAATTTCGAGTTTTTACATCAAACACGTGATAATGTAAGGGTTCCCTTTTTTAATTTACAAAATCCTAAACTTTTGGATCCTGTAAATCGAAAGAAAAAAAACTAATATTATTGAAAATGAGACACTCGAAAAAAATTAGACAGATGAATTCATTTTAAATTTAGGATAAAAATTTATTTCACCCTAAGAAAAAATTTTGAAAGAGTTATTTTTTATCGATCGGACAGCCAATAAACAAAAAACATGCAAAAAACGTAACAGAACTCTATTTTTTTTAAATCAAACTTTTATAAAATCTAACATATTGTTAATATTTTTTTTTTGTAATGAAGCACAATTTTGTAATAGAACCTACTGTTGAACCATCTTTTACATTTATATATTGAATATTCTTCAGATGGGAAAAAATTAATAATTCATAAAAAAAAACACAAACCTCACAAAACGCAGAAATTTCATAAAAATTAATGATTTAATTACAGATTTTATTAAGGAGATTAAAGCGTAGCTGTGGCACATAATGTTTAACATCGTCATGCTATGCGCTTTACGAAATTTCAATAAAATTCCATTAAATATTTTATTTATTGGCTTTACGCGGTTTTTCTTAAAAGTTTTACGACGACGGAATAAGTGAATTTTTTATATATAGTAGATTACTTATTTATTGTTTTTTATACATTTGAGAATCGGTTTCTACATTAAGAACATCTTCCCATAAGTAAAATAATTATGTATTACAATATGTTATTTATTATACAAATTTACCATACTTGTGATTAAAATAAGAAAATTAAGACATAGACAAGTTGCGCTCGCCACATGACGATTTCACCCTTAGTTCCTTATAAAATAGTTGTAATTTTTTTGTTCCAAAATTGTGATGGGATGACTTACTTTCGTACACTTTGTTTCAAAGTGGTACCGTTGGGTGACCGTCGTAACTAAAAAGCTTGAACTTCCGTTACTCACAACATACAACAGCGAGTGTGTAGTTTGACCTCAATACCAGTTTGGGAAATATATTACATTAATTTGTCGTACCGTTGTGTAATAGGGTGATTACATGTTTAAGGCCGACGTGAACCGTGGGATCTTTTGTTCGATTCCCAGCCGTTCGGCAAGCAGGATCGAGCCGGCTTCTATTCCCATTGAATTAAATATATAGTTCTGGTGGAAATATGTCACCCACGTTAATCGATTGTTTACATTAAAGTCTGTCATAAATAAGTATGTAAATTGCGCTCAAAGACTACTAAAACGCTAAGCTGAAGACTATCTATACACTCCTTAAGTTGAAACAGAAGACGTCAAATGTAACTTTGGTTATTTCAATGTATGATAAAAGAAGTAGTGAAATCTATTCTGATTAGCGGGATATGACAATGAACAAAAAAGAGGGTATATTGCATTTATATAAAAAAAATACAAATTTGTGGCAGCATCAGGCAAGAATGTCGTCTATTCGTTGATTAAAAACAAATTATTTGCAATATTCAACGAGAATCATAATTATTAGGATAGACTTGGTAAAGAAGTGTATAAAAAAATTCCAATTAGTACATCTTGCACATCGATATCGGTAAATAAAATAAATATTAAAAATTCTTTTGTATTGTTTGTAAACAGCTCTTTTCAACGATAATTAAACAAAAAAGTGTTTTGTTCTCGTTTTGCGCTTCAGTCCCCCAAGAATTTAAATGTAATTTAAAATATATGGTTCGATTTCAAGCCAAACGTGCAAAATTTTAATCTTTCAGCTTAGGAACTAGAGACTTCTAATAAAAGGATAGACTTCCGCCCCTTTGGTCAAGCAAATTTAAAAAGTATTAAACTAACTGTGGGCTCAATTCCATAAAATTTAATTTGGTATTAGAAATTCAATACTTTGAGGATATATACTATCACGCTAGGATCTGTAGAGGCAGACAAATAATAAAAATGTAACATGAGTCGGGGACCAATCATTCCATTGTGCAAGGTAAAGATAAATCGACTTAATAATTGAATGATCATCCGTAGTATTCCCGTCGATATATTCCCGATTTGCACACATGTACGAACGCACGAACGCATACACTCAAGCACACACACATATATATATATATATATATATATATATATATATATATGTATATATAAATATAAATATAAATGTATATATATATATATATATATACATATATATATATATATGTATATATATACGCACCATGTGTCTCAATTTAATTATTGTGTGACATTAAATTGCACCTAGTGGTAAGAAAACTCCATCAATACAGGATATTCACATTACTGATTCAGCCTCCATTGCGCTATCTACAGTTTTAATAAAGGCTTCTATTTTCTTAGACTGGTTTTACTTGCTGAACCTGCTTTATAGTTTTGAAATAAATATTATTTTACTTGTTCTTTTGCATTTATAAATAAAAAAATACTAAAACGTAAAAACATATCATATTTATACATATTAGTAGATGTTAGTAGAATACACAATCAAGAAAAAGTTATTATTACATAAAAGGAATAAATAAATTAAAAGGATTCATACACACATACACACACACACATATACATAAATATATATACATACATAGATATATATATATATATATATATATATATATATATATGTACATATATATATATATATATATATATATATATATATATATATATATATATATATATATGTATAATAGACGTATAAAATATATAAAGAATCATTGTTAATGTTGTAACTTACAAGGAAACAGGCTACAAAAGCTGTTTTATAATGGGCAAAATAGCAGATAGACGATTGGAAATTATACGAAATTTATCAGCTATGTCCTTTAGCGACGTTATACCAAATGCCAAGACAAAACCAGGGGTGGAAAATAATGAAATCCTACGAGTCGGCATCTCGAAATGGACATGACTCGCGGTCAAGAAAAAAGGGAACAAAATGAAACGAATTATACATAATAAATATAATAGTAAATTAAATCCTAATCAAATGTATCTCAGAATGAATATTTATGCGCCTTTTATAACAGTTCGGGAGGCTGCGGAAGTTTTGCCATCTTGTTCGTTTTCGGGTTGCCTTAATCATATTTATTTTCTTTATAACTATTTTGTTTTTTATGACGTTTTCATTCGCATTACCTAAATCCGTTGTCTTCTGTTTTATTCACAGTGGAACAAATTGTAAAGCAAAATATTGAAACAAATGAAATTCGTCTGAACAATTAAAATATAAAGTTCAATAAGTTTAGTGAATTTATACACTTATATTACTATTTTATATATTTAAAGAAATTAGTTCAAATCAATAATTTTTTTAACAAATATATGCTTTAAGAAATATGCAATAAAATAATGCATATTTTCAATACTTTCGTTATGCTATTTTCAAGTAATCCACACTGGGTTCGTATAGGCGTATCTTAGAGTAGATAAAGACAATATCTAAAATATTCATTTATCAAATTTTTCCTGCGGATTTGCCTGCATGGCTATAGTTACAAACCTACATAGAGAAATTAAATTAATCAGCGCCATCTAGAACGATTAAGGAAAAATAAATAATAAGGCTTGATTTTCGTGACTTTCTAATATAAATGATAAGGAAAACCAAAATATTTCCCTTTACATTAGGAACTAAAGAGAGAAGTGTTGTTGCTTTTTCATATTGACTATTTAGCTCTTTTATACTGCCTATGCAGTGTTTCCAAAAGAACGTGTTAATCTGTTACTCCATTACTCAGATGCTTCGTCATTCAATTTATATACGTTTTCATTTTATATTTATAATTAAGAATTTCCCATACACATACGATTTTTCGAATTAAAGAGTACTCTGTATTATTTTCCCGAACGCCAGTTATTCATATATGAATAACTTGGTTAATTTCTCGTCTGCGACGTCAAAAAAGAGCAAAAGAACGTACTTTTGGATTTATGGTATTAGTTTGGATAGGATTACCTGAAATAAAAAGCAACCTTTGTCATCGAAAAGCTCGCCAACTGACTCAGTACAAAAATCACTTCAATAAATTGTACTGGTGCGATGTAAAAGAAGTTTTGAACTGAAAAAGTATGTTTGTTCGTCAAACACACTTCCACATGTATAATATTAGTTAGTATTAGGATTCACTACGTTAAAATATTTTCGGCAAGGAGCTAAAACGTGGCCGTTTTGGAACCTTGCAGTGCGAAGCTATTTGATAAAGATTTTTATATGTATTTATCTTTCATGAATGTAATATTGCGTTTAACTTTTAACAAAAATAAAATAAAGTACCACAGCATGCGGGTCTTGTGCTCGTTTTGCTTTTCCTCCATCTTCATCCACGCGCAAATACATCCCATTTAAATACAAATTTTTATTTTTATTTTTTTTCTCAACTCTTTTCATTTCTATTAAACTATTAATTCAAATTACTAAGCTTAAAGATTTAGTTTTTATCTACTGAAATTGCTTAAAATGACGCCTGTTAATGGATGACTACTAAATAAATGACCTAAATATCATTATTTTTCTCTGACGCGCTGATTTAATTTATAGTAGTTACTATGGCTTGTCCATGAAATAAAGATACGTTCTGTTGGAGAATATCTCCAAAGGAACGTATGTTTATTACACATTTTTGAGATCTAAAATTTCGTCGTTCATATTATTAGAATATATGTAATAAATTTGCTAACGTTCGTCACGAAAGCGGCAAGATTGGCTATTTTTTTCCATTTATTTTGAATTTAGCAAACACGAGCTATGATATTATGAATTGTATTAGTTATTATATGAATCCTTAAAAACAAAAAGCAAACGTATATTTTTTTTATGTTAATAAGATGGTTTTAAATATGTAAACATTTTCAATTTCCTTCTATAATTGAAAAATTACGATAAAATTTATTTATTATTAACAGCTGTCCCGATTACTTCCTCACCTGCATCCTGGAGCTTTCTATTGCCGTTCGAAGGAAGCGTTAAGCTTTCATTTGTCAATTTCCGGTACCGCAGTTTATCTGACGATATTCGCTAGTGAAGGGAAATTTCTGAATGCTTTTTGCAAACGTTACACTACTCGAAGCTACAAACAATAAAGCAGATTTAAGCGTAAATCAAGCCAAAACAAATACGATTTGCGAAATAAGAACTGTAAATGGATGAATAAGAGAAAAATTGTGAAGGAAGTAAGTAGAACGGCTTACGAAAGATCATTAATTAAATGATGGTTAAAATAAAATGTGACATAATGTAGAAAACTGGTAAAAATAAATTGTCACAAACATGAGCAGTTCTGGCTCTATGAGGGTTTTGTAAACGTTAAAGAATTTACATGCAGTTAAGAGTATGTAATATTTCCGTTAAGCTATTTAGAAATATTAACTTTTAACAACGGAAATATACAGCCCACTATAGCTTTCAGGGCGTAATACATGGTACATATATATGTATATATATATATATATATATATATATATATATATATATATATATATATATATGTATGTATATATATATATTTTTTTTTTCTCTCTTTTTTTAGATATTTTCCTTAATTGGATATTTTTCTAAATGTGCACAATTCAAAATAAAAAAAAAACGCTTCTGTGGTTCTTAAAATAAGTCCCCTCAAGCAACGCTACCATATAAAGTATAAGATAAAAAAATACATATAAGACTTTATTTACTCCCCTTTAATCATTATATAAATATTCATAAAAATTACTTACAATTAAAGGAAACTACGTGATCTAGTATTATTTCTACTTTCTTTAAGTTCTTTACCACGACCTAGGCTATCAGCAAAGATCTTTGCTAATAGCCCACCTGAAGATGTTGTAATACAACGAAACCTAGGTCGTGGTAAAGAACTTAAAGCAAGTAGAAATTATACTACATCACGTAGTTGCATTCAATTGTGAATAATGAATTTCAACAAAATTAACGCTAAATATATTCAAAAATTATTTAGTGAAAAATATGTGGGTTAATAAAGTGTATTATTACTCTATATCACGTAGGCCTACTGAATATTATATGGGTGTAAAATTGTCAAGCATATTTCAAAAATGATGATACCCTCAATCATTGCTATATTTTTCCTAAAACAACTGGACGGGAAACCAAAAAACGCATATTTGTTATAATTTTTAGTTGAGCAGCTTTAGAAATGAAAGGCCAGAATACATACATATATATATATATATATATATATACATATATATATATATATATATATATATATATATACATATATATATATATATATATATATATATATATATATATATATATATTTCTATTTAAATGTATACAAAAATGTCAGTATTCATTTCTAGCATCAAGGTAAGCTTCGGGTAAGCTAATAGAAGCGCTGTACTTTTGTAGATTTAACTTCTTTTGTTGTGGAGATAGAGGAGAAGATAAACATATTTTTTGCAAATATTTTTAAGAATACATTTGGGACATGTCGTTCTGATTAGTTTTGAAACCCTTACAAGCTGTTCTTTTAAATATAATGAACCCATATAATAAACGTAGTTAAAAAGAAGAAGTATTTCATTTACCTCCTCTACAGTTTCAATCTCAACACATTCAGATATATGCGGGTTAATACGCCAGATTTCAAATTTACGTAAAAAAATTCTGACGAACAGGAGTGATATTTTCAATATTCTTATTTCCTTTCGAGATACGAAATAAAAAAAAATGAAATGGCAAGACACGTACGAAAGTCTTCAAAAATTTAAGAAGTTCCTTGATAATCTAAATATATTCTAAAAATATGTTACATTAACCCGAGTTTCTTGCAATTACTTACTGGTTTAAAAGAACTGCTAAAAAGAGCAGATGCTGTTAGAAAACTAAAAACCATAACTCTGAAACTTCTTAAAGAGAGTATACAAAAATAATAATACATATACATTAAATTTTTAAATGAATATTGGAACTAATTCTTTTTTAAATTTACTACACCGTATATTTTCGAACATCCTTCAACGATTGTGTCGATGATTAAAAAAGCAACGACGTGTAAAATTGATAAAAAATTCCTCACATGCTATACGAAGTTTAGTTGAAATACTTGAAACGTATTTTTCGTGTTTGTCGTAAAATGATATGTTTATGACCATCATAAATATAGTCGAATATGTCTGGCGACGTGCCCTGAGGTAACTTAGCTCCGACATTTAAAATTTGTATTTTAGCCTTTCGAAATTATATCTCAGTATCAGCTACTCAGAGACCAATTTTTATATTATAAATATCTTTCTTAGTCATTTTCATTTATATCTCCTTGATCGCTCATTTCGAGAGACGAAATATTTTATATTTAAAACTTCCGTTTTAGTATTTTTAAATTAATTCCAATTATAATGATTGATTATCGGTATTTTATTTTTTGTTAAATTTATAATTACCTTGTATTTTTGCGATTAGAATAAATGTACCATGTGCAGAGGTTCTGGCTTATAATTTGCTTATAATAATGAACGAAGGCAGACAGTCAAAAATGCATGTAGTATTGGGTCCTTGTACTATAGCAATAAAAATTAAACTCTCATGTGAAGAAAATAAAAAAAAATATTCTTTCAGGTTTTATTTATGAGATCTTGTATTTTTAATGAATTTTGTCTTCCTTAATAGATTGTAAAGGTTTTTTTCTATGTATAATTTGGAGGTCTTGGAAAAAATGCCACGTAAATTTCGTAAAGAGCGAAAAAAACATTAATTTTGATAATAAGACAGAACGAATTTCAATATCAGTTAAAAATTTATGTTTAATTTTTAAAAGCGATCATAATTTATTATTTTTCATAATGGTTAATAATTTTATTTTCTTTTAATCGTTAGTAATTGTGAAATTAGTAATTAAACATCACTGTATTTTTTTTTACTCATCACATTAAGAATGTATTATATGCGAGTTTATGAAAGCAGATTTTTGTTTTTTTTCTGCATTACGAGTACAAATTATATTTTATTTTTTGTTCTGTGTTGATTGTCAATCGCTGGGTTGTTTGGATTCTTGCATTAAAAGAAATATTAGATTTTCCAAAATTATAATCTATTGCTACACCAGGTAAATTTTTTGCAAAATTTTCTTTATAATTTTCTTCTCTCATTCTATTTGTGGGAATGTAAACCATCTCCTCGATTACACCATATAGATTTTGACAATATTTTTATGTTTAATATACATATTTTTCTATAGCCATGTTAGAATTAATCACTTGAACTTTAGCTATAATTGTGGTCTTAATTAATTGGATTTCCATGGATTTTTACCTTATATGTTACATTCTGATAAAGAATTTAAATTTGTTTGCCTTACACGTCAGAAAAATATTATATGAAAAGGAAAATCTTTTCATTTCTATCAGTAGTTTCAAAAATATTGGAAAAATGCACTAAAGAAAAATAACAACAACAATTTATCAGGGGTATACATCGCTGATACAAACGAAGAAGTACAAGTGGGAAAGAAAATTTATTCAACTATATCCCTGGGCATAGTACAGATATCGCAAAATTAAATCACATATTTCTAGTAAAAAAAGGGAAAATTTCGTTTAGAAAACTAAGTTCCTAAACATAGTATATATTTTTGATACATACATTTCTAATTAAGTTAAGAAAGAGCTTATTTCCAAAATTATATCCCTAGACATAGTATGGATTTTGATAAAATACGGCATACATTTCTAATTAAGAAAAGAAAACATAATAAAATAAAATTTCTAAATTTTTTTCAAAACAGACTCCCTAGTTATAGTACCGAATTTTGATAAAATAGGACATATACTGTTAATTAAAAAACGAAAACGTTTACTTTCAAAACAATATATAATATATTATAAATTTGCAAACACTTTGTAAAATATGGTATACATTTTTAATTGAGAAAACAGAGAGCATATTTTCAAAATTATATCTCAAAATATAGTAGAGATTTTGGTAAAATACGGCAAATGTCTCCATTTAGAAAAAGGAAGAAGTTATTTACAAAAATATATTCCTAAATGCAGCAAAGACTTTGACAAAACACAGCATACATTTCTAATTAAGAAAGGAAAAAATATTTTTTCTAAAATCATACCTTATATCTGACAGAGATTTTTGATAAAACACGGCATACATATCTAATTAAGAAAGAGAAAAGATTATTTCCTAAACTATATCCCTAGATATAGTATCGACTTTTGATAAAATACGGTATACATTTCTAATTAAGAAAGGAAGGAACTTATTTCTAGTATTATATCCCTAGACATAGTACAAACTTTGATAAAATACAGCATCATTTTAAATTAAGAAATGAAAAAGCTTATTTCAAAAGTTATATCTCGAAATGTAATACAGAATCTTGTAGAATATGGCATATATTTCTAATTACGAAAAGGAAGAGCTAAAAGATAATGCAGACTTAATAAAAGTTTGTATATATGAGATATAACGAACGACGCAAAAAGATTATTTCCCGTGATCAAAATAAAAAATAACAGTAATCTCAATGCTTTGGGGCTCATCATTTATTTATTATAGTACGAGTCGTTATAAATAAAAAATAATATTACATCCTAATTTTTGCTGTCGAAAAGAAATTTAAATCAACCATGATTTACTATGAACGGTAGTATAACGCCATATTAAAATATTAAAGTGATTAGTATCTAAATTTTGGCGACAGAAACATATTAGAAATAAAAATCACTAATAGAAATAAAAGAGAATGGACCGCATTTTTTAATTTTCTCAATATAAATCAAGAATTGCGTTCTGTAGCATGTTCTTATACTTACATATGTAGAGAACAAGGGATGTGTTATTTTTTTTATTTAAGGCAAATGCAGACCGTAATAAATATTGTACGAATTAAAAAAAATTTTCATTTATCAGAGAACTTCTTTTTTTTTCCAAAAAACTGTACTAAAAGTTTATTACTTGTAAAATTGTATGAGTTATGGTCACTTCTCTCATCAAAATCCAAAGATGACGCTATAATAGATAAAAAGCACATTTCCGCGTGTTGCAAAGAAGAAACAGTTTTAGATATAAAACATTTTATAGCTGATAGAAAAACATCAAATTTTCGATACAAAGTCACTATCTGCAACCAATGCTCCATTATATCTAGTTTAAAATATGCAACTCTGTGTATTAGCTACATAAATACTGTCAAAATTAAATAGTCTTTTCAAAATAAAATCCTTATTAATCCTTGTGATTCCGTCAAAAGGTTTCAGAATTAAAGTAATTGTTCAGTAAGATCTTCAAATTTCAAACTTTACATCTTATTCCGTGCTTAGCAATACTCGTAAAAAGCTTCATTGCAT
The DNA here is from genome assembly GCA_039881145.1 of Druceiella hillmani. NCBI lineage: Eukaryota > Metazoa > Arthropoda > Insecta > Lepidoptera > Hepialidae > Druceiella > Druceiella hillmani. The sequence continues at coordinate 2,000,253 of JAYKKI010000137.1, forward strand.
TTACGATATTATTAACTAATTTGAAACGAAGATGAAGAATTGAATCAGTTGGTAGCGAATGAAAATAAATATTTGAAATATATTTTATTACAGTTTATTTAAGATTACCTATGCCACAACTATATTTTTCTAAAGTATTACTTTTAATATAAAAGAGCGAACGCTGAAAATGATTAAAAGTAATAACCAGATCCGTTTAAATTAAATATTGGTAAAAAAGCTATTGTAGGATATACGCCCTGTAAAAAAATAATCAGGGATTCAAATACTTGTTACCGAATAAAGATTATTTTATTAAAAGTATCTTGTTGCGTGCAGCTAATATTAAGGATATAATATTATCAAAAGATATTCTATGAAATAAACAAATATGCTGAAGATAATACAATCGAATTCCCAAACTACTAAACCCAAAGTTATGAAAAAATGGGGTGTGGCTGTGTCATGGACATCGCCGTGTGTTTTACGTGAATACGTCTATTTCTACATGAATTACAGTCACGGTGATACTAGACGTGCACTGATCGGATCTAATGCGGGCAACCCGTGTTGCTTAGGTGGATATACAAAACCGTTCGAACGTGACAACGTGGGCACTTTGTCCGAGTCCAGTGATTTTTTACACGTACCGCACAGTTTAAAGTCCGCTACTGGCTCTTCAGGGAAAGTATTTTAAGCAGCGGTAAGTGTTTGTCTGTTGTTAGCTTCAATGAGCGTAGAAACCATAGACGATTACACACATCACACTTATGTCCGAATGGATTGTTGACAAACGTCGTAGTGAAACGTGCACTAGTTGCGGCCCAATGTGTCTTTATAATCGACGATCGAACACAATCTATGCCTTTACAATCCGTTGTCGATGTAGAAGCGATTTCATCATCCACTTGCATAATTTCAACCGCCCCAGCTGCAGATGTACTGGCATCGTCGTTGATCCGCTCGGCCGCACTCATTCTTTTACGTTTCCGGCACTGCTTGATTCGGTCATATGGTGTTTTATTATTACCATTCGATTGTTCTTGAGAAGCCCTTTCCAACCGTATACGATCTCTGTATTTGATTTTGGCTTTTCGACGCGTATAGGTCGACATGATATATTTTTGGTAATATTTTTTTATTCTAACGCCTTATTATATTCACTGTCACTACTTTAAACTAATGTTTTATATCCAATCGAGAGATTTTGCAAAATAACCTCAAAATGGCGGCGCTTCCCTCTCCACCGCGCACGATGCATCACTATTCTCTCTCAATCGTAATGGATTCTTTAATTCTATCCAGTGGTATAATTTAATTTTTGATGTAGCGGATAGATTCAAAACTGCAACGCCAATCTTTATCCCCAGATTTTGTTATCATTAGGTTTTTTGGATTGCTCCCGTATGGTATCAAATTTAAAGACGTATTCACGTCAAAAAGTAAGAAAACATCCATTGAGACTATTTGTTGCTAATATTAAAAATCCAATACACAAAAAGGAGAATACGCAAAGTTTTTCCACTGCTATTATTAAATTATAAATATTAGCTTTTGCCTCCATGTTATTAAGTAAATATAAAAAGACAATTGCAGCGTCGGCGACATGGGGCTTTAAGCAAATCTCCTTTTCTCTCTCTTCACCTCGAGCACGTGATAAATAAAATCAAGGATAAATTATTATCTTCATAATTACTTTACTCTAAATTATAAGTTTGTGGTGAAAAAAAAACTTGTGTAGCACAATAAAAATAATTAAACTAAGGTTAAACAAATTTTAAAATTTTTTTCAAAAAATTAAGTTTTTGTTTCTCATTGCAATTGGCTCTAACAAACGTGCGACATCGAGGTAATAGAGGTAATTTAAGGTCAGAAACAATTTTGATTACAGTTAAAAATATCTAAAACAATAACTAAAAGTAATGAGATATTTCAGCAAATTAGATTGAATCTTAAGGTTTAATAAGTATTAAAATGGTAAAGTTACACTATCAACTAATTATCTACCCACACATTTAATGATATTGATGGCAAAATAAATTATGTGTTAAGGAACGCTGAACATTTTATTTGAGTATATTAATTAATATTGCCTGATATTCCATATTATTATTTAGCGTATAGAAAGATAGTGAAATTGTATCAAATTGAATCAAGATACACAAAATGGTCCCATATAAACAATTAAATGTAATTTTTAAATATATTTTAGTAAAATTAAAGGCAATAGAAATCATTTCGTGACAAAATATTGATATTCTACATTCTGTATATAATCGCATTCAAATCAATTCACCACTAGAAGTACATTTGTTCTATGATATGGCTAAAAATACATTTTTTCTCTTTAATTCAACTTAAATTAAAAATTTGGCACAACATATATACATTTGCGCTAAATACTCTAGTGTTCTAAAAGTGGCGTAAACCATTTCAGCAACAAAGTAACACAAAAGGATTCCCTCACGACCGCGAGCTTCCGACATCTGCAAAGCTTTCATATTCGCATGTTGACGAGCAAAAAATACCTTTCCCCGCCCAAACTCAACTTTTACATTTTTATTGCGGTAATGTCGTGAAAATAAATACGCAGTAGTTCGGTAATGTTGATGACAGCGTCCTGTCAGTCCTACAGATGGGGCCAGTGTGTCTCTTCTCATGTATTACTAACGAAATAATTACTGAGAGAAATAAGATGACTGCCTGTCCAAAACGGGAAATTGTGAGATTGAATATTACAATTATTTATCTAACAATTTTTTTATTATAGGGATAATTGGAGTTTACTCCTTGAGAATCGATTTTCATATATAGCACCCACTATAAAGTTGTGTGAGGAGTAAAATCGGAAGTATAGGGCATACGAAGTTCAGAGTGTTAAAAAAGATAACCCTTAGGTGGCCTCTTCTTGCAACATTTCTGCGCATCTTTCTAGTGAGATATCAATATGTTTCTTTGAAATTTTCTTATGATGTAATAACGGATTGTGACATATATATTGGCATTTTCTTATCTCCTAATCGCAATGACAGAGTGTGACACTTAGTTTACTATCGTTCGGTTTTATATCAATATTTTATATCTTCTATCCTGCAAAATTCAAAAAGTCTCTTTTAATTTTAACTTCACAGTCAGACGTTACTATGTGTTTTTAATTTTGTCGTAAAAATTTGATCTTGTTCATTTGTGTTTTACTTGACAATTATTATATTTTCAGTTTTTTTATTAAATAATTTTCCATTTACATTTAATGATATTGATATTAATATTTATATATATTATTACCTATTTTATAAATTTCAAGACAATCGTATTTAAGGAGTAAACTTCAGTCGCGCGTCGGAGCTGTCACGCACAATTTTCTTTTTAATAAAAGGATTTTTGAAAAGTTATGTTCGGTCCCAGATTTAAAATATTGAAAAAAAATTATAAACATATGTATGTTTAAGTACTCGTATATATAAACTTGTGTTTTATATTAGCTACTTTAGTTCTTATTAAAATGGAAAATTTTAATTGCTTGGAATTTATAAAGTAAACTTGTTAGTCACATTGAATGCACCTACATAATTTGCACACGTTTTCTTTTAATTAATAAGAGCACGTATATGCCTTATTGTTTCCAGTTCATGATATTTTACCTGTCTTTTTATAGTTACGCATCTGTAAGATATTAAAATATATTTTTCAACGATACTATAATATCAGCTGGATGGTTGGTCGATGGAAAAGACTATCATTTAGACATTTTCCTCCTGTTCGTTCACATAGATTTTAAGGGTTCTCTACCTAAAAAATAAAAGCGGAAACCTTATGGTACGACTTTGGTGTCTGTTTGTTTATATGTCACTACTGTTTTCCTCAGCAGGTAATATTTCTATCAACTTGAATTGTTAAGACATACTTTTAGAACTTGCTTATCTGCATCTCTGTATTTTTACATCTATATATTTTTAATTCGGAAACGCGGTTCGCGAGTTATTTGAAAATGGAGCAGAAAGTCAATGGGATATCACGTGATAAGACCAGATACTTAAAAACCATTTTCTTTCAATTATTATTTGCACTGTTTCTCAATCGTGATCCAAAATATATAATAAAATTAATCCCCCTTCCTTACGTTCAAAGTTTACTAACTGAGAAATCTGAAATAAATCTAAGGGTTAAAAGAACCTGCACATATAACTAAAAAATATGGAACTTTTAAATATTTTTTGTTTTTGATTTTCACGCAATAATTTAATCATATAGATACCTAGGCATTGGTAATGTAAGAGTAAATAATATTAATTCAGATGATATTATTTCTAAATAAAATTATTATTGCGATAGTAATTATCGAATTGGCTAATGCGTTTTCGTCTATTAATTTTTTTTTTAATTACAATTTTTTTTCAGTTCAGCGAAATACGCGGCAATGTAATTGACTGAGCAATCAGGATGTAAATAAATGATATTTTTAGATAGTTTTAAATATTTTGATTCAATTCGATATTTGACGTGATATATACATATTACAACTTTGACGTATAAATGTGATCTTATATGTAAATAGATTTTCACATTTTTCTAAATATCTTCTTTGTCTACTACTCATAACATATATTATTACTAAAATCAACAGAATTATCAAAATTTAGTTCTAAATTGCAAAATATACAGTTATTCATAAACTAATTATAATCCTTAAAACTATATGTCAAAAAATGCGCTGTGTAATCTGTACTCAGACGAATTGAAATTATTCAATTCATGAATACGCCATAAATATTTAAAAAGTCGTTACGAATAATTAAGGTTACATTTAATCAAATGATAGTAATAGTTGTTACTATATAGTAGTATAGCTGTATAGTAGTAGTATTGTGTAGTTAATTATAATAAGATAACAGTGGGTTACGTCATAAATATATATGTACGAATACAGTTAATTATAGATTTTACTATTTAAATATGTAAATAAATATTAGGAAAAAGAAAACATTACGTTTTGCGTACGTCCAATTATTTTACAATGACAGCTTTTGTTCCATTATAAAATGTGACAATTTCGGATTTTGGTTTTCCACCTGTACTCATGTTGATTGTTTTATCACGTTGCAGAGTTGACATAAGTAACATTATTTAATTATATTTTGGCCACCTATTGGATAAATGTTATATCGCTTTGGAATCCAATTTGTGAAATGTTTACTTTGCTGTCTTTTTAAAAGCTTTTGGTACTTGTGTTAAGTCCTTGTAGACTGTATATATTGAGGTCAATTTGTGTTCCTTGAGCAAATGCATCATTAGCGGATAGCCAGTAAACCCAGTAAACGAGTTAATAAAAGTAATCTTTCGACCAGTCTCTGTAATGGGTTGCACTAAACGGTCTGTGATGTCATATACTTTGTTACTGCATTTGAATAGTCCGATAGGTTATTTTTGAGCATTTACTTTTATTTTGAGAACATAAAATGTTTTGGCATCAACGATTTCGTATATTTTTATGCCGTATTCTGCTGGCTCGTTGGGAATAAACACAAGGAATGCACCATGACTTCCAAAAGACGGGAGCATTTCATCAGTATTATGTTCTAAAGTTTAAAATATTCTAAAATTTATAGTCCACCCGACAATCATTAAAAAATCCATCAAATAAATTTCATATAGGCGCCAAGTTATCAACTTTTTTTCTCTTCTCGGGTATTTGTATCATTAAATTTGAGGTGATTTTGCAGAAAGTGAAATCGTTGTAGATCTAAAAATGTTTATACCAGTGCCATCTGCATACCATAAATCGTTGAGATTACTCTGTTGGAGCGATTAAAACCTGTTCTGTATACAAGCCCCAAAAGTGTTTTCAGATGTTGAATGCTTGTTTGGTCGCAATAATCTTTATTCTGTTTTTAACTATCCTTGTAATTAATATAATTAAACAAGACCCGTGTACTTCATTCGTCTCACACAAAACTAATTTTTCATTCATTACGTTATGAGCTATGATATCAGTATCCTCCTCATCAAAAATGACGTCCTGTTCCGTATCACTGGAACATTCCTCAAAAAATGCAATAAGCCATCGTCAATGTTCTTCATAAGACATTTTCTGTGGTTACATAGAGATGTAACCACAGAAAATGTCTTATGAAGAATAAATTGTAGATTTTTTTAGAGAAAAATAAATAAGTAAATATGTTATAATCTTTAAATAATAAAACTCTGCGGCAAATACATCCACCAAATGTGAGGTAGTGTACAACTTACGCGCTGTACGTTTGCGCACTTATTTTTTCCATTGGTGTCGACGCAGTACTGTTTTCAAAGCTTAATATCCCTCCCTACACTTTCCCTCCATCTACAGGGCGCACCGCATTCCAGAAATCATGCAGTCAACAGATATTTTGTGCTTTGTAAACTCACTTTGTAAAAACAACAGATATTTTGTGCTTTGTAAACCCACTTTGTTAAAACACTTTCTCTCCATCTACCGGGCGCACCGCGTTCCAGAAATCATGCAGTCAACAGATATTTTGTTGGATATGAGACACCTGAACTTACGCACGTCGGGTTAAATATTACATGATAAATTAGGATAAACATTTTTCCAAACTATTCGAGACGTTAGGATACATATTATATACCAGGGACCTGCAGTTTTTCGTGCATTAACGCGTCTCGTATCAACGTGTGAAATCATTTTGGCTACTAAAATGCATTATTGTTACTTTTAAAACATTCGTTGGAAAACTATGGTACAAAACCATACATGCCTTAAAATTTATTTGGTAGGGATTAAGACATTTTTGTTCACTGAGCTCTAGGAAATCGAGTTGAAAAATTGTGTTGTTAGAGTTTCGTACCTCAAAATGAAAAACGAAACCATTGGAGATAACCCACATATCTGCCGGTATATCTTTCAGAGCCATTTTTTTTAGAAACTGATTGACGTAAAAATTTTAGCTATAGCACACTATTATTTTTTTTTAATTAAATATTTAGTGTCTTTTCAAAGGTAAAAGTAATGATAACAAAATATTTTTTTCTAACTTTTAAGTATTATTTCTTCACAAATAAACTGATCATATACAAAAAATGCCTACTATCCCTAATACAAAGACTATTAAAACTAAAATATGTAAAAATAGAATTTTAGAAATCCAAGCAAACTTTTAGGAAAATTATAGGAACGATTTTCAATGCATAATTTTCATCATATTAATGGTGTAATTTTTTAAATAAATAAATGAATTATGTTGAAAATAAAAATAACCGTTACGTCGTGACAATCAAGGCAATTTTGTTCTTAAAAAAGATGTGTAAACTGATAACCTAAACTTTTTTTTAAGAGCCTTATACAGATAAGCTCCATAAAGCTTTCGAAAGTCGACATTTTGTTTCCGATTTCGAATTATTCAACTTTATCTTTTCTATAGTAATTCTAGCAGTTATTTAATATGTATAGCTTTATACCTGGTAGTTTCGGTATCAATCATTATATTTCATTAATATTCGATGAGTTATTATTTACCAAGAAGAATAAAGTGCAAATATATGTTTTCCTCAATAAACAGGCAAACACACTTTATGCTGTGATAAAATAAATCGATGTTTTGTTTATTTAAAATAATTTTGAAAAATTGAAGTTTAACAAAGTTCAATAATTTTAACGACATTTAACAATTTTATATAAGGAAAACAACAGAGTTCTAACGAAACTATATACTATGTACTTGGCTGAGGCAAGTTAATAATATCAATCGATCACTTCAATTGGATTTAACTTGAATCAATTCATTTGCTCTATGTGATTCCGAAAATAGTTATAAATGCATGTATTATTAATAATAATTTTAAATCAAGTCGCCTAGGTTTGTTTCGCGTTGCACAACCGCCAACCGAGATTTGTGTTATTCTTTCATAAGTTTCCATTACCAAACCAAGAGTTGTGGAGTTAAAATAATATTACATTAATACTACCCACTTTAATGTTTCCACAGATTCCATAACTTACAGCCACATAAACTATAGCTATACCAAACGAATTAAAGATGTAGAGATAATTACAATATACTTTTCCAATTTATAGACCGAGACAATTAGATACGATACGAAATTGATTTTTATTCAAACATACTTAGGTACAAAGACTGTTATATATAATAGTCTCCGACCTGCTGCTGTGTGGTAAAGTAGACACACATATTTATTTAAAAAGGTCGAAATAATGACAGTACACAATAAACAAGATAATCAGGACATAAAGGAAACTCAAAATAATAATGTACGACTAACTTCAGGTTATACTCAGAAATGCATTATAATTTTGTGTTTCAAATATTGCTTTCCCGTTTTTATAGCTTTCCTATTTTTTACCCAGACAAAACGAAAAATTTAACAATATATTAACCTTGTTAACAATACTAAAAATTGCTTAACGTGGATAAGGGTACATTTTCATAACTTGCATACTTTGTTAGATTGATGCTTAAAGAATAGTGAGTGAACAATACACAGTCACTACGTCTATTAATTTCTGTCCATTTTCTTTAATCTCACGTGCGTTTTTCACATTATATACGCTGTTAATCGGTTGTTATGTTAATAGTGTTCTCTATGGACGTTTTTATGGATACATTAATTCAATTAAATGAGTAGCTTTATACATTTTTGTATTTATTTCCCTTTTAGTTTAATTATATTTGAATAAAAGCATAATATTTCCTTTACATTTGTAGTTTCTTTTTGTAGAATTCGTTATATATAAATTTAAATTTGTGTTGAAAGTATGAACTACCAAAAACTAGTGCACTTTATGCACACAGCAAAGTTATCCAGGTGGGAGAGTGAACATGTCAATATTTAATTTCAAGTTTCTTTCTATCAGTTCGTTTGGCAGGTAATTTTACTAATGTTCAGGTCTCATACCATTCGCGTGCCGAAAGTTTCGTGCGAATATCATTAAGCCAAATGTGTATTTGATGGTTGAAACTTAGAAAAATTTTATTTTAATCATTTATGGGGAGTTCTGGCAAATGCCAAAGCATGTGTTATTAATTTTTTTATATTATCGAATCTTGTAGTTCAAAAAATATTAAGCATTTTAATTTTATTTTTCTTTAGTCTTTTTAAAAACAACATTTTAATTAGAAAATTTTGCTGGAGGTATAAAATAATACCGAAGCAATGAACGTGCAAAGATTTACAGTCATTAATAAGAAACACGTTAGATATTGTATTTGAGCATTTAATTGTCGCAGGAGAAAAATATCAATTAACTCTCAAAATATTTATTATTATGATGACATTGTGTGTACCATTATGAAAAAGTGCCCCAAAGTATTGGCTGGCAAAAAAGGTTAAACAAGTTAAACAAGTTACTGTTGCAGATAGGTTTACACTTTTTGTTTATAGAGAAATTCCTTTTCATATCGTGTATATTTCCTCATATGAAATATCGAGATGATTTTATTTCTAATGATCCAGACAATCTCTAATATACGTATATTACAATAAATCTAGAATTAGACTAACTTAATCCTTCATTTGCTATTTCTCTGCCAATATTTACATTTAAGGTAATTTTTCCCTAAATGTTTTGAGGATCATAGTTGAGAGAGTGGCAAAGTCAATGGATTTTGTGGTTTATTAAAAAGACAATTAGTGATATGAAATGATGTCCAGACCAAAGTTAAAAAACCAATCGAATCGCTTTGAGACAATATCACGCCAAATTTAGTTTTAATTTTTGATGCTAGTTTAGAGTATCGTTGAGTAATTTGGGTCAAGATGCAGAATTAAGGGTTGAGTTTATTAATGTTGAATACCGGGACGGATCAATTTTTTTTGTCAGATATTCGTTACGAATTATGTAATCAAGGCAGGCAAAAGATGCCACGTATTGGCAACGCATTGCATATAACGTAGCTATCATTATTTAATGTTGACCAAAATAAATTTTTATAATTTAAGTTAATATTTATCATTTCGTCGTGCAAAAGTTATTTTGCGTCGCACTTTATTACCAATTAATTTTACAAATTAAATTCGTGTTCTTTTACAGAAATAACAGGTAAGTATACTTTGGTAGACTCTTTCTATTGGTTAACAATTACTGTTTGTGCAGCCTTCGACAGATTTTACTGCTATTTACTAAAAATTAAATTTAAGCCTTAATGAGAAAAAAACTGGGCGATACTTGCAAAAGATAATTACTAAATAAAACTTGATGCAGTATACAGTAATATATATATATATATATACATATATATATATATATATATATATATATATATATATATATATATATATATATGTATATATATATATATATATATACATATATATATATATATATATATATATATATATATATATATATATATATATATATATATACATATATATATATATATATATATATATATATATATACTATAAATTTCATTAGCGCGATAAAAAGTACGCAATTTATTCAATATGTGTACGTATGCAAGTTTGAACATAATTATATGCGCACAACTGCACATGGAAATGAAAGTATAATATTTTTATTTTTAAATTTGTAAATGACGATGTAGAATATAACAAAATAAAAAGTTGTGAATTATTAATAAAATTATCGATAAAATATAAATTTCATATAAATAAAAAAAATATTATTTTATACATGATAAAAATATTTTCATTTGATTTTTGTATTTGGTTATTTACTAATACTGTAATATGGAAACGAAAACTTTCACTAATTTTTTAAATACGTAAGTAGACGGTGAAAACCTAGCATCGAAAGAGAGTTTGTTCCATAACTTGACATTATGAAAAAGGACTGAATGCTCATGGAAAGAAGTATTATGCTTGGGGATATGGAACGTGAAAATAAGACCAACAAAACAAGAGAAAATATAAGATTTTTTAAGACATTGTAAAGCAGCGACAGAATTTAAAAATGTTGCTGGTAACGAATCTTTACCCATCTGAATCGCCACCTAAATTCAGAAATGTGATAAATTTTTATATGGCTCTGCACATAACAAATACAAAAATCTAGAACATGTTCCAGTTTGTTGAACAGTTGTTCTAAAAGATCAATATAATACCCGTCTTGCCCTAAGTGAATGTTAATCGGTGACTAGACTTTCAATTTTAATCAATTTAAAACATCTAATAGGTGAAACACAGTAGAATATCATTGTAATGAATATGCTTTCCTTTCGGTTGATTAAAAATAACGTTCTTATATGAATTTATACATTTAGTTCTGAAAAAAATGGGAAAAAACTTGAAGAAAAATTCGTCCGTAATACCATCAGAAATTGACGACTGCATTCAATTCAAACCAGTTTTAGTTATGGATTCCGCAACTTTTCCATTAATTTTTAGATTCGGTACTGTACATTAGCACTAATTTTTAGATTCGTTACTGTACATTACAAGATCCATAGTTGGTTAATTGATGCAGCTTTATCCAAAAAGTCTCATTTCCATAGCGTTCAAGTAAAGAAACGGCCATTGTGATACTGTCCAGTTTTTTTTTCTGACTGAAAATGTGATCTCCACATTTGTACGGAATGAAATTGACGTTTCTTTTAGCTGGGACTTTAAACTTTATTGCTAGTCTGGAGAGTTTCTGTTCCTCAGTTATTAAATGCGCATACTCGGTTCTTACTCCGTATGCACTATTAATCGTATTTCAAGACTATTATTTAATGGAATGGAATTTTATAATAAATTCCATTTATCATTCTATTGTAAGTTTGATTCAAAACGATCTGCTAAGCGTTGCGTGCTGTTTAAACAAAAAAAAATTAGACTAACAAAGTCATAAATTTGAAAAAGTTTTGCTTGTTTTGAATTCCCTGTTCGAGTATATACAATATTATGGACTCAGGTATCAGGTATATATATATATATATATATATATATATATATATGGAATTTTTAGACCCAGGTTTATTTAATTTTTAAACATAATCATTTTTTTTCTACAGATAATTAAAAAATTATGCAGGTCGGAAAAAATACTGTAAAACTAAAATATAATTTTGTAGTTCAGAACATTTGTGGATTTCATTGTTCCTCGATGATAATATTAATGGTCTAAAGTGGAAGCTGGTAATATGTATATTCTAGAAATCAATTAAATTTTATATGCACTTAGATCGTTTGGAATAATCCGAAAACTGGCTTTATAAGGATACTTTCTTCTTTTCCTTATTCAAACTATATTGGCGGTAAAGTTTTTTTAGTGAATTGAGAGAAATATTTATTTTGAAACATTTTTAAAAAAAAATCTTTCAAAATAATTTCATAATATTACAAAAAAAATCATTCAATATAAAATTAAAAACTTGTACAAATAAAAAAAAAAAAAAATATATATATATATATATATATATATATATATATATATATAACGAGTAGATTTATTATTATAATATTGTGTCAAAATTAAAAACATTATTTTGTTATGGAAAATCATTTACAAGGGATTTTTAATATGCATTATACTACTCCCTATTAACAAACCTATATTTAAATCTCAGATCACTTATAACTGACCACATTCTTCAAAATATTTTCAATGAAACCTTCAAATAAATTTGTCTTTGATTTACGTTTTACACATCTTCGTGTGAAAAATAAGGTATCGCTACTTCGTTAAATTAATTGACATATAAAGGTAGCCATCGTCAAATTTTAATATACGTTTAAACTTTACCTGCCAAATATAACCGTTAAGTTGGTCACGGAAATTCCAAAATGCTAAACAAAGTAATTATTAAGTAACATTAGCATTTTATTAAGTAACAAGTTAACCTTCAAAATATTTTGTTTATAAAGTCATGTTTTTCATTATTCACGCAATTGAAATATATATTTACTCATTCAAGGTGGAATATTCAGTGAGAGCTTTTCCACAAGGATCAGCTTCACAGGCATCGCGTCGGGGTGGAAAATTATGATTATCGCCGTATAAAAGATTTTTGTTGGCAGCGTGTCGGCGCTGGTAATCCATTAATAAGCCTCTTTAAACAATTTAAGTCTGCTTGACGGGCACTGACCGTCTTTACGCCAATGACTCTATTTAACAACAGTTCGAGGGAGAAGATTATTTATTCTTGGTTGATGTTGGTAAAGATCCTGTAAACTGAGAACTTTGTTTGAATTTTTGATATTTTATGTCAAGTCGGTCGAGGGAGAAAATATAACTAACCATCAAGCAACTTGAGGATATGTAAGAAATTTTTCCGAATTTATCGTGAATGGATTAGATTATGTTGATAAAAGATTTTAATAAAGTTTTCAATTTTATTTTATTTCCATAAAAGAATATTCGGTACTACTTTAGTAATGGATATTATTACAATTAAATACGCACAATAAAGCATAGAAAAATATTAAAATCAAAATGTTATGTTAAAGGATTTATTGGAATTATATGTGTAAATATTATACATACATACATATATGCATATATATATATATATATATATATATATATATATATATATATATATATATATATATATATATTTGTGTGTGCGTGTGCATATGTGTTTGTGTGAAATGTATTTTAAAATAATAAAACTCAACAACCGATAATTTAACTTACGAAAGATGAACAAAATATCAAACTGCAGATTTAACCAAATAAGAAAATTTAATGGAAAATAACAAAATACGTACCTCACGCAAGACGGTCCGCACACACCAAGGCCCTATCAAAAATTGTTACGTTAGCGGCGGTTCGCCTATCCTTAAAAAGGAAAAAGCGAGGTGAGTTACGAAGTGAGGGGGGGGGGTGAGTTTCCCTTATTGACTTTCTATGTAGAGACTGCAATATAATTATCATTATATATATAGAAGATTTGTCACCAGGAAACACTGGCTAATAAGAAATATGTGATATTAAGTCACATTCCGACAGTTTTCAATAGTCTAATGTAGAATTAGATTTATAGTACGTTACTTCGGTTTTATGATTGGTTATTTGGTGACGTTGTTTAGTATTTATGACGGTTATCATTTTCATTTCTTGTGCTTTAAGTTACAGATGTAGTTATTGTACTCGTAATTATACTTAAAGATTTTAAGAATTTACTTGCTTATAAAATTCATCATGCGCATCAGGCGCGTATTTGATCAGGGCTATAAGGATTCCTCCCTATGTTAACTAATTAAATGGGTACAAAATTTTCCTACTTACACTAATTATTTAGTTCTATCAAAGGAGAATGCGGTAATCAATACAACTCATATTCGTACTACTTATAACTTATTAATTATTAGAGTTGCACTTAATCTTGGTATTCACTAGGTTGGTAAATTATAAAGATGCTTATTTTTCCAACATCTTTTGGATAATTTGGAAAATTAACGATTATAAAATGAGTGATAGGCGAGCATTAATTACTGAATTTCGACGAGAAAAGGATAAACAAAATAAAGGAATTTCATTAAGAGATACTGTAATGATCTCGCTTCATTCCGTTTGCGCTGCACGTAATATATTCACAACGATGGGTAAAGGAGTATTCTCCTATGACACAGTTTATCATTTGTACCTAAAATTTAAAGAAGGCAATTTTGACCTTCATTAAAATTTCAATTAGAGCAATTTACATTAAATTAAAAAAAAACCTTGAAAAATTAAAAAAGCTTATTGAAATAGACCGCAGCGTAAGTTGGCTTGGTCTTGTAGAGTAACTCTGATGCTCTGATGCCGCCATAAAGAAACAACGCCACAAGTGTTAATATCAAGTTAACAGAAAAAAATCAGATGTACATGGAGCTATTGAATTCCCATTGTAAAAATGTATGGTGAAAAGTGTCTTATTGCAGGATTACATTATTACTCCCTGGATTTGTAAATTTCCGAATATCTTCTCTGTTACTCGCTGTATAATTATTGACGCGATATAAAATATAAAGCTCCAGACAACCATAAAATTTGACTTACCAAATTGTTAAGTCAAAATCTAAAAAGTTTCCAATACAAGGAAAAAAAAATTATTTGAGATAAATAACGATGATGCCTTTATGATTGAAGATTGATTTTAATAATTGTATTTAAGAAATTAAATTGTTTAAAAAAACTGGGAGGTGTGTTTATTAGTCGCTTGGGAAAATTATACTGAAAAGATATTTTTACTTCTGGCTACAAGTTTCAGGTATTTATATATCAGGTTTGAAGATATGGATTATATTACTAAATACAATTAACCAACAATAGCATATAAAAGTCAAAAAGGTATCCATTTTTAATTATTTTTTAAATAACGTAGCAGTTAGGTGCACGTTAAACCTTATGATAAAAATCGTTTAATGAAAATATATTTCCGTCGTATTATTGTAACTAGGTTCTAATTGAAAACTAATAATTTATTTCTCTCGTGCAATTAATTGACACATTTATTTAATTGTGCAGCAGATAAGTACACTATTAGATATTGTGACAAAACCATTTAATGAAGATATATTTTTATCTTATTATCATAATGTAAATGTAGATTTAATATGCTGCGCTAGAGGAAGGACGACTCTTTGTATACTCTAAATTTGTGACATTTTTTATTTCAAAGTTCGGTAAAAATTTGGGTAGACATCGTCTGAAATATTTTAAGTACTAAGCAAAGAGCAAATAATTGTACGGATATATATATATATATATATATATATATATATATATATATATATATATATATATATATATATGCATCACGTTTAATCTCGAAAAGTAAGAGAGATTCATAGCCAACATTAACAT
Source organism: Druceiella hillmani (assembly GCA_039881145.1). Lineage (NCBI taxonomy): Eukaryota > Metazoa > Arthropoda > Insecta > Lepidoptera > Hepialidae > Druceiella > Druceiella hillmani. The sequence continues at coordinate 2,015,980 of JAYKKI010000137.1, forward strand.
AACTTCAGAATCTGTTTAGCTTTCACTATGAAGAAAAGTGAGCTGTTTTTTACTAAAGATTCATGTCACTAGCGTTAGTAGGTTTCGAGTTAAATTCGTTGATACAGATAGTCATTGCAAACATTGTTTTGACACTTCAATTTTATTAATCTGTGTTGAAGTATTTATTTTACTCTTAGCTTAACTTTATTACAATATCAAATCTATGTATGCACGTAATAAAATGGAAAAGGTGTTTAAATATGACATGGCGATGATGTCTGTGCACGCATCATGCAAAAATAACTTCAGAAACTTTAATAAGACCTCGCCCTTTTATGTTTTAGAGACTTTTTTAACATTTGCAATAGAAATTAATACGACCATATATACAGCAAAATATTTTCTGCACAAAGAAATGAAATAAATGCCAGCATAAAATTAAATTAATATTTCAATAACTGAGCTCATTTTATCTTCTCATATTCGAAATATTTTATTGTCCGTAAAACGTGTTTTTACACAAGTATATCATCACAATAATTTACAGAGCATGAAAGCTTTCCTACCTGAAGGTGAGTCGCCCATTTCAGGGTGATAAGTATTCCACTCGCATCTGTGGTGGCATCAAAATATTAAACCGTACGACATTGGAATTTCGATGTAGAATCAACGAATATTTCTATTCCCCGCAATTCCACAATGTTTTTTATTATGAATGTGGAAGAATTTTATTTCTTACCCTTCCTTTAACTTCAGTTTAGCTCAATATGCGTACAGCTTATTTTCCATCTATTTCAAGGCAACGTAGGTTACTCTCGAGTTCATTACTTCATTTTATTTTTATTTACTCATCGCTACATTATAGATTAACAATGTATAACATTAATGACGACAAAGACACCGCGTGACCTTTTATTAGGAATTTTATTTTATTACATATTAAAAAATGTATATAGGTAATGTATTGAATTAAAACAAAGATGGAACATTTGAGATAGTAGTAGAAATTGATGTAATGTTTTGAGTGGGGAAAATTTATGCGCAACAGGTATCTAATGTTTCGCTATTTTCTATTTTTAAGAGCTCTATATGAATAATTCCATAGTAGTACTAACGAGTATACGGTAAAAACTCTATTGAAATAAAATAAAGTGCTATTGAATTTGAGATCGAAATCCATTACTTTTTTTCCAAAAATATAGTGTCAACGAATATAAATATATTGCAAACTAAAGTTACACTGAAAACAATAAAGAAATTAAAAATAATTTTGGTTATATAACAATAGACTGGTGAGAAAATTATATTTTCATGAGCGACACTTATCGTGACTTTTAAAGTAATGTAAAACAAAACTAAATTTTGTAGTTACCCGTGTATATTTTCTCGCGAAATACACACACACACACAGACACACACACACATGTGTATATATATATATAAATATATATATGTATATATATATATATATATATATATATATATAATCGTTAAGACTAAAAAACCAGACACAATGAAATCGAAAAGAATTATTTCTTTATTATAACTTAATTTATTCAAATACGTCCTTCAGATTAATAAAATGAAAATGTTGAACTTATTTGCAATTTTCTTCCTTCTTTGACTTACCTTTGCATTGAAACAAATAATACTATCTTATTTCAATTAAACTAAGTCGTTTTGAAATGAACATTCAATACTTACACGATAAGTTCTAGTTAAGTTGTAACTAAAATCGAACTAATCTAATTTGAATGACTTCTACCATACAGCTTTATATAAAGAAATTTCTTCAAGTGACTTGCATTTTATTTCACCTTGATGGGTTACAAAAATACAACTTCCCAACTTAATTATTTTTTTAAAATGGTATAGGCCCCGTTAGTTACTACTAGCCTCGTGTTAGTTTTTCAATCGCATTGTCAATCGCTCTGTTATGTAAGCACATGCATTACATTTTATGATGTTACATAAATAACATAAGTAGCTCTCCACACAGAATAAATTTTTCCACTTAAAAGCAGGTCGCGTACTTACTGGTTTTAAAAACAAAGTTATGAAAATTTCATTATTCATATGTATTTCTATATATATATATATACATATATATATATATATATATATATATATATATATACATATATGTATATATATATATATATAAATATATATATATATATATATATATATATATATTATCAAAAATCTATTATTTTCTTAATTTTTATATTTGGTAAATAGTCCTGCTTAAACAGATCTGAATGGTTATTATTTAAATTGTATTGTTTGACCGTTTTGCTGTAACATTAAACAACAATCGTAAATCAGTTGTTGAAAGTTCCTTAATGATACAAAAATTATTAACGACCTGTCACATATTAGCGGTTACGTGAACGCTCAGGTGAGAATATTAAAATGGCGCATTTTGAATTATTCGCAGTTTGGAGACATGGATCGCGATATTATAACTAGGGATGTAAAATGAACATATTTACGTTTGTTCATAAACGTATTCCTGTTTATTAAAATATTAAAAATAGTCAGTAAAGCAGAGAAATAAAATTAGAATGCGACATGTAAAATATATCTCTAATTATTAAATTGAAAGTGGATTTTCAGTTAATGGTGGGCGATGTCCAACAACAGGCTGTGAAGGTATTTGCAATACACACACACACACACACATATATATTTATAAACTTATTTTTATTTTCCATGCGTAATTCTAGGCCTACACTACTTAAATGGAGAAACTTAGAAATTTTTTTAAGGTTTGCGAAAGTCTTAAAGAAATATATCATATTTATGTAAAAAATACATCCATATTTAAAATGTGGAAGGGTAAAGGTAAAGTACAAAAAAATCTTATAATGTTCTGACACATAAGTTTTTTAAATCAAAATCCCTGTCTACGTGCAGACTTCAGTTAACAAAAATTTCTTATGAAAAATTAATATATTAAATATTCGCAGGAAAAATTCATTATCATATTTAAAATGATAAGATTCAACGATTGTCGTTCGATTTTGTACCTTAACTATCACAGGGTTTATATTTAAATATTTCGCAAAAAAAAATTCACGTAACCATAGGATGATTACTGACATATATATATATATATATATATATATATATATATATATATATACATATATATATATATATATATTTTTTTTTTTTAATTTGTTGTTTGTGTATAGATTGACTTAATTTCTAAAATCTGCAGAGAGAAAATTACTAGACCAAAGCTAAGTAATACTCTTGTTTAAAAGTTGGTTTTCTTCATTTTTCTACATGTGTAGATAAACTGGACCAAACGCAGAATCAACACACCAACCTTTGCAAGGCAATGAAAAGAATAAATGTATAATTACTTCAACTTTTGGTCTAAACGCACTTCTATTCTCATCATATTTCACACGGTCTATTTCACCGCAGACAAATTTAGATTTCCTCATTAATTGTCTCTCATTATTTCATTTTGCTTTCGTATTATCGTATACCGTGGGTTCCTTAAATTATTCGGTAGTTATATTTTTATAACTCCTCCGGCTACTTTCAGTTTTTACGTATATATGTTTTAAGGGTATGTGCTTTTATACAACAGATTAAATTAACATTCTGTGGCGCTTGTGGTAGTCATCATGATTGTGCCTTAATTCATTGCTGTATGACATATCAGATTTCATATTTATTCAATTCGATTCACATCATTAAAAACCGATTATGAAATATTTGAATGACCAAATTCTTTTTCATACTTCATAGTAAACATTTTTTGGTCTTATTCAAAGATAAAATCAAACGAAATGAAAAAATAAAGAACTTATTACTTAGTAACACTATTTGTAAGAATAAAATACTTGCTTATCCTTATCGCAATCGATATTTAGGTTTTGTGTATTTTATGCACATACATTGAATTATATGGATTTTTGTACGTGTTCTGTTTTCATTACGGATATCGTCATAATTCTGTTAATTAATCAATTTTGATTTATCGTGTTTTTTACTACAAGAACAATTTATTTCCATTAACCATAAAGAAGGAAAATGAGCAGTTGATCCTAAGGTGAACAGCAAAATCCTGTCATATAATTTCTATTCAGATAATACTTGTTTAAATGATGTTAGCAAAAAAAAAAGAAAAATATAATTAATAATAATGTACAATTAAAGATAATTAACTAAATGCAACCTATCGAGAGGAAAAAGGAAAAGGATTAGAGTCGAAGAAAAACAAAATAAGACAGGAAAAATAAAAAAAAACTTATATTTTTTTTTAGGTTATTTGGAAGCTTATATATTAGCTGATTCTCCGATGCTAAGATTCAGAAAATTTCATAATTTGGCTGCGTAAACAGTGAAGGAGTATCTTCTTAGACATAAATCTAGATAGCAAATATGAACTAAGTTCATAATATAAAAAGACAAATCATTTTTAAGGATTAGAAAAATACAGAGGTTTTCTGAACCCAAATTGAAGCCAGATAAACATGAGTGCACAAGATCGGTGAATCTGGCATCAAGATAAAGAGTTCTATATAGATTGTTTAAAACATGATAAAATAACTAATCTTTTATCTACAAAAGATAATCTGCCAAATTTTCTTACCCAAGTCATGTGAAATTTCGTATATTAATGGATATCTACGTACTTGTTCAGTTTTTACTAAACTGAATACAATAATTATGGTTTTAATTAACTCAATCTCTATTTTTGTTATCTCATAAAATTTTCACGCCATAAAATGGAATATTTCCCAAATCCATTAAGAAGTTTAAGAAAAGCTCAACAGAAAGTCAAATACGTTTAACGACGATATAGTGAATAGGATTCCCAATATACTTTGCTATTATTCTGAGGCTTTCGATTTTTACGGTCATGGAAATGGTTCATTTTACGGCGACATTTTATTTTTAGTACACTTTTATGGTGGTTCCAGATAGAGGGGTAAGTTTAGGTTACAGTTTCGTTGTTTGAATTCATATTTATTGATTATTTTAATATTTTAGCAGAAGGCGGTGAAACTATTATAGTTTTCTTTATCTATTCGCCATTCGTACAGCTATTCGGTTACTTTATTTTCAATAAATGTAAAGAACATCTTGGATATAACTGTTACATATGAATTTAAAACAAGTTATTCCACTTAATAAGGATCTATTAAGAAATATGTAATTATATTTGGGGATATTATAGTACGGGTATACTTTTATTTTGCCATAGACGAACATTGTTTAAATAATTTCAGTAAATAACTACAGTACTGGCATTTTAGTCAATGAAATATAAATTTTGAAAAATAAAAATCGTAAGCTTGATGTTGCTATATAAAATCAGTGCTAGAGTGATTTTTATTTTATGTGGCAAATAATTCTGGGTTTAGTTGTTCCTTACAATGTATACTACTGAAATCTTACATAGAGCCAATAAATAAATAACTCCTAATTTTAATGGGAAATCATAATTTATGATTTGTATGAAGTATATTTGAGCGCATGATTGCTAATGGGCACATATGAACACGTTAATTATAAGCTTTTAATTCATTTTCATTATGCTTTTAGGTTTAACAACATATTTTGGGAGCATTCATAATTAAATATAGTAATGAAATAAAAACGATAAGAAATTAAATATTTTTGGAATCTATATTCAATACATTATGTGCATTTAAACAAATTGTTTACGCATTTTAATGACATGTCCTTGTCCGCGAGTATAGACTCACTGCTACACTGTTTGTTTATAGATATCCGCTCAATTTTTTTTCACACGATGAACATAAAATTGAAAAATATCATTGATTTTATTTCCTGCAAATTATTCAGTTCTTCATTTTAGAGTTGGTCTTGTGTAAAAATAAGTGCAAAATAATTATCTTAAAAAAGGGTATATGAATATAATTCCTCTAAAAAAAAGTAAAAAAAGTAGTTTAAATAAAATAATTTCTAAGTACAGTACCTTTGGAAAAATAATGAATTAAAAGTATTTTTTGAATAAATGTAATAATAAAAAAGATTGATCTAGATAAATAAGTCCATCGAGCATGTACGTTGTTTTCACCGACGTTAGCTCTCGCAATATGCCAATAAAATAATGTATAACTCCCAAATTATCGGCTTCATTGCAATGTTTTACACAGACATGGGTATAAAAAATAATGAAGACAAAACTAATAACATTTCAGTTTTACGTTATAGAAAAAAAATGTGTGTTAAAATTCGATAATAGCAAAGGAAGTAATAAGTACATGCATCTACATAAGTATATATACACAAACACACACATACACGCACACACGCACGCACGTACGAACGCACGTAAGTACGCATGCGCACATCCAAGCACGCACGCATGCTCGCACGCACGCACGCACGCATCCGCGCATGCATGCACGCACGCACGCTCGCATGCACGCACACACGCACACACTTTAAAATTATAAATGTGCCTATTAATAATTAAACTTTTTTTTCACAAATAAGTATAGTAATTATTTGCTTTAAATGAAAGTTAAACCCTCTTCCCCAGTTCACTAGTTAATCATTCCAATGCGGAAGTAATTGTGCATTATTTTACCGATTTCTTTTAAAACTACTCCTTCCTAAATTTCTCTCGAAGAAGAAATAATTGTCTAAACCATTTTGCACTTTCTGTATAAAAAATAGTGTGCGATGTAATGGGCCTTTTCGTGTAGTTCCCGATTTTATTTTTTGGTTTTTAATTCTGGATTCGAGTATATTTTGCCCCTAATTTATGGTTTTTCAATTTTATAATAGCTTATTTTTGTTTTTATCTCAACTTCGTAATTTTTCGTTATTTTTTTAGTATATTAGTTGTATCCTCCAATATTATTCCGCCTATATATACATATTTTCGAGTAAAATAGCTCAATAACCTTAGCTGTTCCTATCTGCACTTTATTACTGAACAACCAAGATTTTTTGGCTTAATTAGCAGGGCTTTTATTGCCTATGGTTTTTATTAGGACATTCAATTATCACGTATTTTATCATGCCCTTAAGACGATTTTTGTTCAAGAGATTTTCATAAATTATTCTATTAACAAGAGGAAAGTGCGTTGAGATAATCTACATAAAAACAAAAAAATTGTGTGCCTAAATATAAAATTAGTAACTCTTTTTAATAAGTTCTACAATAATTTTGACGACCAAAAAACACTTTCTAAATTTAAAAAATAAATGTTTTTTTTTTAAATTACACTGCTAAGGTAAATAATCATCAGAAATGTTTATCATGCTTAAACAGATGTAATTTTGTTGAAAATTATTTAACTATAATTAAAAAAGATCGTGTTAGATACTATAGAATTGAAAACTTTGAGGAAAAATATTACTACTCTCTTCATGTCAGAAATTTGGAATATGAAAATTATAAAATATAAATAGATAATATTAATATATAATAAACTTGTGTAATATTAGGTATAAACTTATATATAAATTTATGCGATATCATTTTGAAATTGATGTTGCGATATATTCAAAAAAGAAGTTTTTTTCGATTTACGAACTCATGCTTTTATTTGTTATTCATTTACTTGTTCATGAGTTAAGAGTTATTAGAAAATGAAATAGTCAAAACAAAAAAATTAGAGATTTTTAAAAGTGATTCTTTTGTCAACAAGATCATTTGAATTTTTAATAAAAAACGCCCAAAAAGGCAACCGAGCGTAAAAAACCTGATTTCCCATAATGTTATTTCATACGGTAGTCGAATCATACTTAGCAAAATTTAAACTGCTTAGAAATAATCCAAAAATGTTTCAAAATATGTGCATGGAACTTTTGTAGTACAAGTTCTAATTGTATTTAAAAAAAATATGATTTGTTTCTATCACCAGTACTTTTGTCACTACTTTGTTACTTTAGACGACTTAAGATAATGGTTTTGGATAACGGTTATATAAATCAGTCGGTTTTATATATCAGATGTGTGTGTTATATATAAAACAAATAATACATTGTATTATAGGTAATAAGTCTCAAGTCGATAGGCTTGCTAATCACGTACCACAAAAACGTCCTTTATTTAGAAGACATTATAGATATTATATTGAATTTGTATGTAGCTATAATTGTCATAGCAAGATATTTTTTATATTCACTGTTTTGTTAGAGTTGATATAAAGATCTAAATGGATGAGAAAAATACGAATATTTTTATTAACAGGAAAGATCTATCTAAATATTTATTCAAAAAATATAATTTGCTAAATTGCCAAATTTAAAAAAAAATTAATAGTTTAATTTTAGTTAAATAACGAATTTCCAATATTCGTGCTAACACATGAGATGTCACGGTATTACTATTTTCAGGAAGTTGATTCTACCGTCGTTTATTCAATATTTAATTGCTAACTAACACTTTAACTTTAAACTCTAACTATTTCAATACCTGACTGCAACCTGAACTAAATAACCAATATATTTGTGTTCCGGCAACTTACAATAAACCATAACTTGAAGCGAGTTTCCGGACAGCAAATATAGTATTAATCATCAAAATAGACTGATCTCTTCTCCCTCTGATTCTCTATTCTCTTCTGATTCTCTATTTTTAAAATACTTTCATTTGCAAAAATTAATTCGGTATTTTTTTTAATTTCCCCCCATATAAAAAAAATTAATAATCCAACTTTAAAAAAAATCGATAGTCGGAATGGAAGCAAATTAAAAAAAATAACACAAGAACAACAAATGAGTTTAAAATACTTGACTAAAAAATGTTTTAAATATTTTATATTACGTTTGAAATAATGTAAAATTCTTGATAATAACCATAAATAGCTTATAGAAATGTCATACGTGTGCGCGTTCAAATTTCGTGAAAATTTTAAAATCAGCCAACTTTTTTTAAGATTTTTCAACGAATAAATTAGTTCTGGTGTTTACGCCAATTATATGCAAACTCAAGTTTTTTATAATATTCCTTATAGCTATCATTTGGATTAATTTTTCATTAATATTATTTTATAAACGATGTATGCTTAAGAGCACATGAAATAAAATTTAGGGGCATTATTTTTCATAGTAGAAAACGGAAGTATTTAAGTTCTATTTGTTTAATTTTGTATGCGTAATATTTCAAATGTACAAAACAAAACTAAGAAAAAAATGAAAATTGGTTACCTTTTTCATACATCGACTCTGAGATGTGGGTCAATATTTTCTATTTTGATGTGTGGATTTCTCTATTGTTAATTTTTTCATGATTATTAGATTTTTTAATTTGCACTCCACTTAAACACACGTGGAAAATACGTGGAAATCAATGATATTTGGGGTCAAATCTCAAATATTTCTGAAAACACTTTTAGATTGAATGCCCATTGAAAAACAACAACTAATGGCATTCATATGCAATGTACATTCATACACTTATATTAAGTTTTGTTAGAGAAAAAGCATTACATAAAAATCTATCTTAGAAATGTTTAAAAATCAAATTCTATCTCTATCGAAATAACAATTGATTTTCATTACACAAAAAGAATTTTAATAACAAATTTTGTACGAGACCATTTTGAAATAATATATAACAGCCTCAAAAAAATAATGACAAAGTTTATAAAGATTCTGGGAGAAGTTAAATAAAATTCTAAAATATTTAAATATGAATCCCATATAGGAATCTATTTTGAAATTTTCAGGACTATGATGGCTCTTTGGCTTATTAACCGCTAATTCTAACCTTAATTAAAATCATCGTGTCATCACGCGCTTAAATCATCATTTCATCACGTCATCACGCGCTTAAGCTATCATTACTTTAGTAATCAACTTTAATAAATAAGTTAAAACATGATAATTTTTCGACATGATTTAAAATGTTTAACTTTATTACGTTAGTACATATGATGCGAGATAGGTAACGATAGTGTGGTGCAATATTCACTCACAACAAAATTGTTTGTCACTTATTACTACGTTTTATAAATATGATTTTTCTTAATCTGTACCTGAATTTTGAAAACCTTTATTTACACCGTAACACTTAAACTAGTTCACCATGCCGAACTGTTTAGTGGCCTTTCACACATCGATCTAAAACTGATGGTGCCCAGAAATGTTTGGGAGTCAACGATCGTTATTTCGAAGTTTTCTTTAGAACTGCTGGATATTAAAAGTGAGTGGTTTCATAAAGTTCAGTTTCAACTTGCATTATGAATATGATGTGGAATGTCTTGGTTACGAAAATTAATCGATGCTAAATGTGGGTAACTCAACATAATAGTGACGAAATTACTAAAAGCCTTTTCACAAATAATTTCGCAGTTACACTTAATTTTCTACACGTTACTAAAATAGTGTGTAATTTATTTATTGTTCTGAAAGGAAGCGATTAAAAGTGCGACTAATTAGTTTTTAAGGTTAGCAATAACATTTTTTTTTGTTTTTCATATTTACTAATACAATTTTATGGAATATCTTTTAAAATTTAATGACTTTTCTATCATGCTCGGATATTAAAAAAATACATGACCATATTTTAAGGCTAACTATTTCAAATAGCGTGTAGATTTTCTATGTAGATTTCATAGTTTTCTAAAGAAAAGTTTCTCAATATACTGCCAGTAAACCTCCTCAGATTACTTGAAGTCCTTTTTATTAAACATTTAAACTCTGTGGTACATAATGCGCAAAACCGAATATTAATCGTTTGATATTATCATATTAAATAAGAAAATGAGTTTTTTAGAACCAATATTTCTTTCATATGAAATTTTTAAAAACCAGTCTGTACATAAACAGGTGTTTTGATGTAAAAAATTTAAGAGTCAGAACTTTGAATTTCTTTTTCACATTCTGTCATACATTTATCTTTTAAAATTTTAAATAATGCTCCCCGATATTTATATTTTTTTAAAGATTCTAGCAGATATTCAAGGCATTTCTTAGTTTCTTCATTTAAGTAATGTGGTTGTCGAGTTAGAGATGAAGAAATTTTTAAATTCATATTTAAGTTTACCTTAAAACCCTAAAATGGCCTCATAATAAAATTTAAATAGGTACCATTCAAACTAAGTTAGCAAGACTTAACGAATGAAAAAAAAATTGCGTGTACTAATGTACGCCCCTCAGAAGTTATACTCTCTCGCATAATACAACTTTCTTTAGCATGCAATAAATAAATGGAAATAAAATAATAATAGGACTAGAGAGTGATTATAAACACGGTTGGTAAAATAAAACATCAGGCAATTAATTAAATTTTAAATAATTTATAATTTATACTGCAAATATATGCTAATCGAAACCTAACCTCACTTAGAGAACTAGACTTATACATTTTGAAAAAACTTATAAGACCTATTTCTATCACGAATACTCACAATAAATAAATGTTTTTACTATATGAACCTTTATTAAATCCCGATTACTAAAAAATAGTATTAAAAATCACAGATATAACTTATAAGAGTATAAAACACGTGTCATGTATTTACAAATACCTTTATAACTATCATGAATATAGTATTAGTCACTATAAAAATGTTTAGTAAGTAACTTCATACTGTTGATTTTTATTGCATCGTGCGCGCGCGTCCTAATATTTCACCCCCATATTTTTTTATAACGCAACCTAAAGTAGAATAATTTCATGAATCATGAAAATAAGCCATGAAAATGAACATTTTATATTTTTTTTTCCTCTAAACCTTTTGTATATAAAGATTCATCGGGAATAAATTCGCAACAAATAATTAATCAAGCACTGGATTTAAAAATGCACAAATCAAATAAAACTTTCGGTTAACTTCAACTTTGGGTTTTTACAAGCATTTCATTACGTTGAACCTAAATTTACAGTAAAATAATTTCAAATGTAGATTTTTATTGAAATGAGTTTAAATTTTACGATATTTACTCTCAGCCATGTAATTTTTTCATATCCCGTACTGCAGTTGTCTCCAGCTATAATGATAGATAATACGATCGGAAAAACTACCCGTCCGTACGAAGCTAACAATAAGTAACGAAGCTTATCTTACTTTTGATGATTAATTTCCGAAATATAAATATTGCCAAGTTATGTTTTTGTGAACCATCAAGATGAAATAAAATGCAAGTTACTTGAAGACGTTTTTTAATATAAAGCTATGAGTATTCTTAATATAAACATATTAGAGGTTATTAAAATACTAATCTGTAGTTAGATTTTCATCACAATTTAACTCGAACTTACGATTAAGTACAGACAAGAGACCATTTTAATAACTCTTCTGAGAATTTTCATTTAAAAACCACTCACGTTAAATAAAATTTGTTATGCATCGGTATATCAAAGGGAAAACCAAGAATTTACGATGGGGTAGAAATTACAAATAGTTTCATTTTATTATTTTAAATGAAATTACGCATCTTAATAAATGAGTTTATAATAAAAAATTGTCTTTTTGATTTAATTTTGCCGAGTTTATTTTATTAAATTTTTTCAAATAATAACTTTGTCTTCAAATTCAGAAGTCACTGCCACACGAATAAAATTATTTTTGTAATATCTTCGATTGCAATTTCAATAAAATAAATTTAAGTTTTCTTACAGAAACATGCTTTAAATGTACTCGTCTTGATGCACAGAATCACTGTACGAGTAATAGGCACATTATTTGTTATATCTGTATAAATATGCGCGGTGTACCTGGCGAAATATTTTAGACAGAATTATTACAAAACTAGTTTAACTTTTACATTATTTTGTAAAATTATAATCAATATGTCTCAACGAAATATAATGTTGACAGAAGTTTATTGTTTTAAAACAGAAGTTCTTTTTTTAATTTATTTATTTCAAATATGATTTTAGTATTCAATAAATTTATACTCGTTAACTCTATATTTTTAGAAAAAAGAATAGATTTCGGTCTAAAATTCAAAGTATTTAGCCATGTTTTCGTGTCTATATTTTCAATAACATGAATGAAATATTCTGCCAATCATATACCGAGTCGTATGTAAATATTAAAATGTAGTAGATCATATTACGCAAAAACTATGGAATTTTTTTATATTCCCATTTATTCCTGTACTGCATGACTCATTAATTAGCCCTATCGCGAAATATTTTAAACTATCTTGAGCTCTTAAAAATAGAAATTATAGGAATATTAGATACCTTTCTTCACATATTATACCTGTTTTTTAAACAATTACATGGAAAATTATATCGATCTCTATTAGTATATCAGAGATATTCGTCTTTTTCTCAGTAAAATTCTCAAGGACTTTGCTTACATAAATTTTCCACTATGCCCTTATCAAAGACTGATCAATACCTAAACGGTCCATTATTCCGTATTTAACACACGGATCTCATGTAATGTTTCTATTATCGTATTTAAATATAATGTACTTGTCATAAATAAGAGTGCGTTTAAGGTAATTTTATTGCTTTCATTATATTCTATATTTTTTAGACACTAATAACCTATAATTTAGCGACAAGTGAATGATAAATAAAATGAAATAGTGACTCGACGGATAACCTACGTTTCCCTGAAATGGGTGAAATATATGTTGTCTACATATTAAGCTAAAATGAAATTCAAGGACATTTAGAAAATAAATGTAATGAAAAATGTCTACAAATTGCAACAATTGGAGCTATTTCTGGAATAAGCATTCACATTCCAATGTCGTACGGTTTAATAATGTGATACTACCGCAGATGTGAGTGGAATACTTGTCACTGTGAAGAGGACGTTTTTGTTCTAACGTAGGAAAGCTTTGAAAATTATTTTAATGACTTACGAGTATAAACATAAATTTTACGCTAGACAAAATAATTCGAATCTATTCATAGATTAGATTTGAACATAAAATTGTTCAAGAATTATAAATGAATACGAGGATTTATTTCAACAAATTTACCTTAATTCATGAAAACTCATTCTGTTGCTGCCGTGATGAGGACTTTATGGAGTTGAATATGGGAAAATTGAGAGTTCAATTCTAATTCGGTTCTAGAATATGGTGTAGCAAAAAATTGATGATCGCGTGAGCATAGAAAATAACTGGGTAAGAAGAATGAAAGTTTACGCAATAATAAACGCTACGTATCTCCTAATAAGCTAAGAATGAAACTTAGCATACCCAGCAGGATATCGGAAGGAAATTTTAAAGTGAACAGATATCGTAGGAACGTCTTCTGTACACGTTTAATCATCAAACTGTATTTGACTTTGTTTGGTCTACAAATGATGCAGCCGAATTCTAGCAGGTTTTGCACTAATGAAGTGTAGAGAAAAAGTTATATCAATATAATTACGGAACCAAATTTAATTATTGAATGGAATAAAATTAAGTATTATGACTTTATAACTATTACTCGTTGACTAATCGATATAATTGGGATATACCGTAAACCTGGTTAGTTAAATGTCTCATCTTCTGAATTTTACATTCCTGAAATGGAGAAATGGGTAACTATTGCTAATAACTATAGAACGAAATTAATGAGTTTCGAAGTAAAAACAAATAGGTCACATATTTATAGGAAACAAAGACTCGTGCGACCTCAAGCCGAAAATATTGAAATAATTTTTTTTTTATGATAAAAAGACGAGAATATATCTTGATTAAATGATTTTTATCATAAGATCAAAAAATGTAGCCATTTGCTACATAATTAAGTGAATAAAGCAATTAATTACTTATTCGAGTCTAAATGTACCTCTTACATTTTTACCTAATTTCGTTTTACCTTCAACATTTCTAGAAAGAAATTGAAATTCATTGGGACGAAATTATCTTATTGACTTCATTAATTTTTAATTACATGGAATTAAATGCCATCACAAGTACGACGTTTTACGTTTCAGTGATTTCAGATTTATTGCGAAATGGAAAGATAATCAGATTTTAATAAAAATAAATTGCCCTCTGACTTATCCAATAGATTATATTATAAATACATATGTATGTAAATTAGATATCGCGCCCATGGAGAATTACTGCGCATGCCGGCGGCGGATTTCATTAAATAATTCTATCGAATTTCCTGTCCTTTCGCCATTGGTATAAGAAGATCTAATGCTGACTTGTCTATTATTTGAACATCCGTCATATTTTTACATGTTTTTAGAGTTCCTTATCTGAAGAGTTCAAGTCGAAACCCAGTATTATGAGAAAAAATTTTGCCCGTCTATTCGCTTTTCAGACGTCTCTAGGTCCTTACTAGAATAAGTTAAACAAAATTCTTAAATACGTAATTTTCTGACCCTACGTCAACAAATTACGTATTAGGCTTAGTATTACATACAATTTTATATGAAGAGCGCGCAAAATACTCAAAAGGGTGGGTGGGTATGTGTAACATCGTCCACAAAATATCTTTATACGGAATAAGACAAAACTTTTTATATATTATTTTCTAAAAATATAACTAATATAATACAGAAAACCGTAAAATTCATCTGTTTTGGCATATTATGTTATCACGTCAATCTTGAAAATACTTATGTATATATCCTATATTTAAACAATAAATACTAAGATTATATGTATTATGGTTAAAATAGTTTTTCAGATACGAAAAATAAAAACATAATATTTTTAGTTATTGAAAATATTTGGCGTTTATTTTGTAGAAATGCATTATTAATAATTAAATGAAACAACGTAATGTAGTATTATTTCTACTTTATTTATATTCTTCACCACGACCTAGGTTTTGTTGTATTACAGCATCTTTAGGTGGGCAATTATCAAGATTTTTGCTAATTGCCCACCTGAAGATGTAATACAACGAAACCCAGCTAGTGTGAAAGAACTTAAAGTAAGGAGAAATAAATAGTTTTAGGTATTATTATTCTCTATGTTACTATTTTAAATATAGGCTTACTATTTTAAATTTATATATTTTGTACTGAAATAATGCATTTTTAGTTAAGAAACTTTTTGTACATTTGGACATAAAATGTTATGTGCCTACACACTAAGTTTATGTGCCTACACATAATGTAGGTAAAAATCTCGCGGTGCCAATCTGGCTGGTAACTGACCGGTTTTATTTTTACACAATATATGCATTTAATTTTAAGGATTTTTCCTTATATTTATATCTTTATTCTTATATCTTTCTCTTTTTATAAATATTTCACATTGTGAACTTTGCAATCTCATTTTCATCACTTTCGTCCGATTTATCCAAAAACGTAGTAATCAAAGATTTCTATTAGTACAAATACTTCAGTCTTTACTAGTAATTACAATTCTTTCAAACTGCCTTATTATTTGCGATATTTTCAAGTTCCATTATCTTTTCTCCAGCAGTAATTGTGAGGGTGTGTTTTTATCTTCGTTTCTACCCTTAATTAAAGTGCCTATGTGCACGAAGTAACTTATCATATCCGTTAATAAATATATTTCCAACCTTAATATTTAATTAAATTTTCAAATCATATGTCATGAACTTAAACAGGTGTAATTTATTTAGAAATTATTTTTCTTCACATCTGATAAGAAATATTTCTTCGGCACAATAGGATGATGTCATGACAAATTATAATTTCGAGAATAAGATAATCATTACAACAGTATGAAAAAAATTAAAAATGCTATTGGATTTTTTAAAAAAATGTTAAAAATTATTTTATTTTTAATGGTTATTTATCTCATTAAACATCCAAACAAATTGTCGAATTTACTAAATGACAGAGATCCTCTTATTTCTATTGGTTTCTCTTAGTAATAAGTATCGGCCCTAATTTTGTGTAAGTGATTCAAATCTTCTAATAAAATAATTTCATGCAGTACATCGAGTTAGATCACAACAAAGACATTTAAATAAAAAACTAACAACCTATGCTGAAACACATCAATTATACCAAGAGATAAAGCATTAAACCTTTTATTTTTTTTAATGTAAATGTATTTATTTAACAATTTTTATGCATATTACATAGGACTGACTTATTGCTAAATGAGTAATCCCTTCCAGTTAACCGTAACAAACGGTATTGAAATTTAGTTGGTAGACTGTAAGAGATTTTGCAATGAAAATGATTTATATAGAAAAAAAGAAATACAAAATTAAATTCACTCACAAAGTGTCGAATTTGCCGATTCATATGATCGGGATTAAATATTCAATGATTAGGTATAACAATTTGTCAATTATTTTTACCTATTTATTTCGTAAATAGTTAATAAATATCAAAAATTATCCCACGATTAAAATTTATATTTTGTAATCATCCAAAGAAATATCTTATTATATTTAGATCCCTATTAGGAGGCTCTTAACTTACGGTTCATTTAGTATATTAATTTTTCATTTTTTCAAAAGTAAGCAATAAGTTTTAGAATGAAAAAAAATAGGAATTATTGTAAAATCAAAAATTTTACAAATTATTATTGCATTATATTAAAAAAACTGAAGAGTATTTTACGAATATTACCAAAAAATAAGATTTAAAAAAATGCTACCAGATCCGTGCCTGATTTTACGTCCCATTACTACGTCTTAATTTTATAATAATTAATAATTGTACAAAGTAATTATAATTAAAATAGTAAATGTAATAATAAATAATTATGCAAAATATAAGGAAATATAGATTGAATATATTTGACGAATATTTGTAAAAAAGTAGGCAGTATTGGAAAATCATATCAGAGATTGGACCAAACAATTTATGACATATTTTAAAAATACACCCAGATCTACAGTCACAAATAAAAAATATTTGATGAAAATTGCTACACAATTCTGTAAAAACTTATATCGTCACGGGAATGACTCAAAACATGTAAATATTAACTGGGTTAACAGTGACCCTGTTATATCTTTCTTAGAGAAGGAAATAGAACTCTGAATAAAAAATTAGGACCAAAGTCCCGGCTTTGACGGCATAACTAACGCAATGTTAATAGCACGTTCAGAAGCACTAACTCACAAAATTTATTAACATGATCGTAAAGTAAAAGCAACTGTCAAAACAGGAGATTAGCTCTGAAAGAGTTCTACCTTACAAAAATGGTGATGCAAACTTAAAAATATATTAGAGACCTCCTAGTCTCATATCATGTATTTACAAAGTGTTCGCACCAACCTTGCTAAGACGTTTAACAAGAAGTATAAATGAAAATGATGAAACAGACTAGATTCATGAAAAATTTGTCAACAGTCGGCCATATATATAAATATATACTCCGAAAGTAATAATGGAATACAGGTATATGTGTGTGTATATATATATATATATATATATATATATATATATATATATATATGTCTAGTATAAAATATATAAAGAGGATACACTTATACAAGTTTACTGCAAGCATTTTCTTTAATCAAAAATTTTGATTTGAATAGTTCTATACATTAATTGTGCATATTCAATTGAATAATCGTATATTACAAAATTACTACTAAATATTATTTTCTAGAAAATAAAAAAAAAAAGAAATTCCATTCATATCATTCAACCAATTATCGAGATAATCCATACGTAACGAATTCTTCTTATTATTTCTCTAGTTGCTTATTAATGGTTAGTGTTACATTTTCTCTTTCAGTTAATGTTACATAAAATATCAAAAATTTAGATAAAGTACTCATTTTACTGCATCATTACCAACATCAGCAAATGATACATAATCTTCCTTCCACGGACTGTTTTAAAATAGAGACCTTCCCTAAAGATGGTTACTTCCTGCTGAGGAGATTTGAATTGTTTAAAGAGACTTATAAATGGGTTAGCAGCGCCATCGCGGTGCGGACATAAAGTCCTTTATGCGACGATAAAAACAATTTTCCGACCCGATACGGTGCCAGGGAAGCTGATCCATGTGGAAAAGTTCTCGCTAAATATTCCACGTGAATGTGTAAAAATATATTTTTAAGGTATGAATAATGTAAAAGATATCTTTATAAAGGTAATAATTTTAAGTTTAACTTTTATATAAATTGCTAACACCACTTAATGGTTATTTTGTTTATAATATTTTAATTTCCTTGGTCCACTTAACATTTTATTTGGCAGGTAAATTTTATATGAATATTCAGATTTGACGATGACTATGTTTATATGTCAATTAATTTAATAAAGAAGCAGTACCTTATTTTTCGTACCAAGCTGTTAATGTGCTAACGAATCAATGAAACAAATCAGTATAAAGGCTTCAATGAAAAATTTCGAAGAATATGATGAGTTATAAGTAAATATATGATTTAGATACGTATTTTTTAATACTGGGGCACATATTTTATATCAAAAAATTGTGGAAACAATTTTTGATATTAACAAATTAATATACTAAATTGTACACAGCATTATAATAGTAAATCAATCTTTATTTAAAATTTGTTATATTAAATTACATCTGTCACATGTAACAACGTCATTTTTAAAAGCACTTATACATTTAAAATAATATTTACCATTCCAACAGGAACAGAATTCCCAAAAACCATAATTTCAAAACTTATTTGTGAATCACAGCTGGATTTAAGGTTAACGATTAACATATTTAAAAGTTTTGTTTTATTTAAGTTCAAATTAAATAAACCCAGACTCCAATCCATTACCGAGATATCTCTACCTGTTTTTCGCAATGAAAGAAATTTGAAGATTCTCAGTTTTTCAAAAATAAATTAATTAAGGAAGATTTATCGCTTGGTCAATTTAATTTTCTTTACTTTCATTAGCATATATTTCCTGTTTAATAGGTTTTCAATTTAAGGTAATTTTTTTCTAAACTTTTTCTAAATTTTAACTTCTCTAAATTCACTACCAAAATTTTGCCGCCAAGATGGTTTCAATAACGAAAAGAGGAAAATACCCTTGCAAACCAGATTTCTGTATTATTAAAAAACGATCTAAGTACATATAAAAAACAATCTAAGTAAATTTATTTTTGGGATATACATATTATCGGCTTCCACCTTACACCTATAATGTTATAATGGAACAATAACAAAATATACACACCCTTAAATTTTTAATTTTTGTCTATTTTTTTTAAATTACATAATCTATTAAAAATCTGTTGATAAACAAGAACGGGTTATATTTAAAATTTAGTAAACTTATGTACAAAAACTATAACTCATTAACAGACAACATCTAGATAGATTGACAACGGTAATCCACACCCCACGATATTTTTTTTCATTTTTAGCTGATGACATTTTTAAAAAGACATGCCAAAACACATATTTTATCAATCTCTTTTTATGGAGAGAATATGAATTAAATTTATTCGAATAGGAAATTCAAAACAAGCCCAAATTTTTTTCAAATTTATGACTTTTCGTCAATTTGTTTCTTTGTTTGAGTAGCGTGCAAAAATTAATAGATCGTTATCAATCAAATTTTCAGTGAAAAGAAATAATCTAAGCTGTATTCTTTCCACTTTCAAATACAGGACTTAAAATTAATTGGCTACTAGTGCACACGAAATGAGAGCGGAGTTAGCAAACTTAACAAATGAAGAACTCTCGAAACTATTAGAGCACTTTAATTTAATGTTATTTTGACAGAAATTTTACGCATGCGAAGCTGCAGGCATGTTTCAGTGGCAAATACGAAAACAATTCTATATTTCTGTAAGATGCTTTTTAATATCTTAATTCAACATATTATATACGCTCTAAGTGGAAATTAATTTTAAGTTTAAACGACAATTTCACTAAAACTTTTATTAGTTTTCTAACTTTAGTTATTTTTTTAGAAAATCCACTTTTCGGAAATTTGTCCTTATTCGGAGACGTATTTCTACATTTTTTCGATATTCTTTTCCACTACTTTTACCTACAGCTTATGTAGAATTTTGTCTCTTCTACCAACTGTTTTATTTGTGGTCTTATGTAATGTGAGTTAAATATGAAATGTTAAATATGGAAAGAGTCAAATAATAGAAGAGGAAAAATCGGTAAAATAAAAAGAACCAAGTGATTCACATAATATAAGTTTATTTCGATGCTAACGGAAACAATTGCCTATATTTTCATGATTCTATGAACACAAATATTATCGGTAGGCGCAGCTTGAAGCTTCCGACTTTGTTCATCGAATATGAGACACGTGTGTTTGAAAGTGAGGAGAAAATATTTCACGACTTTGACGACAGGGTGAAACTAATTTGCTCCTCTAAAACCTTCTAGCTATATTTATAAATATTCTGTTTGTAATGCAACATTTTAAAAATATATTTTTTGAAGACGGTTGCAAGTTATCGTTATCTGTAATGACCATCTGTATTTTATCAATGGAATCTGTGTAATTCACTTTACAGAGACAAATAATTTTAAAACTACTGACAGTTACATCTGTCCTGGATTCTCGTCAAGTTCATTTTAAGTTTTCTTTCCCGACTAATTTCGTATACTATTTTCTTTAATAAATTGTCTTTAATTTTGTAGACCATTTGCTTTGAATTGAGCAGAAAACTGTTATTGATAACTTTTATCGTCTGCCATTGACCAAAACAAAACGGCACATTGCACAATCCCATATTTAAATTTAAAAATTAAATGTCAAATTCACCTAAAACAATCAATTCATGGATTTTGCATTAAAAATAGAATTAAACTGTAAATTTAATAAGCTATAGCATCTATTTACTTCTATTCCTCTTTCCTCTCTTCTAATGGGAAAATCATAATATCATAAACAGAAAGCAATTTTTTAAAAATTATATTCACGTTTGATTTTCTTACCGAATTATAACTATGTATTGCAAAATATTAATAGGAATTTGATACAATTTTACTAATAATTAAAATAGTATCTCTAAAGTGAATTTAATAATCAATTATATATCCGCAGTACAAAGAATTCCCAGGTTTTAGAGTTCATTTTCTATTTAATAAAAAAAAACTACTTGCAAATAAATAACCCAAGCCAGTAGTGATTTATCATTTTTTTTATATAAAAATA
This sequence comes from Druceiella hillmani, assembly GCA_039881145.1. NCBI lineage: Eukaryota > Metazoa > Arthropoda > Insecta > Lepidoptera > Hepialidae > Druceiella > Druceiella hillmani. Next base: position 2,037,882 of record JAYKKI010000137.1, read on the forward strand.
TTATAAATTATTGATACAATCCTGTTATTTTTAATCCAAAATCATAACGCTTTGACTGCATATGTTGGAAACCATATCAAAAAAGAATTAACCGGAGTTGATAAAATATTTTAATGGAATAATAAAAAAGATACTTTCAAATATATAAATACGTTTAAATGAAATTTCGGATTAAGAAATGTTTTCAATTATACATATAGTTCATTTCCACAGAAATGAACTTTCTGTTTACTGTAGTTCATGAATCAATAGGTTCTGATAAATAATTAGTCAATCGTTACAAACGAAGACAAATAAACACTGAACATATTTGCTTTTAGGATATCTTAATATCATCATATTTCATAAATGTGGTAATCCCAAAATTTCTCCACATATGCGAGAGAATTTTATAAATTATAGTTCAGTATGACTTATTTGGTAAGATATTTGTGTATATTCATAAGAAATTTACCAAAGATTCACGAATTTTTTACCCGATTATTATCAGTGATGAAAACATTGTCGAATAGTGTTCTTTCACCATAATGTTGTGCCTACATTATGAACAAGTATCGGTGTCGTCTCTCAGTTTATTGTAAAATTTTTATGATTTGTGAAGAGTTTATTTCAAAATTCTATGTTTTAATAATATACGAGTTAAGGCAAAAAGCGAAAATTAAAACGGAAAAAGTATTCGAAATCTTTATTTCGATTTTTTTCAATGAAGATTAACGAAGTATTTCTGAAAAATTACATTCTGAGGAGCGATCAACGATATAAAGTGAGGCAAAACAAATTCTCTATATTATATGCGGAGTATTGATATAGATATTAATATTTTGCATTTTTGATATTTAAATTACCGAAGAAAGCTAAATGTTGCAAAGCCATTGGAAGCTATCTCGTAAAACCACCCACTTTCTTCATAGAAGGAATAAAAAGGAATACAATTATATACGTAATGTTGACAGAATATTGTAGAAAATATTAGTGATTATATAAATAATTAATAAAACGCCTTTTTAAAACGTAGTTATTAGTGTTTTTTTTAATACACTTGTTTTATTTTTAAATCGGATACGAACTTTTGTAATGTTTGAATATTCAAGCGTATGGCTGTTTCTTAATACTAACTTCACTTAAACTAATATTTTCAATGCAAGAACAAATTTGTTTTTTTTTCATAGAACATAGCATATGAACAATTAAATGAATCTACGTGATGTAGAATTATTTCTAATTTCTTTAAGTTCTTTACCACGAGCTAGGTTTCGTTGTACTAGAACATCTTCAGGTGGGCTATTAGCAAAGATAAATAAAAAAAGTAGAAATATTATTACATCACGTAGTTTCATATAATTGTTAATAATGCAAAATTAATGTCTACAAAATAAACGCCAAATATATTCAATAGCATATGAACATGAATAATAGGATTAAAATAAGTATGTAATAACACATCACGACAATATGTCAGCCTATGGCTACCTATTACAAAAGACAGACTCTTTTCATAATCAATGGACGACTCGCCTCTGGCGCCTTTTTTTTAATATGTATTTCTCATACTACTTAACCGCTTTTTATATTGATTTCTCATACTACTAACTCAAGATTAATTACTTTAACCTGGATATTGTATATTGAATTGTTCCACCCTTTTTCCTATTTAACGTAAGCGAAACTACATGTCGAAATTATTTTTCTCATAAATATTAAATATAATATATAATAAAATTGTCGTTAAGGACCTCCACTGCAAGTATAACATAAATAAATATGACGCTTAATTACATACGTATCTTAGTATTATTTCTACCTTAAACGCAGGTCCAAGTCTAAATCATCTATGTATTTGCCATGCGGGAATCGTGACCAAATCTACAAAATTCTAATTATTGTTTTTCAGAGAATGAAATCAATTCTAGAATTAGTGTCTCTGATCTACCACAATTGTAACCAAAAGGCGCAGTTCATAAACTCCTGTTCATAAATCCCATTCCCTTCAAATGTAAAAAAATGAGATCTCATTTTTTCAGTTATCGATCAATATCTGAATTGGAAGCACCAAATTAATGATCTCAACCATCGAGTCTTTAGAGAGATACACTCTCCAGAAAGTCTCTAATATTTAATTCTCATTGAAATTAAAATTAATGTGTCAAACACTGCTATTGCCTTTACTAGACTATGGAGACGGGTGCTACCTTGATCTTACGTATTCTTTAAATTTTCAGCTTAAAAAAACTTTATCAAATCTCTTAATTTAGGTTACGACTAGAAATAATACAATTAGAAAATCTTACATTCCCTTTGAATTTGTTGCCAGAATTGTAGTCTAGTATGCTAAGTAGACATACTATTTAAGGATCTTTACACACTCCTTGTCCACATTCGTAGTACTTCCTTCTATGAGCATTCAATTATTGTTTGTATTGCCAAGTTATTGAACAAATTCGATTCTGTTCCCAATTTTCACCGTCTATTAGAATATTCAATAGCCATCGAAAAAAAAATACCTTAACTGCATCTTTCTCGTTTTTTTCCTACTCCTGAATTCTAATGCAGTGCCTCCGCTAACACATGAAAACTAGATAATTTTTTTTTTCGTCAAACCTTAAAAATCGTTAAAGTTTTGTCACCGTCATATTTAGTCATTTATCTATCCTGTAAATCTAATTCATTGGGGACATTGGTTATTTATTTGACGATAGATTATTTTATACACAATTTTTTATCAATACCAGAGATGTCGAATGATATGCTTGAAATAAAAGCACAATTAGTCGTTAAAGTAATCACTGCTTAAGGAAAAGTCTATAAGTATTCATTTAATTATAAAACTTAGCTTAATAAAATAATTCCCACACTGTCTTCAAGTAATCCTTCCGAACTGTACAAGTCATACTAAACTTATTTAATATATCTTCATATCTAAGTGGGTTAAGCAGAATAATTTCTCATTATCTCATTTATGAGGATGATAGAATTAAGACATAATTATAGGAAATATGTTGAGGAATATTTCGCAACTTTGGGAACCATTTTTTCGTATAGAAGGAAAACGTAAACGTACTACTGTAAATAAGATTATAATTAGATAAAAAGTTTATAATCACCAAAGATATGATATTCCAGAACGTGAATTACTGTATGAAAGCTGCATTTTCCAATTGACCTTTGTTTTTTTCCCCAATTTAAGAACGTTCATTAGGCAACTTATTTTACGTTGTCGTTGAGAAACAAGGAATATATTTTTGTTAGGTTCGTATATCCATTTATCCGGCAACAGATCTGACACTGCCTCACAATTTCTACAATTGGAATCTAAATGCGTGATGTTTTCAGCAGATGTTTCACATGTATATCTAAAATAATATATAGAAGATGTTAGAATAAAAAGCAAAATTAAAAATTGTGAAATAATCCCTGACGGATTTAGTCATTGTATTAAAAAACTATTAAATAATTTTTTGAACCCCCCCTCCTCCCTAAAATAGAAAGTAAGAATATATTAATGTAATTACAAACCCAAGAAAATCCATCGTGGCTTCCATGACCTGCCTACGCCTAGAATTTTATAATTTTATTAGTTCGTGACTAATTGAAATTCTCTTAGGTGCACAAACAGAATTTCTATGTTGTTACAATGTAATTGATATTGGGAACAAGCTTATGTGGCTCTTAGTAGAGTACAATCTTTAGGCGGCGTGGTAATAACTGTATTTGGAAAATGTCTTCAACAATCCACAAAATACAACAGCAGTATAAGAGATGCAGTGCCCGAAAAACATGTTATGTGGATCACGTGGAAACCGAAGAAAGGCTACAAAGTAGTTAATCTAGATCAATCAAAAATATTTGTCGCAGCGCCCCCCTAACGAGTTAACAACATAATACCTGATTAATAACCTATACTTTTTTTCATGACTTTGTTCTTGGTGCCATTTGCATCAAGTTTCATTCAAAAAATAAATTTGAAATTAATTCTGTGAAGGAGTAAAGCGATTTGTTCAGTAATTATCTTTTTATAAAAACTTGTCCTGATTTTGTCAATAAAGCTTAAAATAATTTCTAATAAATAATAATAATAATTTTGTATGTCGGAATGATAAATATTTAAGTAAAGTTAGTTTTTAAAAAAATCTTTAGTAATTATATCTAAGTGAACAAACATCTGATAAAATAAATTGATACCCGCAGGAAGTCAAAGCACATAACTTGAGAACTCATTAACACTCTCAACCCGTAATTCTGTATCATGACGCAAATCACTTAACGACAGCCTAAACTAACATCGAGTAGAAAAGGAACAAAGTTCATCAGGATTAATTGAGCTATTACGTAATGATTATATATGCATATTTATATTATAATCTATAAAGGTGTATAAGATATATTTCAAACACTATATCATTTAAAATGTAATACAGACAGAAACAATACATCATGATAGTTTAAATTTGTTCATGCTTTAAAAATACAATAATAGTATATATAATACTATCCATAATGATCTCAATTTGATATCAAACCTTATGATTTGAAACCAAAGGAGGTAATATGAGACTACGTTAGGTTTGAAATTTATTGACCCCTTAAAACTAATAGTGCTTTACCATATCTTAAAGTGCAATTTTAGTAATGAGTATATTTAAGTAATTGGGTATGTAAGGAAGAAATAAAACATTGCGCAGGGCTTACGAAACAAAAATAGTTATTATAATCTTTTTGTATATTATATGTTAAAGTCATTTATTAAATTTTGTTAGGGATATTATTCGAGGGTACGGCAGCGCTTAACACTAAATCTGCCATACTATTTTCTTGAAGCTATTTAGCATGATTTAAGCTATCGGAACTTTTATCTGAAAATCATGGCGGGATAAATTAATTAAATTAGTAAAATAAACCAAATTCAATTTGAATTGCCCCACTAATTGTCTTTTTATTAAATTATAAGATTAATTGTATTGCCACTCTCTTAATGACAATCATCAAACATTTTAGGGTAAAATTAACTTAAAGAGTAATACAGCAGATAAATAACAAATCAACTTTTGTAACAATTAAGTCATCTGCAACATCTTTCTAATAATTATGTCATATAATTAATATGAGTTTTTCTCATTCCACTACTGGACTAGTCCTTCACCAGATGACGTCTCAACTTCAGGTCCTCCGCTATTGAAATCAATGGTATTGAATATGAACTAAGAGAAAATCATATTATTAATAATTAATACTTACTGACTTTCCTGACTTTAGACTTTCCTGCTACGCCATGTTGAAAGTTGGCTTGATTGTACTAGAATTGTTTTTAATGGGGTAATTCCTTTTTTTAAATCCATAGTTCTATAACAGACTTAATTCTAAATTCATCATTCGATTCTTTTTCTCTTTATCCATAATAGCAAAAGTCTTTTTATTTAAATAATCATTCAACTATTACTTAAGCAAATTCCAATTAAAATTCTAAATTTTTGAATCACAAAATGATTGACATATTTTAAGGGAAATAAGTTAACATTTTTATTTTGTCGTGGTTAGTAATATCTCTCAGCTCAAATTACTTTAATCAAAAAAATTAAATTACACTTTCAATGTAAATAAAAAAATTGTGTAGGGGTCCTTTTGACTACTAGAATCAAAATTATCTCAATTTTTCAAAAGAGGAGAAATACTCAAAATAATGTGTAATTTCTCTACAAAACAAAGAACAAAAAGAGTAACCCTAATCGTAAAGAAACTTGTCCAATTTATTTAATCTTTTATGTCAGTCAATACTTTAGGACACTTTCTAACAATAGTATAACAAGTATCATAGTAATTATAATTATTTTGGGGGTCAATTGTTATTTTTCCTCTTTTGGCATTTAAATGCTCAAAAAATTTCCAACGTTTTCTTTATTAATGCTTGTAACTCTTTAAAAGTCATTGCTTCAGTGTTTCTATACACCTCTTAATACTTGGCATTTTTTACACTACAATGTCTTGATAACATAAAAATAAAAAGTCAGCATTTATCAGAACAACACATAAACTCATCCCTTTTTACTCAATAACATTTGCACCAAATATTCGGCAGGTAACATAGCGCGCACATACGGATAAAAACTGTTTCATTAAATATACTTATCCGACGTAGTGAATGTATATTGATAGATCACTTCTGTTTGAATATCAATGTAACAAGTTACGCAAATCAAAAATATATACCCTTGTCCCCGTTAACCAGTTTTTAGTATTACTGACATAGACTTTAATGTTTTTATTTTTACCTTCATAGTTTGTGGACTAAAAATAGAAGTACAACATTTTGAACATATCAACATGATACGTTAATGAGTTTCCCCTGAAGTTATTTGTATATTTTTATTATTTTCACTTTCTCTCGTACCGTGTTTGTTATTGTAGTAACCCTGTTTTGCCCTTGGTTGAAATGTTTATCTCTCCTTTTTACCACAAAGTAGAGGGTCAGAGACTATTGTGTATAGCAGTTTTTTTGGTGCGTATGTATATCCCAAGTAAGCCGGCGAAATATGGAGTGAAGGTTTCTGATCTCGTGGCCGGTCATTACCCGTATACGTTCAACTTAGAAATATATGCGAGTCAACAACCTGAAGACCCATTTCGCTTGAGTAATGAGAGATTCGATGTGGTAATGAGGATGTCACGTCCAGTGCTAGGTAAAACATGAATTTTACTATGGATAACTGGTTTTCTTCTGTTCGTGTAGCAAAAGAACTATTTCCAGAATGGGGCCACTATGATTGCTACAGTACGAAATGATAAAAGAGTACCACGAGAATTTCGCGTTGCAAGAGGAAATCCATTATACTCTTCAAAATTTGGCTTCCATCAACCATATACGATAGTTTCTTATGTACCTAAGCCTAACCAAGTTGTGATTTTGATGTCAACAATGCACAATGACTCTGCAATTGATACAGGAGACCGTCGCAAGCCAGAAATAATAACTTATTATAATCCAACAAAAAACGGCGTCGACCTGATGTACAAGATGTGCTTCCTCTATGATATGTCCAGGAATTTAAAAATATGGCTCCTGACCATCTTTTTTGACTTGGTCAATCTCAGAACACTAAACGCCTTATGCATTTATACCACAAATAAAAATTATGAAGTTGTTCGTCGATGTGACTTCCTCATCGACCTGTCTCTAGCTTGTATGAAATCTCTGGCTCGTCGAAGATAGGAGAAAAATAAATTACCAAGAAATCTAGTATTTCAAATAAAAGACTTTCTTGGCACTATTCAAATGGAAAACCCGGCAACAACGTCAGTACAGGCACCAAGTAGTTCCATAGGTCGCTGCTATGACTGCGGAAGAAAGTGAAAAAAGCATTCGAAAACTGTGTATCACTTGCAAAAAGTATATTTTTTGCCAATCATTCAAAGATTATCTGTTTATAAAAAACCAATTAGAATTGAGTATTTTTGATTAGTTTTAATACTATCTTAATTATATAAAAAATTTTGATTTTTAGTGCCATAAAGAGGTTTTGTTTAATTTCGTTGATTTTTTTAAACACTAAGATTGTGATTTGTTTTTATTGACTATTGTTTTGTAAAGAAAAGTTTAGTTGTTACATTTAAAAAAATAAAAAATAACTGAAGCATATTATATGTTTTTATTTCAATTTATAAATGGCATATACCTGTACTCCACGCGACCAATCAGATCATATTTTAGTACGCGACCGCTGTAGGGTTAAAAACCGACGAAATAATAATACAAATTTTATTTGACAGCTCCAGGAACCAAGCTAGGCAACTGAATACACAAATAATTTTTATTAATATATGTGTTTGTGACCATTTCTAGAAACATATGAGCTAATTGAATCGATGCCAGTCGAATTTATTTAAAACCATAATTTTTTTTTTTAACTTGTATTAGCCTAAAGTATGATATACAGTTTCAGAATATTTCTGATGAAGGGATTTAAATCATTTTTGTAATGAATGATTTAAAATCCCTGTTAAATAAATAAAACGATTATATATTCCACGGAATCATAAAGATGTAAACATATTTTTACATCTGATTTTTCTGTGGGTATAATAACTTGTGAAATGATATAATGATTAATGCCAAAAATACCAGTACATAGAAATATATTTTAAATAAATACTAGAATTACTATGGCAAAAAGTGAGTTAGACAATTCGTAATAGAAAATAAAACCAAAGCTTTATGGAGCTTATCCTTAAGCTGGCCGTATAAAGTTATCAAAATAAAAGCTTAAGTTATTGGTTTAGATATCTCCTTTAAGAACAAAATTGCTCTGTTCTCACGACGTAAAGAAACGAAAAGGCGGCCTAAATTTAACATATATCTATTATAGTATTATTTTAAGTTACAAATATACTAGGTAACTTAATGTTGTATGTGTTATCGTTATCAATGTCCGTTAGTGGAAAATGAACCTAATATCCTAGGGTTGATCCTATTGTGGCCAAAAATTAAAAGCGTCTACTTCTGCTTTAGAATTTAAAAATGTCATTGAAACAACAATATTTTTTAAGAAGCCATAAAACTTCCTAACGTGAAATAACTAAATAACTGCTAATAAAAATGAGCAAATGCAGTTGAGAAAAAAGACCCGTTTGAAAAAATTATTTTCAGAGATTATTACGAAATATTTTATAACATCGTTTTTTGGAATATTTGTATCATTTCTTTACCGTAAAGTTTCTGTAAAGTTAATACTACTACTACCACTACTTAAACTAATAAAATGTAGCAAAATTATAAAAAGTGCGGTTCATTTGTGATACTAAAGAGACCTGTATTGATTGGAAACATTTAATCAAGATTCTGTTTGTGGATAGTGCTTATGAAACAAAAAAAAATTCGTAATAAAAATTTCAAAATATTTTGACCAATGAAATTCTACTTTTATTATTAATTTATTTCGGGCACTAAGCCTTGTATAATATCAAATTATTTCTCTTCGAAAACGATACGGTACTGCAAAAATTGTAATAAAATATAACATTTTTGGAATTATGTTCATTATTTTATATTTTTCAACGCGCTTCTTATTCTGTGGTCATATGAAGATGGTTAATTTTTTTGTAAAAAGTTGTATTGATTGTTGAAAAGTTGTATTATAAAACTTTTTTAGTGCCTATAAAGTTAGCCTAAACGTCAAAGACATACAGTAAATTGAATATCAGTAATATTTAACGTCGATAAAGACGTTTTAGTCATTCAATGAACTTAAATATCATCGCATTTATCTACATACATACATGCATTTATACTTATATATACATATATACATACATACATAGGTACACATAAATCACATTCCCTTCTTTGGCTTTAGCACAGTTAATGCTTCAAGCCTTTATATACCTATATGTGTTTACTTGCGTACTAATATTTATAGCTCCATGCATTTATTTATAACTGTATATAGTTACTTGTTTACCTACCTACTTTAATATTTTAAATGTTTCAGGTATGTACTTATTTACCTAATAATTTTGTTACTTTCTTGCTTATGTCAAGGCAAGTCAAACGAGTCCGAACTTGATGAGCTAACGTCTCATCACTGAAGAGTTTCTATCACCAACTTTTGGGTCCATCATTAGACCCTGAATTTAGTAGAGAGTAAATTTGTGCCGCCTTTAAGCATTTTTTATTTGAATTTCCATCGACCTATATCGATCAAACTCTATCACGACACCCGTTTTGATCTATTTTAAGGAATTCCATGGTGAACCTTTAGTTTTCACTGTTAGATTCTAACTAAATTTTGATGGTACCGCAAGGCAGTATACTCTAAAAAATTACTGAAATCGATTAATAAATACAAAGACTTGTGGTAACATAAAACATACATTCGTATTAATAACCACCTTCTTTTTTGAAGTCAGTCAAAAATAGGTGCAAAACTAAAATTCAGAAATCAAGTTTAACTGAAATTTTTCAATCTGAACACTAATTTATGTTAAAATATTTATTACTATTTTATGACATAAGTATTATTAAAATTGAGAATTAATTTTATGTTTTATTTTTAAATACTGCTCACTTTATAGACTGTAGCAGAACTGAGTGTTCTTTGACAACATGTATATATATATATATATATATATATATATATATATATATATATATTTATATATATATATATATATATATATATATATATATATATATTTATATATATATATCAATACGTAAAAAAATTACGCACTATTTTCAGTTGTTATTTAAATTTCATTATCTTCATAAACTACTCTGGCTTAGAGTAAAACATGAATTATTGGTAAATTACTTTACTATATGTGCACATTTTACTTGCACTCATTTTACTAATGACTAAATACAGAGAAAAATACCCCTGATTTTTAGAAAGCCACAAAATACGATTTATAAAGGCTACGAAGATAAAAAAACAAAAATTTACCAAGTCGCGTCTTCATTAATTTCCGGAATTTTAAAGCCCAGAAGAAATATATAACGGAAATATCCAAATGAATAGCTACTGTCAGTCAATCGTAAAATACTGAATCTAAAAATAGTACTTAATCTCCCTGGATGACCAGCTAAATATTTATTAATAGTCAGCTGAATAAGTTCACGACCTCGCCGTTCGGTTTAATTAACATTTTTTAGCACTCCAGAGATCAAAACGAACGTTTTCCTCGCTGTTGATTAGTTTGAACGGCCAGTGACCGCCGCACGGTTAACTGAAGTCGGAATTAATGTTTTTAATTTCAAATGTTCTTGGTAGTTCTTATCCAATAAACAAGTATCGACCATTTGTCCACCACAATTACGACCTAAATACTTGCAAGCAAATGTTTGCGTTGAGTATCGCATGTGATAAACTTACTGTGTGCGATCCATTAAATATGGTGACATAGGGTACACTTTTCATATTAAATTTGACATTTGAAGTACGATTTTTAATTTTTCAGGTCGGTTTATAAAATGGTAAATATAATCCTTAACAATATTTACATATATAGTACGTCAATTTAAAGCTAATCATTTAGAAATTGGATTTTCAATTTGAAAATGGCAAATATAAATTTCATTTCAAACTTGTATGCCTTCCTTATGAAATTCCGTACCATGACGTGAGAGAAAAATCGTCTCCGCTTTACATGTATGAACTGCAATTTCTTCAATACCTTGCTCCATATTAATTACAATCCTCACCTGAAGCGTCTACTTCTAAAATTACACAGGCGTTTGTATAGAACTGTAGAAACTATAAGGCTATGACACATAGACGGATATTACCAAAATATAAGAATGTTTGACTTGAAGTATATAAAGTAAGGAAACAATCTAAGCTTCTTTCCTTCATTCCGGAAGAGGTCTTTAAACGTATGGATATGAAAGTATTTACCTTGACCTTAACACAAACTAAATTTCAAACCATTTGTTACTGACCGAAATATAAACTTCCGTTTAACCATCTATGGTGAGAGAAACGATTACTGAGAAAGCCTAAAATCGTCATACGGTAAAATTATACTTTATTTACTGTAGTCAAATAAACAAATAAAAAAATGTTATGTTAAAAAAAATGTTTCAATCAAAATAAATTATATTACTAAACTGTTTAATTACCGATCCAAAAAAAGGCATTTTTGAATTAAATTCACGTATTACATTTAGTTTAATAACACTTCAAGATCGAATATGAACTTTTTCAATGACAGAATATACAATTGAGAAGATTTTTAGACTTGTCTGGTTAAGCTCGTAAACTAATTTTAAATCAGTGAGTTTATAAGTAGGTAAATGAAGCATAAACTGAATTATCAGTTAAAATACTTAATCTCTAAAGAAGTGTTCATGTGACGGATACAGTTACGTGTATGAAATATCTACAAAATGAGTAATTTTGTTAGTCATAACTAGATGATATGAATCTCCATAATAGTTCTTTGCTCTACCTGAGTAAACAAGCCTTAAATACATAAAATATTATGGAGTTCTTCCTATTATTTCATGCAAAACTCTACGGTGCAATATAAGAGTATAACATTTAATTTTTCTTTCTGTGTTGTTTATAAATCATTAAATTTAATTTTACATTCATACTCACCAACTTGGGAAACAGTGATTATTGCTGATTAGTTTTGTTTAATATGATATTAAATATAAGAATGTATTATAAGATGTCTTATGTGTTACTGTGCTTGTTTGCCACACTACTATAATAGTTTGACCTATTTAAATGTTGGTTGTGGTTCCTAAATATGAACAAGTAAAAAAATGAAACCTAAGGGATTAAACTGCAACACTTTTTTCCCAACATAGTGAAAGACATCGCTCATTCAGGTATTAGCAAATAAATGAAGTTTACAACTGTTACTGAAAGAAATCACGGTCAAAGTTGGGATTTCAATGAAAATCCATTATATTTTTTCACAAAAGCAATCTCCAAATATATTCCGTTTAAGGCATATAATAACCTGTAAAAATAGGTATATTCTTTATTGCACTTATACATATATATACGATAACGTGATATTATTCAGACAAGTGGTACTTTTCATCGAATTATGTAGAAAATGTAAAGGTACTTTGCGATTACTCCCAATAGTTTCTAAAAAATCGCTGTCAAAGATGATATTTAAAAAATAAAAATTTACGTGAACACGCTTCAAATGTACTCAGTTTCGTGTACAGAATCACCAATATGAATAATAGACACGCACTTTGTTTGAGACACATGGGGCGGGATGAAACGTGTATATAGCCTACAAAGGTATATAAAGATGCATAAGTATATTATGTAAATTACGGTAAAGTGTTTGAAATTAATAGTCAGTATAAATTAATCATTGTGTTCATTTTGCTTAATTTTAGTTAAGGAATCAAATGTTAAAAGTTTAATAAAAATTTTACTTTTTTCATTTAATTTTTAAAATAGGCAAATATTTGATATTTTTTTTTGTTAGGGTCAAGAAAATTCATCGACAATAATTAATGCTTTATTAATTTTGCATGATAATATTTATAGCCTAGCGGGCTTTCTTTCGAGACTTTGCTTCGATATCGTTTTAATTATTCTGCACAATCTCTATACGTTTAATTATGGGGCATAGAAAGACGAAACTACGTTGTATTTTAAAATGAGCAGTTATTTGTCTCTTGCTTATGTTATAGTCTCAAAATCGAATAAACTTATGATTATTTAAGAATTAATTTCAAAAGTGGGGTTATTTTATTCATAGCAACATTTCGACTCAAATTTTCCAGTCAAAAATTTACTCCTACTTTCGTTTTATATTTCTAACCCGTCTTTACCAAGCTGCCCCAAAAATATTTGAATATATGATTACTTTATCCAGTAACAAATTTCAGTTTTTATATAAAACATATTGAATATAAATCAAAGTTTAACAAATACTGTTTTGCTATTCGTTTTTTTATGAAAATTATAATAGAATAGTTAATTTTTTCCACATTTATTGTTTTTTTAAAAGTGTCAAGAAAATTTATATCAAATCAAAACTAAACGTGATAAAATTTTAAAAATTAATTAGAAAATAAGCGACTGCTGAATTAAATAATAAAAAAAGAGCGAGGATATTTTCTTATCTAATTCATTCTTAGAATTAATGAATTCACTGTAGAATTTAATAAGTGTTACTAAAAATATCCTCAAAATTCAGTATTGCTGTTCTTATGTAATTGTAAATGTTTATAATTTTTAAGTTTTGTCACATATTTTTGAACCTTGAAATTATGTTCCACGGAATTAAATATAGTGAAACGGTTCAACGGACTAATTATCTGCCTCTGAAATATAATTCTAAATGTGATACTGTTAAATTTGTGTGGTTATAATTTAAAAGCTCTTTAACAACCGTCTCCTAGGGACCAATGCGAACATATCGTCGATTATTCATATTTAGAAATTCTCCAACAACTATATGGAAAGTTTAACAACGATATGGAAGGCTTTATCAACGCTCGTCTAGATTTCAAAAAGTAAGTAGAAGGTAATATAACCGAAGTTTGTTTTGGGGGTTTTTCCGATATTTTGTAAATAAATACAAATATTAAAAATGCGTGTCCATCCCTTCACATGTCCGTTCATTCATTTTAGAAATCTTCTTTTCCCATTTTTCTTATAAACATTCTCCTCAAACAAATGATGTTCGTAACGTGGAGTATATGTCTAATTAATTTCAAGTAAAATACAAAAGACATACCGTTCTAATGTAAGCCTTATTTGACATGCTTCTAGAAATTCATATTCCATAAGTTTTAATAACCCATTAACTATAAATATCAAAGGTTATAAAATAATTTTAAAAACTCAAAATTTTAAAAATACTTACAAACTTAATTTCAACGTGATTATATTTTTTTATAAAACAGGACTAAAGTGTTAAATCAATTATCAGAGGTTTCTTTATTAATTGAACTATGATTTAAATGTAAAAAGCGGCAAAACTCGCAATTTCCCTCGTGTAAATCTGTTTAGATTACATTTGGAGACCGTCGATTAACGGGTCTCAAATAAAACACCTGTTTCGCGGAACAACGAATTTAATAAAATGTTATTTAGAGAAAAACCTATTTCCTGCCAATTAAGTAATAACTATTTATTTTGTTGCAAATTAATTAACAAGTCACTGTTTTTCAAACAAACAAATTTCGTCATGAATTATGAATCTGCATCCATCCTTCGGGCTTTTGTATGCAAATATAGTTTGTTATAACTTTATAACGTAAGGAATAATTTTAAATGTACTTCAAAATTGTATTTTTCAGTAAAAAAATATAATATATACAAAGAGAAAAAAGGATCACTATTAAATTAAAATTACATATAAATATATATAAGTATATATATATATGTATATATATATATATATATATATATATATATATATATATATAATTTCAATTAAATATTGTGTAACATACTTCCGTGAAAATGATATATATTTCTATACGATATAATCGACATATTTTTTTTCGATTACGTCAATTTTAAATAAAAAAAAAATCGGGTGCAACTCAGTACTTGTGACAAAGTGAAACTTCTTTAGCGATTTAAACGTAGACAAAAGGAAGAAGTATTAAAAAAAACGGCACTGACGGAAAAAAAATATAGAAAGTGTTAATTCATAAGTTGTACTAAATTCGCATGAGAAGATTTTAACACTGTATATTTTTAAAAATTAATAAAATGTCATTACAAATCGATTTAAACATCTAATCTTCATGTGAACATATATGTGGCCTCTTATCAATTAAAAAAATTGCTGCAATGTAAGTACCAGAATACTTTTAAATGAATTTTCATAATAAGATTTTATTACTACATATTTAGAAAAATTAATAAAATGTCATTACAAATCAATGTGAACACCTAATCTTCATATAAATTTACATAATCTATTGTCAATTAAAAATTGGTTGCGACGTAAGTACCAGAAAACTTTTAAATGATAAATAAATTAAATACAATATATACCATATTTTGTTATTCTTATGATGGATGAAGTACATCCATAATTAGTAATATACAAAAAAATCGACAAAATGTTGAAAGTGTTCCTTTGACACATGTAACTTAAATAACACAACGTATGCGTGGTACCTCAGTTGTTCATATGTAGCGTCTGAGACGTAAATCTACAACGCGCACAAGCGCTACACTATCTTATTCAGTCGCTTTATATTGTTATGTATACGTCATTCTTTGTTATTCCACTTCCATGGCCTAAGAATATATAGCTCTTTCCCTTTTTCTCTACGCCATATCTTTTTCCTCTCTCGTGTAACGAAATGTGCTTAAACGTGACACGATCTTGAAATTTTACTCTCAATTCTCGTCCATTAATAGATTATCGAATCGCTGCCTACGAAATATCACTTCAAAAAGGTTTCAATAAAATAAGTTTAATGAGATTATAGTATTGAATTGACTTTTATTAGAAAAAATATATTTTATATTTATTTTAATTGTCTTTTCTTGTAGACTATATTTCCGAAAGTATTTTCGAGTCCCGAAATGCAGCATAATAAGTTCTTTCTTTTCTAAAAATTTTTAGTTTTGAACGAACAATATTGTTAAATGAATCAAGTTTATTATGAAGTATTATTTTGTTGAAAGATTATATAAATTTATATATACGATTAAGTAATTTGAAGTTTGGGGATGATATATCACTGTTTGCTAATAATTCAAACGAATACAGACTGCACGAAACTTCACTGTCAGTAGAACCCAAAATGAATCTGGATAAAACAAAAGTCATAACGTCGGAAACCGATAGCCTTACAAACATAAATTGGTACGGTACTATACTTGAACATAAGTAGATAAGTCAGTATGGTTGCGTAATGGTCTCTTGGAGTAGAGAATATGTGGGAGTGCAAGAAACAAATTGGACTCTCACAAATACGATACAAATGTGACATAAAACTAATGACGGGCACAAATTGTATCTAAACAGCCCAAAATACGACTATCTGGTATAGATTGAAGGAAGCTTACACCAAAATGCTTTAGGACGGCTCATGATGATGATTACTTTATTACAAAAAAAACAAATTATAAATTCATACTCGAAAGTCAGCATAGTTGTTCAATGTTCTTTTGAAGTAAAGACTCTGGGAGTGCAAGAATCAAATTGGGCGGTCACTAATAAAATATGACATAAAAAGAATGACGGGCATAAATTGTATCTAAATAGTCCAAGATAGTACTAACTGGTTCAGATTGAAGGAATCTTACACCAAAATATTTGAGGACGGCTCATGGTTATGATATATATTTTGTTACAAAAAAATAATTATACAAACATATTACACAGCAAATGAAGTCTAAATTTGTATCTATGACGGATAATATCTGCACTTATTTGCTATCCTCTTTTAAAATCGATCATATTTTTAGGGATGAATAATATATAAATAAATATATTTATACCTGTGTGTGTATGTATGAAATTTCATAGAAAAACACGTGAGTAAATTGAAATTGAATAATAAGATTGGGATGTTAGCCCAAAAATATAGTCGTTTATTCTTTCTCATATTAAACTGATAGGGATCAAAACCTCCCCCAAACGTCATTATCGGCCAAGTGAAAATGATAGGCAGTGAATATCGTAAAAAAATGTTGGACATTTTTTTAACGTTATACTCATCGAATGTTTCGGAGAAATGTAATGATGTGGAAAAAGTTCCTCCGTTTGGGAAAGCTTAGTAAGTGGACCTAAGGTGGCATATATGCCGCGAAATTTCATAAATAGGATGTTGCTAAAAATACGTATATTCATAGTTTTGTTTCCTTTCTTTTGCGCTTCTAATACATTTTTATCTAATTAATAAATAAATGTTTATCTAATTAATAAATAATTTTTTTAGCTTCTAATAATTTACATCTTCTAATAATTTTGAAAATTCGCCAGCAGATGTACATTTATTCATTAAAAAATCTTTAAATTATGAATTGATTCTATAAACTTATGATTACGTAAGAATTTAATTAGAAGTTAATTAGAAGACTGCCAAAAGGGCGTTCATGCGGTGCACGCGTACGTGTATGCGTGTGTGCGTGTATTCCTGTACACGTGCGTTTTCTGTATAAAAATATAATACAAATATTATCCTCCATAAATGTTAGATATGTTAGGAAGTATTCTTTATAAAATAGTACCAACAACTTTCTTTATATTTATACCGTCACTCTTTATTCAAAATATGGAAATTTATTATTCTGGAAAATGTTTTCCTTCATCGTATTACTTATTCAACCAACCGTGCAAGGATATTAAGATACGATAAATTGTCAATAACGAATCCCAATAACAACTTCATTGAAAACTAGCTATATCCGCGTATTCGTTTGCGTGAAATTTACTAATAATTATTGAGTAGAATAAACGTCATAAGTAAGCAAATTAACAATTGATGGACAAATACTAATACAACAAAAATTTGTTAAAAAAATTTAACATTTAAACTTAATTTTCTATGAGCGTAAATATTAAAAATACCGCTAATGATAGGCATTAGCTGTACTTTTGTTTTATTAATATTAAAATCTGTAAACCAGGTTCAAAAAAATTTCATATTTAAAATTAGCATCATTGTAGTAATCACTATTTTAAAGCACACAAAGAAAAAGTCGTTTGGTCCGTGGAAATTATATCCATATCTTCGGCATACAGTGCCAATACGCTAATCATTACACCGCGAGTAATTTTTCAAAACTATTATGACAATTATGATTACTATCATCACTATTATTACGTTTTTTTAAATTTTTTATTCGTTTTTGCGATAAGTTTACTATAAACGCTAATAGATAGGGTTGGCAGCACCAATATCGTAATATTCACCAGTTCAGATCTGTTAGGTCTGTAATATTCACATAAAAATTACCTCATATGTTGCTCGAGTGTATAAATTATTACCATACCAAATTTAATGAAAATACATCCAGTAAATTTTGCGTGATTGACAAATAACTTAACACAAAGACAATTTAACACAAGAAAGAAGAAGAGAAGAAATAAAAATATGTGGCTTTCAAAATAGTAATGTAATTATATTAAATATAAGAAGATAAAAATAAAATATGACAAAAAAATGTGTTTTATTTTGTATATAAACGGCCTGACATTGTTTCATTTCTCCATCTCTTGAAAATAAATTTTTCTCCATTGGAATTTTATAATTTTTCAAAAATGAGCGATAGTTTAGAAACATTATGTTTTATAAATAAACCATTGAAACATAGCTCATTTTTTGTTTATTTTTGGCTATATTTGATAAACTATAACCGCAATGAAATTAATGTCAATCTGATGAACGATATTTTATACATTGATTTTTAATAAACAACCTTCACATACTTATAGCATGTAACTCATTTTTAATTTCATCTTGTATATATAGAAATTCTATGATATTGCTAAAATTCAACATAATTTAATGAAAGTTATTGAAGCTAACTCTGTTTGGTCGTATTTTATCCAAGTTTATATTGCCTAAATTCACCCAACGACACTTTTATTAAGACTATATTGTAGATAAAATTCCACGACGTTTTGTTTGATATTTCTTCCTCGATGGTGTTTATAATAAATTGAAACATGTGAATGAATCACATTTTAAAAATTATTGCTTAAAATTTTTAAATATTTTTAAGCAAAAAATAATATTTGTATTTAAGAATTTTTATTTATTATTTAATTTTTATTTATTATTTAATTTTAAGAATAAATAATTTTGTTCAGATGGACAGACACAAGAAATTTCCTTCTAAAAAATTTTACTTTCGTCTTTCATCACTATTAATAAAGAACGTATATGTGTGAAATAGCAAGTTTGAAAAGATAAGTTCACTTCTTAATACTTTCTCTGAGTATAGGTGAACATCGTGATACAGAAATATGAAAATTGCATTTTAAACCATGACACAAAATTAACCGAAAAAAAAACGTGTGAGTAATCTGAAGGATACTGTAATTTCAATTGAGAAATATATCGACTATTTCTTTCCATAAAAGTTCATCCCAAAAAAGTTTAATTTAAATCTAGCTATAGCTCTTCTGCCACCCGGTGTGATTATTATTAGGACCTTCGTCTCCTTGCCTCCTGCTTTCTATTTTGCCCCCACTATGAAAACCTCAGAATTTTAATTACTTCATCATACAGACGATATTTGGATTATAAGTTGCACATAATTTGCAAATACAATACATTCGTTACAATACATTTTAATTATTTATGTATTCTTCAATAATCGTCGAACTCAGCAGAAATAAAGCGACTAAATTGTTTCGCCTCCTTCTTTGTTCTTTATACGCTTGTATTTACATTTGAAGTGGAGCTTATCTTATCTTTTTTAATTAATTCGCTATATCTAACCTCGTAATGGCAGTATTAAAATATAGTCTGCAGGGAAATATACGTCAACCTGGTCCGGAATATAATCATCAAAATGTATCCATGGTGGGACAGTTTTCAGCAATGAAGAGAGTAATACGAAGGAGAAGTTTTCTAGATCTAATTTGTATTATGCATTACACATTTCCTTTACTTCGTATTATGGATACGCACTCATAATAAATTGAAAAATACTCAAATAATTTTTCGACTCTAATCAATCAGAACTTCCTTTTATATTAAATATGTATCAAGAATACGGTTCTACGCTAAAAATATTTAGCTTGGAAATAAAAGATATGAAAACCTATTTATATTTATTTGCGCCAAGAAATTCATACGCGTTTGCCAGTTTTCCATTTGTCCTCTCATATTAAAAACCATTTATTATGTGATTTTAAGTGTTCATTTCTCATATTATCGGGGAAAGTTCTTCATTTGTCTACTTTTATTAAAATGATGATATTATAACTCTAAAACTGTAATTAAAAAAATCGATAGAATCCTAACATAATAGCTAAAGTCCGGTATTCATAATAATATTATTACATTAAAATTAATATTAATGTTTTCAATTAAATAAAATAAAAGTCGCCAAAATGAACAACTGAAAACAAAGTCTGGAGAAGCAAATCACAAAATCGCCTTAACTTGCGATGTGGATAGAAGTTAACTGATTAATATGACGACATTTCAGAAGCTATTAGGAGCAGCTGACTTCCAGTATTCCCAACATTTGCAAAGTAAAACTCCTTCAGGTTACGAGTATTCATGAGCCAAATTAAGATCTAGAATTGGATGGTTGTTAGAAAAACATAAACTAACAAACATAAACATAACAGACGAACTAACTTGCTATATATGGATTCATATCACTATAAGAAAGAGTAAATAAATTATTACTTCACATTAAAATAAGCTATTACATATGAATATTGCTCTTTACATAATTCAGTAATAAAATATAATGTTTTTTTCATTAAATTATTTATCGTATTATCTGAAACTTAAGGGTAAGTGGATAATGGTCGATTTAAAATATTCGATTATTAAACTGATCGTACACAAGTTTGTTTCTTGTGTGGTTTAGTATTTCCTCTCCAGAAAAGTGAGGGTAAAGTTAAAATGTATTTCGTTATCTCTTGCAATGGATGATAAAATAGTAAAAGAAAAGAAAAATGAAATTATTTTCGAAGGCTTACAGTACAGAAACGAACACGAAGATGCATACCACTAATAACGAATAATATCAACGTTAAATATAAGTTTTCCTCTACTTTTCTAAAGGAAAAATTATATTTAGCACTTTAGTCGAGTTAATTATTATTTATTGTTAGTTTATACCCTGAAGTCTGACTGAGCTAAACGCCAATATGGAAACAGCTAAGCTCGCTAACACCATACATGTTTAAATACTTTAATGCTCTATTGAAGGCCGTGAAACTTTAAGACTAGTATTAGGTTACTTAGGGCATCATGCCGTAAAATATGGTATAACATGTTTGTGTGGCGTAAAGAATATTTTCTTTCAGGTCTATTGCGTAATGTTTTTAAATAAAACTCCTTATCACTAGACGTTTAAGGTTTTGGCACGTGATATTTGACACGAAAAAAACTGTTAGGTATACGGATAGCTCGTTATCCTAAGATCGGATATTAGTGTTTAATCTTATTAAATGCTGTTTTAATTGTTCTAGTTTGTAAGCTTTCCAAGTGCTAAGAGTTCTTTCTAAAATACCATAAAATATCATTAGAGTTAGGTTTTTGCTATTTAAATTAAAAGATCTGAATTGAAAATATAAAATTGAGTGAGCTTTTTGAGCTTCACTCAGAAAATTTACTACGAAGAATGTACATCAAAAGAAGCGAAAATCGTTTGATATGAAATAATTTGTGCATCTGTAGATATTTATGAAGTTTTGAGCCAGTTAACCCTTTAAGCTTATATTCACACAATATATTTGAGAGGTCGAGTGTAAGGTTTATATGTATGCTAGGATTTGATAGATGATTTTGTGTGTTTTTTTAATATCTCTATATTATAGAATTAGACTATAAAAAATGTGTACAACATTTATTTTCTTTACTGTGTACATTTACACAGTCTTTATAATGTGTCAGTATTGAAAGTAATATAACATAAATTGATATCAAACCAAAAATAAGAAGGAGGTATAATTTGAGAGCGTTTTTTTTCGAGAATATTTCTTCATCTAATAATGGCTTATTGAACATTCAATACTGGCTACCAAAAATGTTGATGCTTGTGCCATAAATATTAAAATTAAACTCTGTTACGAAGTGAAAAAAATTCATTTAAATATTTTGACACAGTGGTAGACAAAAACGAAAATGTCCAATTTTCAATCCAAATTGTGAATACTCTTCATTCATCAACTCTCCTATCACACAATTTACAATTAAAAATTGCTTCATCAATAATTTTCTTACGTAACTTCAATGCACCAATACTTTGGAATGGAACAAGATTAATATTAAAAAAAAATTCAGATATGTTCTTGAAACAACAGGTTTGAGTAGTGAGCTTATTTTGTTATCAAATGTATCAATGATGCGTACCGATTCATCAATTTCATTCGAACGATTACAGTTCTTATGCTATCTAGCATTTGCATAAACCATAAATCTTCATCACTGCGGAGTGTTGGGTTGATCACAAGGCATGCGACCTTTGACTGCGATGCGCACCGCGGCGACCCGAGTTCGACTCCCGACCGCTTGTCGAGCAGGGCTGGCCTGGTGTTCTGGTTGATTAAGCAATTGCTCTCGTAGCAATACGTCCGCTGTATATATTAATTAGATACATTAAAGTACATAAATAAATAAATAAAGCACAAGATCAAACAAAAGACATATGTAAGTTGGACGTAGAAAATCCATATGTTTCACATGGACAATATGTTGCCTAATTAAGTGTTAGGAAGCCTAATATTATTCATGTACTGACGTCTTAATATTAATTTATGAACGATGTTTTTTGATTGTGCATTAAAACATTATATTATTAAACACTTGAAAAAAATCATTATGTCATTTGAAATGGGTTACGAAATGTGTCAAAATACAACATTTATGTGTGTTCTCACCATGGTTAATATATATATATATATATATATATATATATATATTTATATATATCTATACATATATTGTGTGTGTATATATATATATATATATATATATATATATATATGAAGAAGACATGAACTCTCAATCTCTCTCATACTCGGACATATCGTATTATGAATTTAAATTCATCTTCCCTTCTCTTACACTCGGGATATTTACATTTTATAAACATAAAATGTAAATATCCCGAGTGTAAAGTCACAAGCTTAATATTTTCAAAACTATACCTGAAACTTTTTTGAGAATTAAGAATACATTATGGCATCACTCACAGTTTTGAAAAAACCCACCCATGGTTCACGCTTTCTCTTTGATCTTTTTTTCACACTTCGTTGTGCGAATGCTTTTTCGAGCAGCATATCGCAAGACCGAAAGGCCGGACATGTCTCTTGTGTATTTATTTCCTCCCGGTATTTATTATTAATGAAACGACTATAACTCAAGAATTTTAGCATCGAATAGTTTTATTTTTCTCAAACTTAATATAACTTCTTTAAATTACATTTTAATTAACGCAATGCTTGTTAAATACGTGATTTTAATTCGTAAATAACATTGTAAATCGTTTTCGTTACCGATTATAAGTAAAAGGCAGTTTAAACATTACGATGAATAATTTCTGATTTGATATAATATTGAATATATTTTGAAACTCATAGAAAAACTCACATTTGATACGGTTTATCTATTCTAGCATATAATTATATCGAAATGAAATGAGGCACATGTATATTTCAAATTACAGACATCGTATCCTTGAACTGGATTTAATTTTATCCGAATTATGAAATTTGCAGAGCGTTGAGTAAACATGTCAAATTTCGATGATGTACTCATAAATAAACCAAGACCACAACTGATTTATTAGAATTATGTGCTAATTTCGAACGACTTGCAGTAATTATATCGCTAAGAAACCATCAAATGTAAGATATTACGAGCTGCTCTATTACAACATTCGTATATCCAGGTCTTGATGCGTATTTTTGTGTCAGTCATAAAATAGCATGTTTAGAGTTGTCATAAATATCGGGGAATAATTCAGCAACGGCTTCACATCAAATGCTGAAGGTATATGTATATATATATATATATATATATAGACATGAACTCTAAATCTCTCTCACACTAGGGACATATCGTATTCTGAATTTAAATTCATCTTCCCTTCTCTTACACTCGGGATATTTACATTTTATAAACATAAAATGTAAATAGCCCGAGTGTAAAGTCACAAGCTTAATATTTTCAAAACTATACCTGAAACTTTTTTGAGAATTAAGAATACATTATGGCATCACTCACAGTTTTGAAAAAACCCACCCATGGTTCACGCTTTCTCTTTGATCTTTTTTTCACACTTCGTTGTGCGAATGCTTTTTCGAGCAGCATATCGCAAGACCGAAAGGCCGGACATGTCTCTTGTGTATTTATTTCCTCCCGGTATTTATTATTAATGAAACGACTATAACTCAAGAATTTTAGCATCGAATAGTTTTATTTTTCTCAAACTTAATATAACTTCTTTAAATTACATTTTAATTAACGCAATGCTTGTTAAATACGTGATTTTAATTCGTAAATAACATTGTAAATCGTTTTCGTTACCGATTATAAGTAAAAGGCAGTTTAAACATTACGATGAATAATTTCTGATTTGATATAATATTGAATATATTTTGAAACTCATAGAAAAACTCACATTTGATACGGTTTATCTATTCTAGCATATAATTATATCGAAATGAAATGAGGCACATGTATATTTCAAATTACAGACATCGTATCCTTGAACTGGATTTAATTTTATCCGAATTATGAAATTTGCAGAGCGTTGAGTAAACATGTCAAATTTCGATGATGTACTCATAAATAAACCAAGACCACAACTGATTTATTAGAATTATGTGCTAATTTCGAACGACTTGCAGTAATTATATCGCTAAGAAACCATCAAATGTAAGATATTACGAGCTGCTCTATTACAACATTCGTATATCCAGGTCTTGATGCGTATTTTTGTGTCAGTCATAAAATAGCATGTTTAGAGTTGTCATAAATATCGGGGAATAATTCAGCAACGGCTTCACATCAAATGCTGAAGGTATATGTATATATATATATATATATATATATATACATATTTATATATATACATATATATATATATATATATGTATATATATATATATATATATATATATATATATATATATATATATATATATATATATAGACATGAACTCTAAATCTCTCTCACACTAGGGACATATCGTATTCTGAATTTAAATTTATTTTCTCTTCTCTTACACTCGGGATATTTACATTTTATAAACATAAAATGTAAATATCCCGAGTGTAAAGTCACAAGCTTAATATTTTCAAAACTATCCTGAAACTTTCTCAGTATTATCTTACCAAACATAGTATGAATATGAAATCAAAATCAAGTTGCAGTTTTTAAACTAGTTTATATATATATATATGTATATATATATATATATATATATATAGTATATATATATATATACAGTGATCTTTGATCTCTACACAATATTAGTGGATATAATAAATGATGCCATAATTTAAAGCAGCACAAATTCTGGCACGTAATATAAGCAAGGATTTGAAAGGTACTAAATTGTATAACTTGTTTTGTTGATATATGTGTTGGTTTTGTTATTAAATTTAAATTGAATTTTCTTTTATTTAATTTAAATTCATAAAACTAATAATATAATAACTAATAATGTAATCACTTTATAAATTTTAGGCAGATACCTACTATTTTTATCTGAGAGTAATTATTACAATACGAAACGAAACGTCTCCGACGTGATAAAAAATTCACGAATATTCTGAACCCCATTTGTGCCGTTTTTATTTTGTTTTTTTAACTTGTCACTTGTGAAACAGCACATTATTGTCAAGTCAAAAAAAAAACAAAATAAAAAAGCGGACAAATGCGGTTCAGAACATTATTGAATTTTTCACCACGTCGGAGACGTTTCCTTTCATATTGTAATAATTACTCTGAAGTAAAAAATGTTGATATCTGCCTAAAATTCACTAAGTGAATGCACTAATTATGGTCATACTCCCATTTACATTTTTCTCGACAAATCCTAAACGCTTAAATTCCATGTGTAACCACATTTATGAAACCTTGGAATACTGCAAACAAAATTTCATAAGTTTTAATTGTATAAAAGTAAATATATGCCAAATTAACAAATTTGTCACTCAACAATTGACAACTGAAGAAGTTTAAATAAGCTCAATGTTTTACAAACTTGACCTGAAAACGAAATTTACCAAAAATCAAAATATTAAGGTATAATTTTTCCTCCTTAATGCTGTCTGGGATGCATACTCAGGAGAAAATAAGTAAAAATAAAATAGACACAATTAAAAATATTGGAGCAAAGTCTTTTAATAAAAAAGAGCAAACCAATGTCATGGAATGTTTTAAATCTTATTGCGTTTTTACATCTATTCTCATATAATCACTAACAAATCCTTTTTCCGTGTTTCATGTACTTTCAATGTGAATTTAACGCAGGTTATGTTTTGTGTACTGTAATTGTAGCCCATTATAATTAATTCAGTGCATATTTTTTTTGTAGTTTTATTTACGTAAAATTTATTAATAAATTTGAACTCTTTATAATTCAGAATTAAATGAAACTACGTGATGTAGTATTATTTCTACTTTCTTTAAGTTCTTTACCACGACCTAGGTTTCGTGGTGTTACATCTTCAGGTGGGTTGTTAGCAAATATTTTTTGACTTTGCTAACAGCCCACCTGAAGATGTTGTAATACAACGAAACCTAGGTCGTGGTAAAGAAATTAAAGAAAGTAGAAATAATACTACATCACGTAGTTTCATTTAATAGTGAATTTCGGATTTCTACAAATTTAGGGCCAAATATATTCAACTCTTTATAATAATTAACTGTATGTTGATTAATTACGGTCAAAATATTGACGTTTTGTGATATTAATTTTTGAGCAAAATACTATCACTAAATTTTGATAGAAGTTTGCGGAAGGAAGCCAAGAATGAACGAACTAGGTTATTTGTGCATAAGAAATAACACTGTCGTATATTTTTATGAAATATTATAAACAGGATCTATTGAGGAAAACCAACATTTTATGTTTTTAGTAAAATACCATAAATATATAGGTTAATTGAAAAATAATTCCTTTAAGTCTCGCTTAAAGTATGATGACTATTGTTTAAAAAAATATGCGATTCATGAGCTATTAAATTTAATTTTAGGGATAAAGTAAGAAAATCTACCTATCTCATTCGCTCTGGTAGAATACAGCAATACTAAAAATGATAATTCAGTATTGCGGCCCTTGTCTCTAAGTTAGCTTTAAATCTTTATAACTCGAGAAGATTTAAAAATTTGTCAACATTGTTTCCACTTCTCGTTAGTAACTTAAAATTATCGTTGATGAAATAAACGAAAATTAGCCAATACCCTGGTAACACTCCCTTTTAAAAATATATTTTACTTGAATTTAGATAAATTTAAGTAAAATATATTTTTTAAAATATAAAATATAATTTTTTATAGAATATAGAATACTTATTGATATTTAGAAAAATGTACACCGTTCCTTTAAATACTAAAGTAAATTTATACAAAACTGTTGAGGTAGTTTGGTTCATTATTACAATTAAAGTTTCCAAATTAAATATTTAGTCTGTTTTAAAAACTACGCGGTTTAAGGAATAATTATACAAAAATACTCTGCTTAATTATATTAAAATTTAATATAATATGCTATGAAATAATGAATTTTTTTGACATGGAATGTCAAATGATAATAACATTTCACAGTACAACGGGATGTTACTGCAACATTGGTCTATGGCTATCCCTGCCATACTATCGCAATTGAAAATAAATAATTTAGCCAGACGCAGTATTTTTTGCTCGTTAACATACGGTTATGAAATTTTTTGGGATGTCGGAAACTTAAGATTGAGAAAAAGTTTTTTATTTCTGAACCGATAGTTCAGAAATAAAAAACCTTTTCACAATCTTAAGTTTCCGACATCCCATGGTTAAAAAATTGAAGAATTTTGGGCAAATGTTTTTCTTGTTTATATAAAATTATCTATAAAATAGGTCACAAAATGTTGGGATCGTTAAATTTATGTCTGGAAAACTATTATTTCTACATTGTCGTTAATAAATTATCTATATTTTAATGTTATGTTTTGTATCGAATGCAATTAGTTATCTGTTCTTTTTCCAATTTATTGTCAGAAAAGTTCTTACCACTAGGAGAATATCTATTAATTTCTAAAATTAGTCTGTTTCGCGATAAAAGGAAATGTGGTCATTTCCATGACACAGGCTATATATATATATATATATGGCCTGTGTCATGGAAAGGTTTTATTCTAAGCTTTTTCAAAGCATAGAAATTTATAACTTTTCCTTATCCGTGAATGATTTTTCTAAGTGGTAGTTGGCATCAAAGTAAAGATCGATAAAAGATATTGAGAGAGTAATTATCTGCATAAATCTAACAAGTAAATAATAAGAACTTAAAGGTATTTTCACAATCCTTGTTCAACTGTTCTTGTACATTAGAACTTTCCTGTACATACAACAGGATTTCAGCGATTTGATTTTTCTGGACTGTCAAAGTAAAATAATTTATTATTTATTTTTTAAATTCGTTTGACCAATTATTAAATGTAATACAAACATATATATATACATATATATATATATATATATATATATATATATATATATATATATATATACACATATATATACATGTGCAGATGTATTTGGGTGTACATTTATATCCTTAAATAGAACCATTTTCCCCAAAGTTATCGTATTACATTATCCTAACAAACATCCCACATTTTCATTTTGATACCAAATAATAATAATATTCTCTCCTAAGCCGCACCATGTACCTTTCAACATTTTTGTTTTATTCTTTTGCCTTTTCGACTATGTAACTATTATTTAATTTTTTCATTTGTAAGAAAATTAAAAACATTTATCTTATTAACATATTAAAGACGAAATTCTGTTATATGTTGTTTTTCTTTTAAAGGATTGATATGATAACTACTTATACGATTGACATACAATTTATAATAAAATAGCTTATAGTCTCCGACTTTCCATAGGCTACTATTATGTAAATACATTGTATAATTTTTGAGATGTAATTAATAATGCCAACGAATCCGACAAAAAGTCGCAAGTCTTGGCGTTATCTAGCAAAACAATTAAACATATTATATGTTTAAGAAAATCGTAGATTTCAAAGAAAATGTAAAATAATTCTGCCACAGAACTTATAATTTGTTTATAGACTAGCCATGAGATCAGTTTTAAATTGAAAACAGTGCGCGTGACAATGATGACGATGTGTAGGTAATTTATTAATAATCCTCAATAAAACAAGTGTCATTTTATGCGTTTCCGGTAGACGAAAACTAAACAATCATGCTTTTCTTTTGTATTAAAAATTTAAGAGAAATGAAAAGTTTTTGAAAATAAATAAAAGTAGAAATTTGTATCTTAATAACGTTAGGTGCTATGTATTCGTGAATGGGAGGGGGGGGGGGAGAGGCAGGGTGAAGACCTGCATGGAGCCAGCGTATTGCGGTACAATATTATATTTTTATTAATTAAAATAAAGTGCAGATCTAGGTTCGAGAAGGAAAAAATACATCCAAAAATATCTTAATTGTACCCGTATGAAGTTGCATACTTATCCTTTCGTGACCATGGGGAAAGACACGTAACGTGCAGTACACTGCCTTTGTTTAGCCTAAAAATATCTGTGCAAAGCCGCGGTGGATCACCAGTAAATAGCATAAAGAACATTATGAAAATGTACGCTCACGTAATGTGTATTTATTGAAATATAAAATTGTTAAGAGATTGATAAATTTTAACCAACTCTATTCATGGCCTATGTAGCAAACAAACATATTGTTTAATACGTGAATAAGACGGTACAGTTTAGAAATAATATATTGAGATGTTGTAAAGCATACAAAATAAATTATCAATTTTGACTATATAAACATATTTAGCAAACTGAACGACTGTGACAAAATAGAAGACAAGAGGTATAATGCAAATGGAAACGGCATAAAGAAACAAAAACTAAACAAGTAATATTAAAGACTACCCAAAAATCGGAATGATAGCAGACTTTCCACAGCATCCAGCACTATAATGAAAAACGCGTAAATATTCAATGGATTATAAAAATCGAATACAACTTCGAAGGGTCTAACGTCTACAAACGGCATGCGGAAATTTATCTTCACTAGCGCATATCGTTAGGTAAACAGCGGTACCGGATATCGACAGACAAAGCTTAACACTTCCTTTGAACGGCAATGGAAAGCACCCGGATGTGGGCGGGGATGTAATCGGCGCAGCCGTTGAGTTAGCGACATTTTACTGGGACGGTCGGTGGCTAAAGTAGAGATTGCTCTTGGGCAAATGTGGGCAAATGTCAATATAATTGTTTAATAGATCACTTGTTTTTTTTTCATCGATGAGAAATATATTGTGGTACATTAGTGAGGCAAGTAAACGTGAGATGATCTGAAATATGAATGAAGAAAATATTATTACAGTCATCATCGATTTCTTTAGCCTTCTAATGTGTTCTGTTACGTTAAATACTATAATTATAATTTTTACACTAACAAATAAGCCAAGTCAGACATTTAAAATTTTTCTTTCTTTTATTGAAGTAAAACTTCTTTAAGCGCGACTTGAGAATAACTCAGTTTTTCTTCGGACAAAAGTAACGTTCATTAAAGTCTAAAGTTTGCTTACGCCGTTTCCGGTATTTGAAAGCATCGACTAACTATATAATATCGTAAGTATATGTGTTATATATACACAGCATTTCGGCAATTTCCAAATCCCTAACAAATTAATATATAATAATACTGAAATGGAAAAAATCTATTGCTTATATAGGAGCAGTATGTCATTAAAAAAACTATGTCAAAAAATTAATTTCGTGTTACTATAACATATTCATACACTAATGATTGCATTTATATTTTGTTGAAATTGAACAATCATTTACCATTCTAAAAGGAAATAAAAATACACATACACTG
The DNA here is from genome assembly GCA_039881145.1 of Druceiella hillmani. Lineage (NCBI taxonomy): Eukaryota > Metazoa > Arthropoda > Insecta > Lepidoptera > Hepialidae > Druceiella > Druceiella hillmani. The sequence continues at coordinate 2,069,092 of JAYKKI010000137.1, forward strand.
TTAAAAATATAAACTTGTATTGTGAAAATATTTCATTTCTAACCCGGCTTAGTATCCACTTGAAAAATGTGTCACTCCAACCACGGATCAACGTATGAAATATTTTCTAGCTAACTAATGTTAACATGTTTCGCTTACCAGTTTACAAATGATGTTTCTTTTGTTTCATCTCCTATACACATTACATCACTATATACATTCATACACTATTTCATACTTGAATACTTATATATTTGCATAATTACATATGGAATTATGATAGCAAAAAGAAACATCAGATTTCGAAAGGTTATAAAAATATTTAGGAAAAAGGTTATGGCAGACTAGAACACAAATAATGGAATTTATGAAATGAATTTAAAAAACGATCCCAGAGAACTGTCTCGTTGTGAATCTTTCTCAGTAATGTATAACAAGTTAGACACATATATTAACATGATGTATTTATATCGTCTTTAACTTGTACGTTAGGTTCTCAATAAATTAAGATTTACATCATTTTATATATGTGTATATATATATATATATATATATATATATATATATATATATATATATATGTAAACTCTTGCAAAAAAACGGGAACTTATAGGAATAAACCATATCAGTTTTTTTATTAATATTTGATGCATTTTATATGGCGATATGATGAGAATATTGTTATTTATTATTGAGATATCGTTTTTACCTACTTCAGTTATTAAAAATGCGAATAAATAAAAAAAACAATGTAAAGTCCACAGATGAGCGTTTTCATACTGGTGCATTAAAAATGGCTAAAGTTTATTTTTGAATATTTTTTAATAATTTAACATAAAATTTGAAAATTTAGTAACGAGTATGGCCTCCTCTAGCTAAAATCAATGCGCTTAATCTGCTAGGCATGCTTTCGACGACGATTTTTATCATTTCCTGAGGAATACGTTTCCATTCAGCGACGATTTCGTAGCGCTGGATTGACTATGAACGGTCGTCCCGTGGTTCAGTGCACCGTTTTCTTCCAGAACCGGGCCTTCTACTGACGGACCCCGTTTCTTGGTATCGTTGCCAGGTCCTTTGGACGATGGGACGGCTCACATTATACTGCCGAGACACATGACATTGGCTACAGTCTTCTTCAAGCAGCGCAATAATTTTACTAGCTCTTATAATTTTTTCAACCATACTGAGAACAGCAAACAGAAGTGAACTAATGAAGCAAACAGAAGAAATGTAATTAAAATTTATTCGTTAAAATAAAAAACGTAATAAATGAAAAAGAACTTAATAAGAGTTGGATTTCATTTACCGCCAACAAATACGTTTTCAGTAGTGAAAGAGAATTTTCATTCAAAAAGAATACATTTCAAATTTGGAACGTTCGTTTTTATGTGCCAGGATAAAATATACCTACCAGTAACAATTGCAATTAATACAACCTCTTAATAAATAATATTTTGTTAATAATATGACAAAATCAAAACCGCTCGTTTTTTGTGCAAAATAGTGTATATATATATATATATATATATATATATATATATATATATTTTATATATATATATATATATATATATATATATATATATACATATATATATATGTATAGTCCATTCAAATTGAACATGGAATGTTTGTAAACAATAACTTTTGACAGTTCAGGTATTGCAAACCTTTTTCTTACATTCACGTTAGTAATTTACTGTGGATTTATTTGCTATTTGTGATTGAAAAATATTTTTTTTAATTAGTGTGCATATTTACACTGTGTACATAGATTGCTGTGCACGTAGCTTACATGTGATGTGATGTGCACGTAGCTTATATCATATAGATTATATTTTATATTTATGAGAAATTCAGATAAGTAAGGTGATGTGTTTCGAACAATTTAAAAGTATTATTGAATATATTTGGCGTTAATTTTGTAGAAGTTCATTATTCACAATTAAATGAAACTACGTGATGTAGTATTATTTCTACTTTCTTTAATTTCTTTACCACGACCTAGGTTTCGTTGTATTACAACAGCTTCAGGTGGGATATTAGCATCTTTGCTAATAACCCACCTCAAACCAAAGAGTAATATTGTTAAAAGTATTACATAAAAAAGACATATAATAAAATAATACCAAAAATTTCGATAGAAAAAGTTGTTTAATTAAATGTTAAGTTATACAGAACATTTTTACAAAGCAAGCGCAAATACTTAATTTTTGAGTAATCATTAAAATATTTTTTTAAAACGAACTAATGTATAAAAATACACGAAATATATAAAATATTTCACAGACAAAATACACTGCATACGTATACAATTACATCACAATGCATCTGGGCTTCACACCGATATCCAAAGATGGTTGTGCCTAATGCTTGTGCTGACGAGGCCGGCCTTTTGCCGATATCACTGAGAAATAGTATTACAGAACATATCATATCTATTATACAACATATTAGCAGAATTTATTCATCATAAATCTATCTATTACATCGTATATCAACAGTAATTACATCGTATATCAACGATAACAATGTTCGTTCAGCCATGCCGCGGGGCTTAATTAAATGACATTGCTCCAAGTAGAAATCTTTTGACATCATTTAATTTAAAAGTAGTGTTTTTTCGCCATATATAATTTATTTTGTGTCCAGATCATTTTGATTCTGTTTATCTTACAGTGATATGACAGCTGTACAGGTACGGTCCGTAGAAGAACATTCACCATTTTAATTACCCTCGTACTTAAAAATATCACACATTTAACACAACGAATTTAACATTATTAAATACATAATAATATATTAAACTTAATATAATACAAAATATTTTTTGAAACACCAAAAATTTAGAGAGCAATATTGGAAAACAAGAGTACGGACTTCTCCCGCCATTACGTTGATAAGTGTTGCAAGCAAGCATTGAATATACGTTGTATAAATAAGTTGCCATACGTGGGCATACAGTAAACAAAAAAATATAATTGATCTCCTGAATCTATATGCCTTTGGACAAGAAGTGTGTCATTTGTGAACATATAAATAATAAATGTCGCAAATAATTATACTAGCTATGCGCTCGGTTTAATTAAGATTTTTTGGTCCTACGTAAATTTATATATGGTCACTTCAATACAATTGTTAGGTTTCGTGTTTGTGCAACAGACGGACAGATAGATAATTATACGAACCCGCATTGATTGTCCTCAAACCAAAGAGTAATAATTTAGTTTTATAAGATGTACATATAAAGTTGATTGTCCGGCAAAATTCATAAGCACAAATCGGCATTTTTATCTGATAAACTGATGATTTTTTGAAAGTCGACCGAAAGTACGGTGTCAAAATAATATTATTAACTTAGTCTCAAGGTTTATTGACCATAAAAATGGGTATTACATTTCTTCTCTTTCTAATATATATTCAAATGTTTTTCAAATCATTCGAGTAGTATAAAAATGAATATAGGTATGTCAGTATGAAATAAATATTTAATTATTTGTCGAAGATTTGAGATGAGGTAAATATTACATTTCATTAGTATTACATTTTCCATTAACATAAATATATTATTTTTTAAACTACTTGTACGAAACACAAACGTGGATACATGTTTTCTTTTCAGAATAATATTTCAATTATTATATTATTTTCCGCTTAGTACACTATGCCGCTCATAATGCGTTTTCTCTTTGTACGACTATTAAAATGCGTCATAAGGAATCACTGCGAATGCACTATAATAAATATAAATACAATCAAGGCTGAGTTTCCGGGTATTAGCGTAGGGTAATTCAATATTATAAGGCCTGTTCGATGAAACGACCAACCAACAATTTTTACTGCTGCTCTATATGTCGTGAGCTAAGATTGGTGAGCGATTGCTTCTTGAACGTGTACGTCGCTGTATACATTTTTTTATTGAAAAAAAAGTTAAAAAGTGTTTTTAAACTTCGAAGTTTCTATTTACCTGAGATTTTTTTAGTACGTTGATATTTGATGTTGCAATGTTAATATTTTTTAAATTTATTATGTTTTTACTATTTTTTCGTTGAATATAATAACCTGTCGATAACATAACTTCAAATTGAATAAAAAATTCATAAATGGTGCTAAATTTAGATTCCGGATTAATCTTTCCAGATTATGCTTACATATCTGGTAATCTTAAAAATGACAGAGATATTGAAGAGATTTCAATAATATTTGAGGATCCTACATCTGAACGGGTTCAAATAGAACTACCACCAACCGGGCCTTTAACATAAGGATCTAATGAGGATGCTCACAAAAAGACCCGCCTTCAGAGTATCTGACTGATATGTACCCAATTGTAGAACTGCTTAATAGCATTCGGAAACATGTGCAAGCAAGTAGCAAAGGTACTCGCATCCCAAGATTACATTAGAGAAAAAAAAGAGAAAGTAAAAATAAAAATATTATGAAGAAAAATCTTAATACTGAAAAGCAAAAAATTAAATTACATTCAAGTTCTGAGGAAGAATAAACGTTTTAATAGTGAAATTTGCGGTCCCGAAAATAATATATATGATGCGTGGAATGCATGTACATTGCACTCTATTCAACAATTATTGTAATTCTTGTGGCAAGAAATTGAAGAAACAAGAAATGGAAAAGAAAAACTTGCACGAGAAAAAAGCAAAAAGTAACGGAAAAAGCAAAGGGAGAGGAAAAATAAGTCAGAAATTATATGGCCATCTTATCCTTAAATGAGCGGCAAATTTCTAACGGATTTTAACATTAAAGCTTTTGAAAAAACATTATCCTAAATTGCATATATAATTTGTAGACTACATTGAAAAATATTTTAGTACCAACATTTATTTAAAAAGAAAATAACTTGTCACAATGTTTGTTTGATCATCTATACGCCAAATATATCATAACTATATCTGCAAATAAGGTAATCAAATCTAGAAATATAGCAGCGTAAGCTGACACATTGTAGCTATCTCACTCTAACGCCTTATAAAATTAATGAATAGCATATATGGTCTAGATTTTTTTAGCGTCGAGATTTTGATTATTTTCACAAAATGTTTGAAACGCCTGACTATTTCGCAAAAAAAATGGAGGGTTGCCAATTTTTCCGTGTAAAATTTTAGTATTCGTATCAATAAAATAATGGTATAATACTTGTACTTATAACATTTTTCATAGTAAAACTTTCTGAAGTTAATATTTTGATTATGTATATACTTTAATAACACTCAAGGAATAATGCAATGAATTTTATAAATAGTTGTCAGCTGATCGAATATTATATTTGTGCCAACCATATTTTAACTGTCAAATTCGATTGTTTACAAACATTCCATCTTCAATTTGAATGGACTATATATATATATATATATATATATATATATATATATATATATATATATATATATATATATATGTATGTATATATATATATATATATATATACACATATAATTCTTTTTATTTTAGTTCTCTCATAATTAGTGTTAGGTCTATTTAGAGGTGCCGACCCGATAGGTTTTATCATTTCCTTCCACTGTTCATGATTTTGGGCAGATCGTATGGGATCGTTTAAGGGCATAAGGGATAGCTTTCGTATCTTGTCTGGCCATCTAGTTGGAACGTGGCCCCTTGGTCTCTTTTCCGTTATTTTGCCAACTATGAATAAATTTCTTGGTTGTCTTGTTTGTTTTGCGCAATGTGGCCAAAGTTTGGAAGTGCTCTTTTTATTCAGATAGTGGACAAGTTTTACAGTACTTTCAGCTCCCGTTTTATAGACATATAAGTTCGATTGAACACACACAAGTATGGCGCCGTTTCTCAGGCATTTTTTTGGTTTAAAAACAGTTCCCATGACTTATCTCTAAAAACAGTTAAAACGGTTTCAGACTTTTCTTTAACAGTCTTCAGAACTGGGTACACATTAGTAATGTATCTGTGAAAGTTTTACCAGCATTCGTTACGAAAGCGTGAAGTGCGGCGACTTTTTCTACATCTAAATTGGCGTTTTATAATTATATCACAAATATTACATAAGGTACACACGTATTATATAGACTATTTCAGTTTAAAAGGCTGTAAATTATCATGTTAAGAAAGTTGTATGTCAATCGGATAATTAATTATATGTAAATTCCTAAAAGCAAACAACGATATAAGCACAAAACACTTTTCTCTTTGAAAAGTTAATAAGATAAACGTTGTGAATATGCAGTATTTTTACTCATTCATATTTTTATTTTCGTGTGCAAATAAGAATAAGAATGCGATGAAATATTTATTAATAAACAATAAAGGAGTTATAGAACACTATATCAACTCAAAAGAAATACGAGTAGCTCAGTAAAATCTGTGAATGGATAAGTTAGAGAAAAATTGTAAAGGTAACATATAGAGTTACTTATGACAGAACGTTTATTATTTAGTAGGGAAAAAAACGCAGGGAGATTCTTGGGAAAATAACGTAGAAACTCGTTAAAAGAAAATTTAACAAAGTAATAAAAGACGAGTGAAACAACAAAACCGAATTAATTAAATGTATAGAAAATTTACAAAAGAATGAACTGTATGTAGGTACATATGATATATATTTATAAATATTTTTGAAAATGATTGAAAAACTGGCCGAGTGCACAATGGAATCTACAAAAAACTCGTTTCGATAATTATCTACATATCCTGAAATTGTTGACGTAGGTTAAGGAGAATAATTTAATTTGAAAGTTCTCACCAAAGTCTAGATATGAAAATTTTTTCCCATTTTTGAAAAATTAGAGGCAAGGAGACCTGTTGTATCCCATTCCGAATTTCAATATTTTGCAAATGGGGCTTAAAATGAAAAATGCTAAGTGGGACGTCCACTTTGTTTTAAAATAACTCTACAAAAATTCCTCACTCAATATAGTGGGGATTACTTGTTTTATTTAAAATCATTCCTTCGTTTAAAATAATTTAGATATTTTGAGGTAACAAAGAACATCCATTTTATTAAAACAGGTGCTTCTATGCATCAAAGTGATTAGAAAATGTTACAGAACTATATATAAATTGTCAAGAGCTTATGAAAAGAAATTGCTGTCAAAATTGCAATTGAAACGAGGAAAATATTATATTTATTTATAAAAACACGCTTTAAATATATACTTGATAAGAAACGTTCTTTATTACAAACACATACATGGCTCAAAAGACGCTGATTCAGTAATATCAATTCGCTTTCTTGATGAAGCAGGTAATTTTTTATCAGTAGGTATAACTTAATTCCACATTAAGTCATACCTAACTTATACCTGGGGTTTTCAAAGTGAAATTTAAAAACAACTAAAATTCGTACAACATTTTTATTTATATTTTTACAAAATAGATGTAATGGAATTTTCATGACATAAAAATAATATTATTTAAATGACACTCTTCAGCTTCTTAACATTCATGAAAACGAAGTCGCACATTCTGGAACAACCGGCGAAACGTTGTCCTCGGAATATTGTTAATTTCCCGGATAATGTTTCTCTTGAGTTGTTGTGAAGTTGTTTGACTGTTGTCATACACTACAGATTTAAGGTAGCCCCATAAAAAATAATCACATGGAGTGAGATCTGGGCTACGTGGGGGCCATTCAATATTCCCCTCTTGTGAAATGAGTTTTCCCGGGAAAATTTCATTCAAAAGGGCTATGGAGACCCTGGCAGTATGACATGTGGCACCATCTTATTGGAACCATATCCTGGACGTATACCCTTGATGTTCTTGCAAGGCCGGAATCAAGAACTCTCTTATCATATCGCAATAATTGTGGGCTCTTACTGTAACCGCGCGACCTCTTTCGTTCTCGAAAAAGTATGGCCCGATAATAACGTTTGGCGATATTGCAGCCCAACCGACAAGCTTAGGGCTGTAAAGTGGACGTTCATGAAGTCGACGGGTATTAGTCTCGGACCAGAATCGACAGTTTTGTTTGTTAACGTGGCCGTTAAGATGAAATTTGACCTCGTCACTAAACATTACGTTGAAAAAGTTGTTAAAGCGGTTGAGCACTTCATTAACAAAGTTAAAGCAGTCACCGGCATCATTCGGCTTCAATTCTTGTACAAGCTGGATTTAATAGGCTTCAAGATGCAAGTCATGTCTCAAATTGTTCTCTTGACGTCCAAAGCCTGGCTTCTCATACGAATTGACGGTTGCGGATTTTGCTTAACAGAGACACGAACACGCTCCACTATGTCAGGCGTTCTCGCAGAGACTGGACGTCCGCGACCCATTATTGTTATAGTCGACCCGGTTGTTTCGAACATTCTGATCAATTTCCGTATCATATTAGCGCTAGGACTTTCATAAATGTCTCGTAAACCGTATTCCTGTCGATACAACCGTCGCACAGTAATAATAGATTTGTCATTTTATAATACACGCGGATACAAAAAGCACGCTGCACTCTCGTGTACGGCTCCATAGCGACTAAATTTCCAGGAAATGATCCGTCTAGCAATATATTCCCCCGTCTCACCGCACCGCAAGCGTCCGAGAAATTAAAGATTAAAATCGGTAACACCCTTATGGCCCATCTGTATATACGTATCCATGTGATTCAATCGGGAGCATATAAGTGGGAATACTCAAGACGACCAGTCAATAAATAAGCCGGTGTCTCTTTACCTTCCAGCGTTGAAGCAACTTTCAAATACTTCCGTAAATCTTTGATTACTGCTTTGCCTCTGTAAATCCTAGCATAATGACATTTGTCCTCAAAACATGGGTTTTTTATACAAAGAATTGTTTAAAACAGACCTATGATTTCAAAGGTTTGTGGGATAAAATAAAGAAACAAACTTACTTCTCTGCTTTGTATTATATATTTAGTACTGACATAAAGTGAAAAAGTGGTTCCTTACATCGTGAGGAATATTTTTAGTCGAAAATTTTTTTCTCTTGGACCCAGTAAAACAGTTTAAGGAAAAACATAATAAAATAATTTTTAAAAATTAATCGGTTTGGAATTTTATAATTTGGATAATTTTGTTTTCATCTTTACCTAATTTACAATCATCATATTTTTTCAAACTTATCTAAATGATCCTTCTGGGAAAAAGGGCGAGGACAGCAGTGTAATGTTTGCCCAAAAAATATTAAAAACTTTATAAAAACAATATGTCACACATAGGGTTGAATTTATGGTACATTAAGCTTCCATTGGCACTCTACACGATGGAAGGACGGGCAGATGGACACCTAAGTGGATCAATTAGTGTTTTTCCACGGGATACTAAGAATGGAAAAACATCATCTTACCTCTTTTCAAGGTGCCAGTCAAACTCGCAAAAGAATCATTCACCATTATTTATTTTATAATGGACGAAAAATGATATCTCAATTTATGGCAGATTCATGAGACGATAAAAAACATTTGAATGTTGGAAAAAGCACACACAGTAAAAGGAAGCGGTGAATTTATCGTAACAATATACTGACGCCATGTTATTAGTGATTCTTTATTTTTTAATCAAACATCTCTAAAGGTCATTGTTCAACATCGGTAGACGTAATTTCCTTATTCTTAAAATTGAAACTGACGGTCATTGATCTATGCTTTTTGTTGATCGATAAAGGTGAATTCAATTAGAGCAAAATATCGAAAAAGGCAATGAAATAAAATTCCAATAATGGAAGAAAAAGCCAAAAAGCCTGAAGGCCAAAAAGTTCAAAGCCACAAGGCGGCATACGTTTATATTTCTTTAATTTTCAAACTATATTTTTCTTATAATTTAAAGTATATTTGATCTGTAAACTAAGTATTCGCAACTCGCATCTGACCGGTTTTTATTTTTCTTATTATAATCGCAGGTTTACTAATCTGACGAAATATATAGCATATTTTAAAACATAATACTTTTATTTACTGAAAGAGATTCCTAATAAAGGAATAGGTTTACCAAATGTAAATGTAGAATAAAACATTAAATGAATATATGAAAAAGAACTGCATTGAGGCGATGGACAATTGTGCATGAATTTCATCGTTGAATAACTATTAAATTCACCGCATAAATCAAATACAATAAAATATTTATTTGAAGTTAATTATAATTAAATAAACCGACTTTTAATAGCGTTATGAGGTTAAACGTTATGTGCCACAGCCACGCTTTAATCTCCTTAATGAAAGCTGTAATTTAAACGCAATATAAAGTTGATTAATATTACCATTACACGTTCTCGAGTTTATTTAAACCTAATTATATAAAAACATTCCTGGCGACAAACGGCTGAGTGACGCAGCGTAAAATTCGTTTCAGCGATTTTTCCCTCGACCGGTTTTATATAATTTATATCGTGGATATATTTTGAACTCATAATGTAATCAACGGTAAAAAAAAATGTAATCAACGGTAAAAAACAACGGTAAAAAAAGTGAAATTGATAATTATTTTTCGATGATGAGGGTAAATAAAATTATAATTAAAAAATGTAAGGTATGTTTGATTAGATTGATTAGAAAGTTGGTCAGAGATTCTATCCATTAGCGGATTAGCTTATTCAGAGTTTAATTGAAGAAATTAATTTTAGGTCGTAATAAAATTACACAAATAATGTATGTACATAGGAACTCTGTTAAACCATATATAATTATATTTTTCATTATGCAAATAATCTCCCAGTATAAAATTCAGAGATATAAAATATCATTACCCTTATAAAATAGTTTTATTTCATTAATCATAAATTTGTATCACCAAAAGTTGAGCTTTTTATATTTCTAAAATTATATTTATTGCTTAAATACATGACACGATAAATTTCAGAGCTGAATTACAACTTTTTGCACAACAACGTCTTCAAAATAGACTTGATAACTAAAAATAAAATTTTATGGTCCAGCAAATCTTTATTTTTAAATGGCAAAAAATTTAAAAAAATATTTTTTTTCGGAAAAGGGATCTCTTTACTCTCTGACCCTCTTTTTTTCTTCTGTGCTGCATACCACGTGCCCTTGCATATTTTTTTTGTTTCCCCTTGGGTATACTGAAGTCCCTCAAAATATATTATTTAGGCATTTTATTAAATGACATATGATGTAAAACCATTTATAGTTTTAGGCTAAATAAACACGTAATATGTATGTATTTATAAATTCTACCTTATTTCGTTTAGAAGTGAGGTGTGACGAAAAGACAAATCGCGTAAACAGAAGAGTAGTGGACGTTACTACAACAGGGTTCTGTGCGAAACCTTTGATTATGGAATAGTAAAAATCAAAAATTTTGCTATAGGAGTTTATTGCATCACCTTAAGTACATTGTAATCCACTAAGTTTTGTGCTATTTTTTATATTTATTCATTTAATTATTTGTTATAATATACAAACTTATAAGGTGGACTTATCGCTACAGGTGGAATCACTCCCAGCCACTCAAAGCAGCAAGTGTAAAAAACATTTGTGTGGTCAATGGTTACAACAGATTGTGAATATAATGGCAAAGTAAAATAAAAAAACAATTAAAAAATAGTAAAGAAATTGCCGAGTTAATAAAAAATAAATAAAAAAAAAATTAAATGTATTCACATTTCTATATCCACACATGCACACAAATAAATTAAAATGTTTGTATAATTAAGTTAAACAAACTCGAGTATATATATATATATATATATATATATACACACGTTTTCGAGTTTATTTAACTCAATCATATAAACACTTTAATTTATTTCGACCTCCTCGCCGAGTTTTACAATTCACATCGTGTTTAAAATTTAAACTCAAAACGTAATCAACAGTACCTCCGATGTCAATACTTAAAGATTGCCCAAATATTTTTACTGAATTTTGGTCTGAATAACACAATTTCAGTTTAAACGATATTCGAAGTGAGATTGATAATATATACTTATACACAATTGTGCCGTATTTTTCTAACCCCTACTGCGTTATATACAGCTGTTAACAAAGACCGTATCCATTATCCATGTAGCTAATTCTGCGCATCATCTGGAATATATTCATAGCGTGCTTCTATTAAATACGTAAGATTAATTGAAGTGATTTTTTTTCAGAAACTGTTAGGAATTGAAAACTTTGTGTACACTTTGAGGCACAAAATCACCTTTTTGAATAATGTAAACATACTTTACTGAATCTAAATATACGAGAAATATAAATTATATTAAATATAAACATGACTTCACAATGACACCAAAAGCAAAGAGGCGAATAAGCACATCCCTGAAGATGTTGTTGTATAATTATTTTAAAGCGAAATGGGTGTTTCATTTATAATTTTTATTTCGGAGTCCCGTTTGGGAAATACTGCAATCCGAAAATACGTGCGGCACCTCTTTCTGCCTCTAATTTGTTAACTGTGAGTTTGAAAAATGTGGAAAATGTTTAACTTTCAAATTTGGATAACATACGGCAACATTTTGAGGAGATATGGACAATTGCATAACCATATTTTGTACGTATTCCAACACGCAAAAGGCCGATTTTTTTTATTTTAATTTCCCAGTATTCCAAATTATTCTTAAAAAAATACAGTTTCAAGGAGGCTATTGTCGACACCTGATAAGCAAGTTAGGCTAAATTAATTATGACAATCATATGAGGTTCCCTAAAATAAAAGCAAAGTATTGTTTAATAAATAAATAGTGTTTAATCAGTAGACCGATCAATAAATAATTTTATTGTTTTTTTATATCTTCGTTATATGAAAATATATGATTGTATCGGGCTAATTTTCCGGCCAAAATATTTCTTCATTGTTCATGTTTTCCCATTTTAGTTATTATATTTTATTTTTTTAATTTAGGTATTTATTTTTACAAATTTTAGTACTCTTTTATTACGACCTAAAATTCATTTCTTCAATTAAACTCTGAATATGCTTACACGATAATGGATAGAATCTCTTACCAACTTTTGCTTATAATATTTTTCTTATAAAATCTACTGTATAGCTAATTTTTTTAGTTACGAAGCTCAATTAGATGTTAGACCTTTCCGTATAATTGTTTGTTAATATTGTGCATTAAATATTATTTAGATGGGGGAAACGTTAAATCCAAATAAAAAGAATCGCTAACCTTACAAAAGGTGGTAAGAATTAATACACGTAAGTGATGTAATATCACTTACGTGTATTAATTATTTTAGAAATATATTTAAGAAACTTTGGAAATATATTTTACTGCTACAATATCAAATCACTGGTATTATGTCACAAACCTTATTCCTACTCCGTATACTATGTAATAGCCTATTTAATTGTTTTAAATTTGGAGCTTGTTTAAACATAAAGTGATAAACAAATAAATTTTTTGACCTTAATTTTAAAATTACAAACACATCAAAAGTATTAAATTGGTTTCTAAATTTTAGCAAGGATATACTTAAAAGCTAAGGAAATATCAAAATTAAAACCTTGGCGCTTTAATATTAAATGTATGAAAGGCGTTTAAAAAGCGTCATAGAATTTTGTACTGATAATATGTTCTCATGAAGCCTATTAAATGACTGCTATGTCACTCGTAAAATACTGACTGAAAGGCCAATGTTATACCTCTATTTATAATAATGTTTACATGTGTAGTCTGACCGTAAGCAAATTTATAATGGCAATATCGCGATTCTTCACAACGCAAAAATTGCATAGCGACTGAGTATCTACGCTCACTTGACTACACTGTCTATGTTGATATAAATAAAAGATATACTCGGTGGTGCGAACTCGGCCGCGCCGCACCTGTAATACGCGATAACCGTATTTTAGAAGTAAGCGACGTTTGTGTACTTTTACCGCAGATTGTTGACAGAAATTAAACTTATTTTGGTGTGAACGGGCCATTAATTTACGGTTGGAACGATCGCCGTTTCCGTATATTATATTTTTGGCTTTATGTCAAGCCGAGGGCATCAGGCGGTTGGCTGTGAAGATGAAATTTTGATATGGAGATAAATGTCATGGCCTGTTAAGAATAGTGTACACAGTCAGTTAAGAATGGTTCTGAACATAATTTAGTATATGTTTGTTAATGTATATGTTTATTATGCTTTCCCTGGACGTAAGGTGGTGTCAAGGAATGGACAGAAAATTTTCAAAACGGATATCAATTTATAACCCAAATATGTCATTCGTGTTAGTGCTATTGGCCGGTATAAATACAAACAAATAGTTTTAACTAGAAAATTTCGTTGTAGCGTATAAATACATATATCTATATATATATATATATATATATATATATATATATATATATGTATATATATATATATATATATATATATATATATATGTATATATATATATATATATATATACGTTCTTGAGTTTCTTTAACTTAATTACATAAACATTTTAATTTATTTCGACCTCCTCGACGAGGCTCCACGGTGTGAATTATCACCGTGTGTAAAACTTAAACTCAAAACGTAATCAACAGTACTTCCAATGTCAATATTTAAATATTGCCCAAATATTTTAACTGAATTTTGGTCTGAATAAAACAATTTTAGTTTAAATGATATTCGAAGGGAGATAGATAATAAGTAAGACACAGCGTAAAATTCGTTTCATCGATTTCACTCTCGACGGGTCTTTGGTAATTTATAATCCAGATACAACAGAATGTAATTGACAGTACCTGCGATGTCAATGTTGAAAGATTGCTCAAGTCTTTTAAATTAATTTCGATCTGAAAAAAATTATTTCAATCGAAATGATACTGGAAGTAAAACCAGTGATTATCTTTCGACAATGAGGGTAAACAAAATTGTAATTTGAAAATATAAGGTTTGTTTGATTAGGTTGATTTATTTAAAATAAAGATGGGATGTTATAAAGATAAATTGAACCTACTTGAAAAAGTTGGTAAGAGATTCTATACATTATCGTGTATGCATATTCAGAGTTTATTTGAAGAAATGAATTTTAGTTCGTAATAAAAGAGTACTAAAATTTATTCTACATTGTGAAACCATGAACAATGAAGAAATATTTTGTCCTCAAAATTAGTCCGATACAATCATATATTTTCATATAACGAAGATATATGAAAATATATGATTTTATCAGAATTTTTATCTCATTCCAAAATAAATATTTATGCAAAGTTTTAACAATTTCTATCATTCTTCAAACAATATTTGGTTAATTTTAGAATTCCGTATTAAAAAAAAACGAAACACGTCTAAAATCAAGTGTCTACTCATATGTCGGTCACAGCCATTTTTCTCAGAAAGTGTTTAACGTAAGAACTTAAAATTTTGATTTGGAAATAAAGTATATTAATGAGCTTATATTTCAATAGCAGTAATGCCAAAATATAGTTGTATGGAAATTTTAAAGGCAGCAAATTCGTTACTTCAATTTACTTTAATATTACACATCGTGGGGGGGGGGTTATAATTGAACAACCAAGTTATATGGAGTCTACAACCATTGTTTCATTATTTTATGTAAAACACAAAGATATTCATCAAAAATTACAATTTGGTCCGTTATTATTTCTTTCCATCTCCAAAACTATTTCTCAACATTGTCTCCAATGTAAAGTTTTCCAGACAAATACAGTAATCATTCTAAATTTCATAATTATTTGAGTAATTTTGCCATATTTTATCCCTTTCGAAAGTATGCTGGTAAATATATTGAGGTAGTAAAAAATAACAATATCCAAATGATTCTATATACCTAAGTATGTAGCGAATCTGCATAGTGTAACTCCCACTTATCCTTAATAGGTTTTTTTAATCCACAGTCTTAATAATATTTAACTAGATCAGTTGATTAATATTTGTCAATTCCACTCAATTAAATTTAACTTTAAATATGAAAAAATTAAGTTAACTAAAAGTAATTTTAATAACTCTGTAACATTGTCGGTTATTGAACCATTAATCCATTATAATATCAATTATTGAACCAAATAACCCCTTCCTGCCCTTGGGAGAGCTCTAAATTTGTGTTGCCATACCTATAGCGGTTTAAAAGCCAGACGTTAACAATAACGTTTACAGACAAATTACAAAATTGTACATTTTTACTGCGTTGTAAATTAACGCGAAAGTATTTTAGTTAATGGAAAATCTTTTGAACGCTAATGGAATATGTTAGCAAACCGATTTCCAACAAAGGTTAAATACTATATGTAATATATTTAATTATACTCCCACTATATTTTCGTTAATAAAACGATAAACGATATTAGGAATTTAAATTTAAAATCGTTAGGGATGATGTGGATATGGAATATAACAGTTAAAAAAATATTACGTTAGGAGCAGGTCTGAGATCAATTAGAATCTAAAATTTTTTTTCTATTTATATCTATCTGTTGGAATTATTAATACAATTATGGGACCTATTCGAATAACAAAAATTAATGGCCGGTTTGAATAGCAAACACTTCTGAATCCATTTAATTGGTCCGATCATTTTTGCTAGTCAATTTATATATATATATATATATATATATATATATATATATATATATATATATATATATATATATATATATATAATGTTTTTATTGGATTCTGTTTCGAACTTGTTGAAATAAAGACGTAATTGCGTTTCTGTGGATAAAAGTTTTATTTACTTGTAAAACGTTCCTTCTACAATTTGCTAGTAACATTATCTTATAAACTAAACATTTACTCACCTGTGGATAAAAGAAACAACATTTAAAGCCCTTATTTCTGGTTTATCATCTGAATTCGACAGGTAAGCTTTTTACAATAAAATACTGAATCAAAAACAAATCTAACCTCTCAAAATCTTTTGACGTTTTATACGAAAGCTAACAGCGACCTCTATGGAACTTATCATAGATAACGCGGCAAAGTTTAAATGAAAGGATACCTATAGGTTTTCTTTACATCTCCCCTCCGAGAGAAGAACAATTACAAGTGTGATTGCACGTAATTGTTCATTTCTCAATCGACAATGGAGTAAGTTTTTCTATTTAGTCGATTACCGTTTTCCACTTAAAGTCATATTCCCTCCTTGATAGGTCATATCTCTTCTTATTATACTCATGAGATTTAATTGCATTTATATATGCTAATTTTCTATCTCTTCTCAGATCTTCATTTGAACATCTTGTTTTTAATTCTGATGGAAGAATATTTACATTTTCTCCTTCCAATAGGTATTTTGGTGCAAATTTGGTAACAGTGTGTTCTGTTTCATTATATTTCTTTACACAATTCTGTGCTATTGTTGTCCATGCAATCTTTTTTTCGCTTTCATTTATTTGGCATCTTATTTTATTAACTAAAGTTTGGTTCAATCTTTCGTTAAGCCCATTTGAAAAAGGAGTGTCCACCGCAGTAAAAATTATTCTTATACTGTTATCTTTCAAAAATCCCTTAAATTCTTTAGAGTTTATACCAGGATATTGGTCCGTTAATATCATATCAATTTTATGACTTTGTGTCACTTGTTGAATAAGTTTAATAAAATTGATATTAAACTTATTTTTACTTGATATATATATATATATATATATATATATATATATATATATATATATATATATATATGGATATAGCTTAATTTTTTGATTTAATGAAATATTAAATTCATCGTTGTCTCTAAATATCACAGATATTCCTCCTATGAAATGTAAAGAACAACGAACCATTTTTGTGCGGGCGCATAGGTAATTTCATTAATATCAATAAATGTGTTAACTCTCATTAATGTCATTAAATGTGTTAATTGAGTAATGAAGTATGATTATATTTATCTTCGAGGTCTTATAAATAGAAAATTCAGTTGATTATCATTCCAAAAATTAAGTTTATTTGCGACCTGAATTTAGTTTTAAAAATCTGAAATTGTTAAATACATATTTAGTGTAAAAAATACTGGCCACGTTAGAAATTTATTGTTAATTTAAAATATGTTTTACTTTGTCCTTACAAAAAGTTTAATTGCAAGCATATACAGAAAAGGTCTATCCAACGGCAATTTGGCACTTTTTTACATGAGTTTTTCTGATGGAGTTATATTTTCTTGTTACTAATAAATTCATTAAATTCAATAATATTTATTTCGAAACACGTTTATTGTCTTCGATTTTTTTACGTAGGTGGCCCAAAAATCGACGTAACATTTTTTCCATAAATATGTGTGTCATATGTGTCAGAACTCAGTTTTTACAAGATTTAAAAATGCGGTATTTTCATCATTTATTTATTTCCTAAAACTCCTGGCTCGACTTACACGTTAACACAAAGTCTAAGATGTGCAAATACAGGGAAGCCGAAAAATACATAAAAATATATATTAAATTGATAATATTAATGATCAATATTGAACCATCACACAACTCCATGATCACATACCTGGAGCGATCAGTGAATTTGAAAAAATATCAAGGTCTGGTTGCGGTCTAAAAGCGTGAACAATGTTTGTGCCCTGCAAGGTTATACGTGCTTTAAGTATGTGAAATAAATTATGACGTTGTTGTGTCGTACGATAACCAGAATCATAAAATGTCATCAAAGCTAAGATCGAAGAGTCATTTATAAATAATAAATAATTTAAAATAAATTTAATACAAAAACACAATTCCTATTAGCTTTAAATGTAATTACACTCGAACAAGTTTGATGCAATACGTGAAACTACAAAATAAGGATAGTAATCGTATATTTTGTGACATATGAATCTATTATGTTTCCTAATATTTTCTCTTGCGTGAGAAGCTATGAAGATAGCTGACTGTATCTCTTTCTAGAATATTGCAAACTATGGAATTCTCTATATATTTGAATTTCAACATAGGATCATGAACGACACTATAGAGATATTAGATTGATTAAATAAAGGTAAAAAAGTCGTTTCCAGTATGGCTAGCTGTTATTTTACTAGCTTGCTATATTACTAAAATCTATTAAATGATACGTCGTATTATTTATCTCAATGATATTTCATATTAGGCTTGGCTTCCTTACTGATTTTCGGGGGAAACCTCAGAGAACGAAGTTGAATCAGGATGCAATAATCGCAAAAGGAACGATTAGGAAGGTTAGTTAATTAGGGTATGACGAAATGTATTTCAATAAAAACATGAATTTTTACCCAAAGTAATATCATAATACAATCGCCAGAACTGCTATAATTCTCACATATTTATTTACCTTTTCGCCAAATCTCATTTCCACATTACATGTATTGCTAAAAGCTTTGAGGACAAACAATTTATTGTTTACATAGACTATGACGCTAAAACTTTGACGAAATACAACATCCCGTCTCGTATGTCACTGAGTTTGGAAAAGCGAATATGGAACAAATTTGTGATAAGCAAACTTGTGGGAAAAGTGCATTATACCTATGAACGAAACGATATTATCTGTCTGCCTTTGGAGTTTGCCTCATCCATGTCGAATTTTGGGATGGGATTTGACCGGTTATATCTTATTAGTTTAATGATTAATTTGATATTCGATTAGTTTTCGAGTGCGACGTTTAACAACGGCGACGATCGCGTTCCTATTGAATCAATATATTTATTTATCTACATTTCAAAAAAACTTCCGGCAACTTCAAAAAATAAAATAAAGAAGTTTTTAATCATTTATAATAAATGCAATTATAAGTTTCTGATAACCGAGTTATATGGTTAATTAATTACACCAATTATAAAAGGCTGCATAAAACAAAAGTCATACGGACCATAAGAAAAGATGTATCTATTACATACACAGGTGATTATTTCATTTGAAATCGCAACGTACACAGCGATTATTTTCGAAAACCATTGAAAATTTTCATATATTTTCTTAACATTTTCTATTAAATTTGGTGCTCTGATTCGCCTGTATAAGTAATTGGTAATTTTTTTAAATCAACTTGAAGCAATAAAAAGAAGACATAGACTTATAGGAACCTTACATATAAAGGGAGACGATAAACAAAAAAATCTAAATAAGTTCAAATTATCGTTGCAAATAAGCTGTTTTCTTAAAACAAATATAACATAAACAATTAAAAGAATTAAGTGCACAATATTAAAGAAATTAAGATGAAGTAAATCAAAGTATTTTAGAAAAAATAATGATATTTTTAAATCTATGCAATATATTTACTTTTGAAAGACAATATTGATATTTATGTGAAATAAAATAACTACCTTGTAAATACCTACCATTAAATATCTATATATGCCTAAATATGTACGTAAATGTATGTAATACAAGTTTGAGGAGCAGGTTTGTTAATATCTGAGGTTCTTAATCCGGAGAAACAGGTCGAAAGTTCTTTTAAAAATTTCATTTCGGTCTTAAAAAAATACACCATCCAGCGGGTTATAAATTTCGTTACATTCTGTGCATACGTATTTACATGAATGAAGAAACACGAACGTACAAATATATGCCCGCACATGCACACATATACACGCGCACCCAATTTTTTAGTTAATTTTTTTTTACAATCGAATGTTTATTTCCCAAAATTATTTCTGAATATGCCAACAAATCAATGGAGTTTTCATCTGATCTTTATAATATCTCATTTTTATCTTAAATAAATCATGTAACCAAACACACCTTTTGTTCAATTAAAACTTTATTAACACATTTTAATTAAATATACGAGAGCTTAATTAAGAAATTTATCTTATTTAAATTAATTTCGGGTATCATCCTATAATGGAAATTATTTTAGCCCATCCCATTCTTTCATCGAAATTTGGTTAAAAGACTTAAATAATCTTTAAATATTAACATCCATTCGCGGTAGAAGGAACTCAAAATTACATTTTGAGTTCCAATATTACCCACGAGCCAATTTAAAAAATACTCCACGAGCGCGACGTGTTGAAAGGAATTAGGTTAGAGGCGAATGAGGCCATATTCACTCGTTGTCACTTATTTTGATACGTTAGACCGATATTTTCTGAATTAAATAGTACATTATGGATGATGTATTTTCATTCTCTAGATTATGAAGTGGTTTTAAAGAACTTGCGTTTTTATTACTTCTAACATAGAGTAGGGCGTGAGTAACTCAGCATAAGTAAAAAGTTGGAAAGAGAATTAAAGACGGCGTGAAATTTTCGGTTCTCTAAAACTTAAATTAGTTTAGAATTACGCGTGCCCATGAGCTGAGAGACGCGCTAAGACTGCTAAAAGTTAAGTTAAAATACTATCTTCCCGATACTTAACACTATGATAACTATGGACATTTCAAGGTAGGCTAGAAAAAGCAACAAAAATTATTTTAGTAAGCTGGATAATGGGATGGGAAAGTAAGGGTGTGTTGTATTAATCAGTAAAACGAAAATGCTTCTCAACAATTTGAGTGAGTGTTGTTAATGTTAATTTTAGATGCTTACAAATTGTGTTTTTCGCTAATCTTACGTTAAAAAAAACTATGAAAATTTAATATAAGCTTAGGATCATCGCCTTAGGATCTACTGAATATATACAGACCATTAGTAATAATTAGGCCAGGATGCGCGCGTAGCTCAGAGTTATTAAGATAGAGCTAATAACAAAATACATCTAAAAAAGGTTAATTTAAACATCTACGATATTATCAGTAAAAAATTCAAAATAATTTTATGTTTAAATGTGAAAACCTGTTTTTCTCAGAATGTCATGCACTTAACTAGGCAAATAGCACTTTTCACCAAATTTCCACATGCCTTAGTAGAAAAAATAGTTTTAATTTCAAGTTGTATATTAGTTCCTATTAAATTAGATGTAATTCGAAATTAATTTTTCATTTTAGAACAAAAGATTATATAAAATGTGTAAAATTTAAATGTGCCGGTTTAAGATCTAACATATTTTGGTAATCAGACGGGAAGAGCAGAAACCATTGTGGTTGCTTTTTAGGTTCTCTGCGAATGACCGGACGGACCACAATAGGGGTCCGTCCGGTCATTTGCACAAAAACCTAAAGAGAATGGCTGAAAAACGCTTGGTTTAGTAATAAATTAGGAATTTAAAGAGAAATGACAATTCTTACCACAGACGACGAGAAACTTATGTAAATAAAAATATTTTCTCGAAAATGAATAGAGTAGTTTAAGAAACTAATTCCTTTCAGCAAAAGAAATAAGTATTTGGTAGATATTATAATTTTACGACGTACAAAATAGCCTGGAATAAATATGAAATAATTCAGTAGAAAGTTTTAGAATTTTAAAAATCATAAATGATCGTATAAGTGATGGAAATTAACAAAAGTAGCCAGAAAATAATTCAAAAAAGTTTTTTTCAGTATTAAACTATACACAATAAATTTCGTCACTATATTTTTTTATATATTGGAAAAACAACTTCTCGTTACTTCTTTGGATGCGATTGTCTAACTGAATTTGTCTTGAAATAGTTATCAAGAAAATGCATTAATCATTCATAGTTTAAGATTCACTAATAGATAAAATAAATCTGGAATATTTAGCAACGACTTTGATAATTATTTATCTAAAAATTAAGAGATTGCTAACGACGCCGTGCGAGCATATTGATTTTTTATGAGTTTTTCATTCAAGTTTCAGATTTACTATTTATTATGATCTCATTTGATTTTTTATGAGTTTTTCATTCAAGTTTCAGATTTACTATTTATTATGATCTCATAAAACTTCTTTAAACCAATGAATATTTTTTTGTAAAATAACTAATGATAAATGAAGCTTTCAGAAATTTGACGGCCATTTTGAAAAAAAATTAGTTTATGTTTTCCACTTTTATGTTTCTATTAATTTTTTATCTGAATCTTGGTTAAAAATTACTATCTTTAATTATTGTGCAATTACAAAGTATTCAGAATTCATTCAGATATTTTATGTGGAGTCAGACTTGTCGAAATTGTAAAATAAAAGGGCATCAAGTAAAATTCGATCGAAAACGATCATAACAACCTAAAATAGTCGGCAAATTGTATGGTGTTTTTGTCGTTTTAAGTGTTCTTTGATTAATATTTTATTATACCATCTATGTAAAATATTTGAATGTGAATGTTAAACGGATTTTAGATAACATTTACATCTCAACATTTTCATAAATGATGTAGTAGTATTAGGTACTTTTAAAAAATAATTTGATTTTATGTGATTTCTCTATCGTAAAACTGGTAATTATTCCGAACCGACACTCCCGTGTGTTTACCTTCTAGAGGTACACCAGGGTCTCTGAGAATCTGGAATAGGAAAAAATGTAGATATTTACTAAATTTCAAGAGAACTTTTTTAATTTTGAATTAAGATTCCACGATGATCTCCATTCTAACGATGTGCATATTGTGTTTAGGTACGATCCTCTGAACTTGTTCAAATGTAAAAGGATTAATATGTATGATCGATCAGTTATCGTGAGTTCATAAATTTTGAGAAAATAACGATATATAAGCAATGAAAAAATATTTTAAGCAATGTATTGAAAGGATGGAAAACAATATTATTATGTGTAAATGGTTCAACAAAAATAATATGTATTTTTAAATATTATTTTATGCCTAAATTTGGAATCCTCCTAGTAAAAATTTTAT
This sequence comes from Druceiella hillmani, assembly GCA_039881145.1. Lineage (NCBI taxonomy): Eukaryota > Metazoa > Arthropoda > Insecta > Lepidoptera > Hepialidae > Druceiella > Druceiella hillmani. The sequence goes on from JAYKKI010000137.1 coordinate 2,092,581, forward strand.
ATGTATGTAAGCGACTTCTTTCGTCAATAGTCTTAACAACGTTTGAATAATTCAGTCGTTTAGCACTGCATTAAGGGCACGCAGTTAAATTTACTCTGAAATTGGCCAAAAACAAGGTTAACTAAACGTAATTTGAATAACCCGATTTGTAACCATTACAATACACAATATTTTACCAACTAACCGTTGTTTACCCTTGGGAGAACTGTAAACCTGTGTTTCCATTACTTAAAACGGATTAAAAACCGGAAGTTATTGTTAACGTACACTTTTACTACGTTGTAAATTGCAGAAAAAGCCTTTCAGTTAATGGAAAGCATTATTAATTATAATGGAATACGTTAACATCACGATTCCCAACAAAGGGGTTTTAATTTTTAAACGCGTCTCGCAATGAAAAGCGCGAAGCAATTGCGCAAAATGTTTAACTATTGTCGATCAAATTGATAGAAATTTTTCTTTTAAAATATAACCTCGTTAGGGGTGATTAAAACATCAAAAATAATTGTCTAAAAAATTGTGTGTCGGAGACGTACCTGGTTACAATTAGAATCCAATAATAACAACTGGACCGATTTGATTGGAACCCTGCAATAACTTCAATGAAAATTTCTTTTGAGTTTCTGTTTGCTTTCAGGCTAAAACTATTGCTACCATTTCTGCTAATGGGATATTATCTAAAGTCCTTTTCGTCTGTTAGTTTTGTTTATTTTTCTCTGTTTATCGGAAGGTGAAGTATTGAATAAAAGTGATTGCATAAATTGAAATGAAACTTTTACTGGAGTAATAATTGAGACTTACATTAGATTAGATTGAGACTTACTTATAATACCTTTGAAATGCGAATTTTTGTCAAGCTAAGATTTAAGTTATTTTTGTCCTGGCAAAGGGTTGTTTTTAGACGTGAACGTAATTCAAATTAAGATATAAGTTGCTTTCATTCTGATCAATGTACTTTTGAGATGCATGTTTCATTCAAGCTATATATATATAAATTACTTTTATCCTTTTCAAGGGACTTTGGAATGCAAAATTTGTTCAAGTGGAGATATAATTTGCTTTTAACGGTATTGAAGAGTATTTTACGTAACTGAACCATACGTAACTCAACGTAATTCAACCAAATATATAATTTACTTTTATCCCAATCGAGAGTACTCTCGATATATAAACGTTATCCAAACTCTTATATTAGTTGCTTTCATCCTGGTCTGGGGTACTTTTGAAATGCAAACCTAATTCAAGCTAAGACATAGGTTGACTTTTTCCTTATCAAGGGTATTTTTGATGTGTGAATGTTATTGAAGCTAATATATAAGTCGTGTGTATCGTTATCAAGGATACTTTTTATACAAAAACGTCATTCAAGCCAAGATATAAGTTTTTTCTATCCTGAAGAACGGTGGTCTTGAGAAGCAAACGTTATTCAAACTTAGATATAAGTTATATTTATTCAGATCAGTTTGTTTTTATTCAGATCAAAAATACTTTCAAGGCGCAAACGTAATTAATTACCCTTGGAAAGGACTTTAATATCTAAAAAAATATTTAATATTCTTATTTACCGCGCAAGCGAAGTCGCGTGTAAGAAGTAGTAACAGAATGAAGATATATCTAAAATTAACATAATTATATTCAGTAAGACGTGCACATATTTTCCTTATCTAAAAACATATATAGACTAACAGACAATTATATTATCATTGCAAAAAATTTAAAAGATTTACGAAAAATAAATTTTTTTGTAATAATGGTATACAGGAAAAAAATAGTGTTCGTAAATTCTACGTTAATAAGAAAATTAAAGCATAATAATTATATATATATATATATATATATATACATATATATATATATATATATATATATATATATATATATATATCTTATTAATATATTTAGGAGAATTTCTAAAATAATTTGATAACAAGTGAAATTTTAAATCCTTTTGGGCGTATTTGCATTTAATTTTTTTAATTAGCATACGTCATTATTTACAATAGTTTAAATGAAACGATACACGTACACGTTATTATAATAAAAAAAATATGTTAAGCATAAGTAGAACTTACACTATAAATGTTCCATACACCTTTAGGTACCCATAACCCTTTAAGTATACATAGCGTTTCTGTCAAAGTAATTTCTGAAAATATTCTATAAAGTATTTTACAAATACTTTGTTTTTATTTTTTTAATGTCTGCGAAAGATATAGATCTATGGCAGGCATTAAAATATGATGCATATTTGTGAAAATATAAAAACTATAGTAAGCGCTACGGTTTTCTTATACATATTATGTAGACTTCTGTTAACCCTATTTTATAGTAATTTTGGGGTGACTAGTTTTGAAAATAATGGAGGGAGACGGAGTATTTTCTTGCATATTTTTCATTATACATGTGAAGGTATATTATCTAAAATGTGGGGATCAATGTGTTTTATTATTATTATAAATTTCAAGTTCAGCGGTTTCTGAGAATATCGCCTGTGACAGACTAACAGACACACGCGTGATCTCATAAGGGTTCCATTTTTCCTATTGGGGTAAGGATGTTTGAAAATAAAGTTTAATAAATAAAAATAATTTATTATTTAGGCAATAATAGAGAGACAATAAGAAACCTATGGTAGCATGTCCTTAGGTGTAAGTTTTGAAAAAAAAAATGTTGAGGGTAAGTTAATTAAGCGTTAGGGATTCTAAATGTTAATAAGAAACTGCATCTAAATTGACCGTAACTGAGATACAAACTATTATTTTTCTAAAATTTTAATATGGCATATAATTAAATTATGCCATGATCATCCCTCAATCTCTTAGCGTCACTTACATAAAATACTTTAAATGTAATATATTTCACGATCCACCAACGATAATCAAGGGGTTTTCTTGCCACCTCTATCCAAGTTTAGAAATTTGATCAGACTTTAAATTTATTTTTGTATTTAATTTTGATGTGCATTGATTATTAAACAATATAACTAGATAAATAAATTACTTAACATACTCCGACCTCATGGAATTTCAGTGTTTGTAAGGAGCTTAGATGTATTTTTGTTTACAAGATTTTCCATTTACGTTCATATTAAATGATGATTTAAGTAAAAAAAATGCCAAATTCAAACCGCATTATTAAATTGAAAACATGATTTACTTTGTACGTATACATTTTATAGTCGCAAGCTTGATACAGGAAAGAAATTTCACAAAGTTTTATAAATTTGTTTGGTTTTATTGTTCGCTGATCGTTTTGTTGAGAACTTGGCACTTTTTTGCTCGAGTACTGCTGATGGAATTCCTTTATCTTATTGCTGATAAGTTTATTTTATTTATTATTTACTTCTATACTCAAGGCGAAGTTTATCGACCTCGGTTGGTTTTCTATACTGCTACGTAGATCGAGCAGAAACCTATAATATAACCGCTTTATATAGTACTAGCGTGACCCGTGCGAAGTCTTCGCATTATTTATTCCATTATGAAGCTCAGATGACAGATCAAACAAATATTTTACTAAAATTGACATATAGAGGCGCAAGTATCAAAAGCATTGAGCTAAAGCGCCACTTTATTTATACGTGAGTGGAATTGAAATTAAACAAACATTTTACCGACCGTCAATGATATTGACGTTGAGCCGTTAGATGGCAGCATTGCTGTTTTGTGTATATAATTTTAATAATTAATTAATTTGCAAAGACAATAGCAATAATAATTTTTTTAGTTGTGGATGCCGGTAGAACAAGCAATTATCTATAAAATGATATATAATTTATGTGGATTAGTTGTGAGGTTTTTTCTAAAAAGGGAGAGTAACATCTTAACCTTAGCGTATTAATATATATGATGATTTTAATTCTCCTTTTTGAGAAATTTATAAAGAGTATTATTAATTTTTATCTTATTTATTAAAATCCCGTGTCTGGCTTACTGATTGACACAAAAAATTAGACTTGTGAGTAAAATGGTTCCATTTCAAAATGTAAAATAAGTATTTACGGTTAAAGTGAAAAAATACGCCACATATTAATTAATCGAAAACTAATCAATGATAGATGGTGAAACTTTAAACCTCTCGACAATTTTATTCTAAGAGCGATCAATGATTTTGAAAAAAGGTCCTAGGCGTGTTGTGAATGTGAAAAAGAGTTAACTTCTGCAAAATCATATGAATATTAGGTGAGTGTAATAAACTATGAGGTCATTCTGTCATACCATATCTGTAAGGCCGAGCCGTAATCAAACTAAATGTCAAAAAATAATCATTACATTTTTTAAGAAAAAAAAATTGGACTAACTTCAAATAACAACCGAGTAAAATAAATGGCAGGAAATGGTTGCTTAAATATAATTATTAAAGTAAAAATTATTCCTTAGTATTCCTTACCTGTAATATAAAGATTCCAAGGATGTGAACGCACCCACACACATATATATATCCAGGTAAAAAGGAGAAATGGGAACTATAAAGCGAAACGCATTTTCATTTTGTTTCACATAAGACTACTTTAGTACTGTGTTTTTGATAAAGGAAACTAATAACTAATAGACATATATAATTGATTGATATATATTTATTTTGCATAACTGAATGCAGCTATTTTATGTGATATTATTTCTACTTTATTTAAGTTCTTTACCACGACCTAGGTTTCGTTGTATGACATCTTTGTAAAGATTTCATTAAAAATTGCCCACCTGAATATGTTGTCACACAACGAAACCTAGTTGTGTAAAGATTTTAAATAAAGTAGAAATAATTTTACATCAAAGTTTCGTTCAGTTGTGACAAATTCATTTAAAATAAAATTCTACAAAATTAACGCCAAATATATTCAAAGATTCATAAAACCTTGATTAATATATAATTGAGATACAATAATTATTTTTATCTGTTGTAAATAAAGGATGAAAAACAATTATTAAGATAATTATGTCTTAATAATTATTATACATGTCTTAATAAGTATATTAAAGAAGTTGTAAATATAATATCGTGTTTTTTGTCGTAATGATATTTGATCTCAGGCATATTGCTAACCTGGTTTTCTTTCTATTATAATTTATTATAAATATTGATGATGATTTTGTGAAATTCTGGTCATAATGCAGTCATATTTTATTTTAAGAAAACTGTGCAAGAAAACACGTCATATTAGTTGTCTTAATGATGTTTGATCTCTTCCTTATCATACCTGGCCTCCCTACATTTATATCTCTGTACAAATATTGGTGTTTATTTTATAAGTTTCTGGTCTCAATTTAGTTATCTCTTATTATAAGGAAGTTGTAATAGATATCACGTCGTATTATTTGTCTTAATGGTGTCTGATCATGAACGAGATACCCGTTTGGCTTTCTTACTCCTATCTCTGGATTTATTTGTTGATGGATAATTTTGTGTCAGGCCAAAAATCGATTCACTTTTTATATAAAACTTAATATTTATTAAAAAAATTTTTCACTGCTCCCTTTGAAACTGTATAATATCTGTCAGCAAATGTAATGTCTGTCAACTTATTTGCAAATTTAAATTACGGAACACACTTAAATATTTATTCACCACATTATTAAATTATTACTTTCTTTAATTTAAAACAACGGTCAAAAGTATAATTATTTAACTATTGTATAGGTTGTTTTTTATTTATTTAGTAATGTAATTATTTTTATAATATATATATATATATATATATATATATATATATATATATATATATATATATATATATAATGTAATTATTTAATTAATTTCAAGTAATATCAATATTGGGTATCACTTGAAATTAATTAATTAATTACAAACAATTTTGCCACTTATTGAGGAGACGAAACAAGTAGCTGTGATGAACTATGGCGATAAAGTTAAAAAGAGTAGCTGATATTCATTATAAGATTAATTGTGCTGGCATGCCCACGGCGTTGGTTTTATTATAAGCTCCAAAGTGATGGTTTAACAGAGTGAGACTCCAGAGAATGGTGTTATACCAACATAAAATAATGGCAAGATTAGCATTATGCTTAGTAGAAGTAGGGTACGAAAAAATACCACAATGGAAATATGAATATTAATCTGAAGAACCACAATGTAGCTGCGAGGACCGGTATATTTTCTAACAATTTGCTTATCTTTTCACCTAACGATAATTCAACATCACGTTCATTGCTGAAAGCTTTGAGGAAACAATTTATTATTTAGACTGCACCGCTAAAACTTTCACAATGTACCATATGTCGTGTCGAATAACACGTTTGGAAAAGCAAAGGTGAAATATATTTTTGATAGGAAAACTTGCGGGGAAAAGTTATTACGCCTCTCAACGAAATGACATTATCCGCCCTCCCGAACAATTTTCCCTCGTCCATGTGGAGTTTTTTGGGGAGGGATTTAACCGCTAAAATTAGTTTGATGTTCACTTCAGGCATCAAAAAGGGTTTTTGAGTGTTAAGTTTCATGACGTCGACAACCTTATTTTTTTATAAATCAATCAATTAATTCATTTATGTTTAAAACAACCTCTTGCAATCTCCAAAAAAATTAGTGATGAGAACTGACCAAGTGCAAATTCGGCTCGCGTATCTCTTTTAAGTGAAATTGCCTTATTTATCGTGCCATTTAATATGGGTACGAATATGTATACATATATTTGGAAATATTTCAAAAACTACCACAATCTTCCTTATAATTTTCTTTTATTCCATGCCCAGGCTAGTAAAAACCCTGTTTTTTATAATTGGAAATTCAGGAATTTCAGAAATTATAATTCATAATTGTAAGTTATTAAATTATATACTATTTATGTACTTTAATGTATGTAATTGGTACTTATGGTGGACTTATTGCGACGAGAGCAATCTCTTACAATCAACGAGAACACCAGTCCAGCACCGCTCGACGGGCGATCGGGAATCGAACCTGGGTTCACACGGTGCGCAACGACATCAAAACTGAATTGGGGAGAGGGGATCTATTTTTATCTAATTTAACATTATTTCTTAGAAGAAAGTTCAAATAATTTTGAGACTCTTATAACTAGCTCGGTCAAACAATATTTGAAATTATAAGCCGCGTTAAAATGAAAAAAATCGAGCTAATTTGAAACTAAATTTGAATCACCTTAAAATTTCCATACAAATATTATAAAAGTCTACCCATTGAGCTATACGCGGGCTAATATGCTATATTATTGAGCCAAGTTTCAAGTTCCTACATCAAGACATTTCCGAGAAAAATAGCTGTGAGGATGAGAAATGTACACGTGAGTGGTCTTATAAGTGTTCAGTTTTTCCTTTAGAGGTATGGAACCCTAAAAAAACACAAAAGTAGTATACATAAATACAAAACAAAAAAATTACAAGGGGAAAAAATAATCATCCTAATAATTGTCTATTCTAATCATGAAACTACACGTTCTTGACTATATTCAAGCGACCTATGTTTACCGATTACAAAGTTTTCATTGTTGTTTTCGTACATAATTAAATATCACAGAAATTTAGTGTAGCGTTACGATTATACACACATTATAATATTTCCAAAAAATGTGTTCTAACTTTTCGCAAACCAAATACTTAAAATCAAAAAGCATCATTTTAAATATCAGTACATATTTTCTTTTTTCCAGCAACAGAAAAAATAATTAATTCATCATGTTTTACATCATAAATAATATGCATAGAATCCTGTTATTGTAATAATTGTGATAACTTTTTATTAATTTGAAATCTTTTTAGATACTGTAAAAACTAAATTTAATTTCATTTGAATTCTGATGTTAAACAACATTGAAAACAGAATCAACATTTTAAAGAATAACTGCATCTAAACGCGATATGAGACCCATTTCCCTTCATGAATTCTCAACTTCCATTAGGCAATTTTAAACTAAAATATGTAATCAAATCATTTTCTAGGAAAATCTTATATATTGAACAATGTATAGCGCCTTTTTGCGGTTCTCATTTTTTCTCGTTCTCATTTTTACTTATTTCCGGTTTCACTTTCATTTTTATAAAATATCTTGACAAAATTTTTTTTAGAATGCTTTTATAGAATCTTCCATGATTATCGTTTGTGTTAAAATTCATTAATCTTTTTAATTTATAACCGCGTATATCATTGTATTTAATTTTAAAAGAAAGAGTTTCATAACGGGTAAGCGGTTAAAAAACGAATTCAAAGCTAAATACATCTGATGGTACACATGTAACTCAATCTCGGCTTCATTATCTTACCTGTCTGTGTAGAACATGATGAAATAGTCTTACGAGCTTTTTGAGATAATATGAACTGAATGTAGATATCCAATAACATAACAAAATTTACTATTCATCGAATTAAAAACCATTTCAGTTCTTCTAACATACATTTTTTTAACGATTCTGGTAAAACTGGAACACGAAAGCATCCCCTAATGCCATAAACTCTCTGAGATTTCTGTCATCTCAGATTATTAAACAAAAAGTAAATAAATTTATCTTCAAACATTTTTATCCCCCAGTTCTTTGAAGATAAAATTTACCACGCCTTAACTCAGTATTGCGAATGACATCATCCAAAGATGATCGGGGCGTTGGCCTCGAAGTAAGAAATAAATGAAAAATAATAAGGAAATGCCCCAATTTAAAAATGGAAAGTTGAACAACAGTATTTAATTATTACACTTTTATTGATCATTCTAATGAGTTTCACTTCTAAAAAATTTAGAAGTGAAAGTTATTTTTTTCTCCGATAATGTGCAAAACGAAGGCTACGACTAGTAGAAAAAGTTTCATATAACAAATAAATTGTGTCAATTTTATCAATTTATTTCATTTACGTTATAATCGTGTATGTGAAACGGATATGCTATCGCACGTCGGGAAGGGTTTGCCTAACAATAACTGGGAATATTTAAATTATGTGTTCATATTTAATCATAGAGTTTCATTTCAAAATTAGGATATTTTAAATGTTTTATATGCCACAAAAGGAAGAAATTTATTCTCTTCATAAATCTGTCGTTTTTAAAAGTTGTGTTAATGTTTTTCTTTCTAGGTTTATAATATGCAATATTATAGAACTAAAAATAGTTTATAATAAAGTATAAAGTAGAATAATCCAATATTTTAGTTTACAACATGGGGTTTGAAATAAATATATTGAATTCAAAATTGTAGCAACATAACAAATAATTCATTATCTTTTAAATAAAATTTCCTAACCGTTTATAGTCACGGTTATGAAATTCATCTACATTATTGTATGTGTATTCGTTTTTTTTTACATTTTTACTACGTTTAATATTCTGAACTCGGCCAAATCAATATAACATATTGAAATGCGATCGTGATAGTAGATATGGTTTTTATGAAACCATTTAAAGTAATATAAAGGGTACGATTGTTCTTACTCAAAAAAAAAATTTATTTAACAATAATGTGTCTTTTTATAAATGTATGAAATCTTCAAACCTAATTTTTTTCTTTATTTTTATTTCTGAACTATATTTAGATATACAAAATATATTTTTATGACTTGACATCTTATTTAGTCAATATCGTCTGTAAATATTGATTAAATAATATGTCAACAAAGGTTTCATAGCCTCGTTTTGAAAAACTATCATTTTCAGAACAATATGTCGTCTTCTAAATGTAACATATCTTTAAAATATGTTCTTTTCTGTTTTTCCTGTACTTATTATATTTAAATTTACAATATTTATTTATATGATTTAACATTCAGTATTTTCTTTAAATTTTTGACAGGAGTAAAATAAAACGGTATGAGAATGGTTATATTATTTCGATTTGTAATAAAAATACATATAAAACCATATTTTATATTGATACACTGATAATATAAAGTTTTAGATAAAGAAAGAATCTAAGTTTGGAAAACAGTATAAGAACACATTTGTATTCAAATTAAATAATCTCATGTTTTTATTTGGTCGATATATAATTTTTACAAACATAACAAACCCATTAATATTATCCGCAAAATTGTATAGTATAAATAAAAACTAAGTAAACCAGCGAGATTCAAACATAACGTGAAATATATACAAAACTATACCAATAATTTTTGTTGTTCCGCTGTTAATAAATACGAAGATAATTATACAAATGACAGTGACGGCTGAGTCACAAAAAAAACAAGAAAAATGTATAGCATGAAGAAAATGAAACTTCTGACATTTTTTTCGTACAAAGTTGCTTTTACTTGAAGAAAGCTTTTCACATAATTTTGGCAATATTGAATTTAAATTTTATTTTGTTGTATTCGAAAACTTCAAATAGTTCGGAAAAAAATATATATATTTTTCCTAATTATTAACGAATAAAATTGTATTATTTCTTAAAAATTTAAACTGATCAATGAGATCAGGTTATTGTTGGTTGAACACAACTATTAGCTGCCCAAAATAAATAGCGATAACGGAGTTAGTTTAACAAAGAATGGAAAGAGAAGTATCTGAGAAGAATATACTAAAAAATAACAGAACAAATTAAGAGTAAGGAATATTTCAAAAAAGGAACTTCTTCATAATGTAATATTTAATAGTTCTATAAAAATAAGTTTCACAATTATCAAAGTAATTATAAAAGTAACATATTTATGAAATAAATACTTACACAAATACTCGTTTAATGTTTTAAATTGTTTGCATGCATTTGCCAACTATTTGAACATATTGTGATATATCCTTTTTACAAAAATCCAGTGTTTTTGTAACTTAAACTATATTAATTTCCACAGATAAACTAAGCTACCAAAACCAAACTTTTAGGCAGCTTAACCAATTGGTAAATTGCAAAACACAGAATCCTTTATTTGAGCTTTCCAAATTTATAAATTTTTCTAATACCAACCGTAACGAGTAAAGAAATTTTCAAATTCTTCTTGTGCATATTTTATTTAAGTAAATCCGGGAAGACCGAATTAATGACGCCCTTACTCAATACTGTAGATGACAGCATCCGACAAATGATGGTCGGGTGGTCGAGTCTTCCAACGATCTGTCACCATTAAGGGCATCGGTGTAAAAATTAATTCAAGACAAAGAGGCGAGGGACCAGAAATTGAATAATAGAAATGAAATTGTGTTTTTATTTGCGTTGCTTTAAGTAGGAACATATTTCATGAAATAAGAGATTGTTCAGAAGTTTATTTAACGAAGAAATTATGTATAAAATTTAAATAAATTCTGAAATATACATTTTTTCCCATTATTCAATTGACGAGCCATTTATTTGTAACCGGCCTAAAATTGTAATTTGTCTGATGAAAGAGAAATTTGTAATTAATTTTTTGATGAAGAAAACATGAAATAAAATAGTAGGAGGTTATTTTAACATTTTTTTTAAACTTAGGGACATAAACAATGACGGAACCGAAAATAATTATAAGTTTTTTGCAAAAGACTGACTCCAAAATAAACAGTGATACGTATGCAGTGGTGCAAATGCATCACTCAGGTCTTCCTTTATTTCCCATCAATTGAATTTCACTTTCTCTTATCTATATTGACGATAGGTGGTTTATGGTGCATCGTGTTGATGCTCAATTAGCTTTACAAAAGTTTGATGGTGTCGGATAGAATCAGACGTGACGTTATGAAACTCATAATCCACGCTGCTCTTGGTACCATTTCTGGTTCACGAATAGATTTTCGGGGTGAATAAAAAGAAATGAAATATTTCGATATATAAAAAAGGTCAATATAACATAGTCAAACATGTAACATAACATTTATGGATTTATACACTCGCACCTGTTGCTAGTGTTGCTCTTTTTTCTTTGAGATCACTATTTTATTTTAACTTAAGTTGGTATTATTATTTGTTGGTTTATTTTAACTTAACTTTTCAGATTCGTCGCTGCGTGTCCTTAACGAGTATATAACTTCATCTTAAAATAAATACCTTAGATTTTAATGGAAAAATGGTAAATATTTGCAAAAAGAACTATTTATGTTCCAAAAAGAACTCAAAACCTTTACATAATTTTAATGAGATCAAGCCCTTATAGTTGGCATTACCAGTGCAAGAAAACGGCGCAAGCCTAGGGTGATTCTGCTATTCGTATAAAACTTAGGGCGCGTGCATTCTACAAACCAGGGGGAAGGGGGTGGCTGTATATACATGGTATATTGGAACCAATCCAGGTGCCATTTAAAAATTCCGCAACTTCTAAGCAGAGCTCTGCGTAACAAAATTCTAACTAAATAACCAACAAGAGTCTAAGAACAAGTCTTTTCATAAGCGCCAAGTTTATTTTGGATAATGCGATATTACCAATAAACGGACTATTGGGAAACTATAAAACAATGAAAAACGATTTCCCGCTTTCCTTTTTCCGTTATGAAATTAAATTAACTTGTTTAGTAATAAAAAACAAACATGTGGATTTCAGTTAATTGAAAAAATTCAAAATAATATCCACTGCCGTATTTACAACAAAAATATTTAAGCTATATTTCCGAGCAACATAGTTTAAGATATATTAATTTTTTAAACAGTTCTGTTTATGGGTACAAATTGGAAAGCGTATCTTTTAAGTAAACACATGTAAGCAAAGCCTAACCTTCTCGTAAAATTGAGACATTAATAAGGTTACACATGAAATATAACAACTCAGCAACAATTTCGAAGGGAAGATATTTACATTGAAAACGGAAAATTGAAATGTCATTAATTTTATTATAAAATGGATTTAATTTGTTTTACTTTAATAATACAAAGGCTGTTTAAATTGGACCCATATCGTGACCTGCTGTACAGAAGTATAGATAACAGAATACTTGCTAACATTATCACTGACAAGAGTAAACAAATTATGGTCATCAAATAATAGCAGGCTTATATTCTTATTGTGTATAAATGAAATGTCTTATTTATTACTTGGAGAATTTCATTTATAGATCCATTTTTCGTAAGTATGTGACTCAAGAAAGAGTTCGGCATATTTATTTATTATAACATCAATTTAACATATACAAAAGATAATTTATTATAATATCAATTTAATATATAGAAAAAAATGTCACCAGTGGTATCAGAATCATATGCGGTTACGACGCTTTCTTTTTTGGAGATATATTACAATTATTATTCTAATTTTAGTATTGTATATGTGTTCTGTTTTAAAGGAGATATAAGAAGAGAGGTTGTATTAAAAACAAGTACGATCAAAACCACGTGAACACACTCACGTGTTACATTAATGACTTACTCTGCTATATATTGAGGCGATATATATATATATATATATATATATATATATATATATATATAATATATTTCATCTTTGAAGATCAAAACGCACAGTAATATAATAATAATATAATGGTAATTTCAATATAATAAAATTACAATTATATTATGGATCATGTTCATATTATTATATACGTGATCATTTCGTTATATTATTTTCCTCTTTATTACATTTCTGCCTTTACTTACAAATTGTCAGGCCTCTTACTGCCTCTTTGCGTTCGTTTTCATTTATTGCATATTAAGCGGTTCATTAAATCGTTAATTTTACTTAAGAAATGAATATACTTGTACATATTTGTATTTGATTTCATTCTCCCTCAGATATTATGAAATTAATATTTATTTTATTGAGAAATGAAAATAGATATTTTTAATTTTTATAAAGCGACTTTTACAATTTACGAATATGTATATTTATAATATAGTCCTAACAATGTTTTATTTATAATCTCAGACGATATATTGAGTTTTGTTTTAGGGTTAAATTGAAAAAAATGCTGTAAATAAATAAAATATGTGGGTAAAGCGCAGAAGTTATATTTAATTTATTTCATCTATATATTTTAAAAATATATAGGTAAAAAAATGAAATATGATCTAAAACGATATATTGAGTATTGTTTTAGTGTTAAACTTAAAAAAAAATGCTCTAAATGAATAAAATATGTGGGTAAAGAACAGATGCTATATTTAATTGATTTTATATATATATTTTATCTATATCTGTATATTTATCGATCAAGAAACCAATGAAAACGAGCGCATTGAGAGTGGATTAAGAGAATTAAAACCAATTTTGTAAACAATGATTCGAATATCTGGGAGTAGGAACCTTTATTCTCATGTAAATAATCTGAGTTAAATTTTCAGATTAGAAAACTGTAAAATGAGAAAAAAAAATTTGCAAATAATAATGTTTTTAACATTACTATGGACAGAACTGCATATCGTTTTGGACCGTCATTTTATTTCCTTTTTTTTCAAGCTAAGATCGCTATATTTTCTTATCGGTATACGAGTATATTGGCCATTCGGGCAACCAAATGACATGGATTATAATTTAAAAAACTGAAAGAATAGATTGAAAATTTACAATCGTGATATTAACGTAAATGTTAAGGTGGTGCTTCTTTTTCATATTTTTTCTGTTACAGGTGACGCGTGAATTACCAATAAAATTACCAGTTTTTGTGTACCCATTTCTTTATAGTAATTTTAATATAATTATTTGACTCTCCATTCTTGCTACATTAAATTGCTTGAGCCAACTTTAACTTATTCTATTTTTCAAACAAGAATGAATGTAGAAGTGGATTCTATTGTAGAACGGCTTATGCAACTCAATACTAAGTTAGCATCGAGTTTCATATTTTAATTCTTACTGGTATAATTTGCAACGTGTTTGATATTAAATGTATTTGGAAAATATTTAAAAATTAAGGTTATAACCAAGGACACTGATTCTATCCATTATGCGTTAAACTATAAACCATGTATATAATTTATTTCCTAAGCTTTCGTAAAAGCTGTTAGAAGTTTAATATTTTGGATGGCTATGATAGCAAGTAACTTTATTTTTGCTTACTGTAACATATAAACGTCAGTTCTGGAGAAGAAACCTTTAAAAAACTGTAACTTATTTGTAATATTTCAGTTGAACAAAATCACCATGATGGTGGCCATTTACTTATAGTAGATATGAGGAGAGGCATATGTAACCTAACTATTTTTTTTATTCTGCGAGCATTAAAAAAACCATTTTTGCAAAAATTAGTTTCAAAAGAAAAATTGTGAACACTTATTGGCAAACAATTTTTTATTTAAATCAGAAAAAGACATAAATAACATACTAATGATCAGTTAGAAACGAATTTGAGTTCGCTTTCTATCGTAAAGTTTTAATTCATAGGTAGTTGATTTACTATACATTTTAAATTCATTAAAAATATTAAATTACTACTAATTAAATATTTAAAATTTGGATAAGAAAAGAATAATACGTAATCGCACAATAGTTTTGAATTACAATCAATTAAATCTTAATTTAAAATTTGAAAACCAAATTAACCACACAAATTTTCACCGATAAAATAGACTTAATGTAGTCAGTATCGTTGTTAAGCATGTTCTGTTTCATTTGACGAACAATAGTTAAGGAAAATATTACATTGTATTCAATAACTGACGAAAAGTCCTTTTCGGTAGGTAGACTTAGAACGATTGAAGCTAACCGTACAAATAGCCTCGAGGCACGATCCTTGGATATGTTTGGCAAGTTACCGATCGTTTGTAATAATCAATTTTTGTAAATATGATTCACAAAGTGTAAGAAAAGTAAAATATGAAGAAAAAAATAAAAGATGCGGTTCGAAACTCTTTGTGGAGAGAGGAATGCCTGAAGAAAATACGAGATTACTTATCTAGCAATACTTATATACATATATAAGCGAGATGGATATGAAACATAGGTACTTGTGTGCATGTGAGAATATTATTTTCTACTTAACGTATAATGGACCATAATATTCTCATATGCATTCAGGTAAAAGTTTAAATATTGCTGAAGACTGATTAACAAAAGTAATAATTTTCATAAAACAAAATTGGAAGGACGAGTAGAACGGGTACGTGTTAATTTTATTGTATACAAAATAAACTTGTGAGGACGAGTAGATGTTAATTTTACATGTTAATTTTACTCTGTACAAATATTAGTATTCTTATTAAAGCATGTAAATATTGGGTTCGTAGGAAATTAATGAGTGCTTTTTTTTATTTTATTTTTTTCTAGAAAGCGATAAAACTATCTAGAGTGAAACAATGTTAAGTGGTGGGAGTAGATTCTATAAATATGTGTCAACTTCTACGGACCACTTTCGTTTTCACGAGGACATGGAAGCGATAAGAGAGCATATAATCATTGTTCTTTTTACGAGTTTCGTTTAGATCACTCAACAAATATAGCTGCTCGAAATGTATGTAATGGAGAAGGTTAAGATGCAATCTCTAATATAATTGTAAGACGTTGGTTTCAGAGGCTCCAATATGAAGGTTGTGATTTAAATGGTTTTCCCTTACAGCGGACGACCAGTGGAAATTAATATGGAACTTTTAAAAGAATTAATTGAAAGAGATTCCCTCCTTACTCTATATTGCCCCGCAGCAAATCTCAGTTTCAATAATATCTTGCATATTACTGAAACTGAGATTATTTTAAATTTACCAGTGAGAGACATTGGTAAATTTTCATCAAGTGTATAAAATGTGTAAGTTAAAGTTGTGGATACCACATACCCTGACCACAACTCAGTTAGACCAACGTGCCAATATATGTATGAATATTCTTTCCCTGAGATACACACAATAATATTACGACAAAATGGTAACTGGAGAAAAAAGTAGATTCTGTTAGTCAACGGTACGTGAAAACGCCTATGGATAAGCTCACATGAAAAGGTAATACTGACTCTAAAACTGAACTTCAACAGAAGAAAGTTTTGTTATCTGAATGGCGGAATGAAAAAGGAATTTTGGATTGGGAATTACTAGCAAAAAATGCAACCGTAGACTCAAAAATAAACTACAATCAATTTGACCGATTGAATTTTAAATATAAAAGAAACGTAAAGAATAGTGAAATTTTATTTTCTTCGCGATAAAATCCGGTCGCGCGTAGTTATAGTTTGCCAGAAGTTATTGTGTTATAATTGGTAGTTTCTACCAAATCCATCTTAATTCTCTGACAGCACAAAGAGATTTTTATTCATTCTCATCTTTAAATAATAACATTCAGGATAAAAAGTTTGATAACAGAGGAGAATAGTCAGATTTTATCAAAAGAAATACACGCTTTACCTGCACGTTCGACAATAGGTTATGACAATGGGGTTTATTATTTGCAAGAAAAAATAACTGTGAATTAATATTTAAAAAAAAATTCTTTCCTACCAATATATTATCTAATATATACCACAAGCATAAAATTATCGTGAATGTCTAAATAACTATTAAATTTAGGTAATAGTTCCTGGTAACTTTATACTTTTAGCGATGCGATATTTTTTCTAATTTTATCTTTAGAAAAATTAATCTTTGAGGATATTTATATCCAATATTACCATAACTAATTTACTCATTAACTACTAAAATATATGCAGGTTAGTTAACTGTATCACCATGCCAAATTTCAAGTGTCGATTACAAACAATTTTTTCAAGCGTTTTTTCGATTTCGAACAGATGCTTGGACAGAAAGACACAAGATGGTCACTCATGTAAGATTCCGTTATTTTTGTCAGGGCTCCGTAACTTAAGAAGAAAAACGGAATCCTTATTGGATCCCTCGTTTGTCTGTATGTACGTCTGCAGCTGTTTTCTCAGAAACTGCTTGACGAAAAAACTTGAAACGTAACACAGTAATAAAACATATTAACCCGCATATATAGCAATAGTTGGAACTTAACGAATATTTACTCAGAAATTTTAAGCGGGGCAAATTAATGCAAGTCTTTTCTTCAGAGATTTACTGAGAAATATGCAAAAAAAATGCCCCCCACCCCCAATTATCAAACTATTCAACCAAAAATTATAAAAAAATATGAATTTTTAGAAGCTCATGCCTAGATTAATCTATATCAATGATTATTTATAAACGTCACATTTTTGAAATATTTCCCAATGTCCTACGTCCATGAAAGTTATAGCAGGCAATACATTTAGATTTTTCTGTTTCCACATCCGATTTTCCCTGAAACCACGCGATGTAAAAATTTGGAAGTTGGCATAGCAATACACTTAATTAACAGATATATTTTACATCAATTTTTTACCACTGTTTTCAAAATATTCGCGTAAAAAGTAAAAGTAAATCGGAGGAAGTACATTTGAGAAGTTTTGTTATGAGAAATGTAAAATTATTTTTTTCACAATTTAATTTAAATATACAGTTATTCACTATATATCCAAAAAATATTTTGACAGATAAGCAAAAATATAAAATTACGCCACCTTTTTCGAAACTACTGAGCTTTAATCTCAGGAAAAAAGAAGTTTAATAAAAACTTACTACAACCATTTTTTTATGCTTTTTATCACCCTTTTTCACACATGTTAAAGTTATAGCGTATAATATGTTGCAATATTATATATATATATATATATATATATATATATATATATATATATATATATTGAAATGCCCAACTTGATTCTGTGAGCTATAACTCATAGAACCAATATATGATGAAAGAATGTATATAAAAAAATGTAACGATTGTAAAATTATTTCTTGCCTTTTTCTTCCAAAACGTAAAACTTTGGCTATTCTTTTAGAGTTCCGTATTGAAAAAGGGAATGCTCCTTATGGAGATTTCAATTAATAAGCAACAAAATATTTAAAATCCTGTAATACTTCCAGACGTGGGGAGGTTTTTATCACCTATTATAAAATTTAGTAAGATATCATTGAAATCAAATTTACAAAAAATATAACTTTCATTTGCCATTTTTAATTTTCAGCTCTGTGTATCAATAATGAAATTTTGAAATACATGGAATGAGTAACGCGGAGAGTGTTTAATTTTTTGCCAGTATTCTTAAATTGATTTTATTGGAACCTTTAAATGCATGTGTTTGATTAGATTACGTATACAATTTAACCTGACTTTACCGTTTTTTTTAAATATACCCTTTTTTTAGTTCTATGCTATCCATATTAATAATATAATTCAATTCTCTCAACGATATCTTTATATTTGGAACCAAATTTTCTTCGATATAGCAGTATTTTATAATATTTTTGCATATTAAGTTTGATGTTGCAAATGTTTGCAGGAAGTATTTCACTATTTTATCTTTCATGATCAATTGTTTTCTTGAACACTTTAATAATAAGCATTATGTTTCAGCTGTTTGTGTTTAACTGTTCAAATCTTCAAACAACTTATTCACCTGGATCTTAATCACAATGCTCTCTTTGTTTTACTATTATTTTGAATTCATTTTATTAAACCATCGATTTACCATTATTATGGTTTTTAAGTGGATTAACAATATATTTTATTCCTTCCCTATCCATATTTGTTTTTTCCGGGCCAGTCAATTATTTTTGAAATTAATAACCTCAAAATACTTGAAAAGGCAAGTTTGAATTTGTCTTAAATTTTAACTAATATCATCGTCATATAGGGCTTACGTTTAAAAAATTAGGGAATAAAATAATGGTCAGCAAATAATTAATTTGGTTCAGTATGACATTTTGAGTATTAACATAAAGCCAAATAAAAATCTAGGGAGGTAAACATAGACCAAATTATTGTACATTGAAGCTTGGAATAGATGAAAAAAAACCCGTTCTCATGACAATTATATGTATTAAAGGCTCCTACCTCTATTTACACCTACCTACTCATTACATTCAGAACCATGGTAACTAAAAGTTTGAAATATATTTTAATTAAATATGCTTATCAAACATGACGAAACTGGTTCAATTATATATACAAGTGAGTCTGTAAATTGGTTTATTTCTAAACCCGGATGTCAAATTTGGAAAAGGCTCGATCTTTAACGAGCTATTAATTAGACGTTTCAATTGACTAATGATTGCCTTATTTTATTTACGTAACTCTGCTTTCGTATTTGAGTAAGATTACGTTTCGACATGCGTGTGGAAAATGTTGTTAAAGTGATTGTCGGAGTTAAAAGCATCGTATAAATTGCTCAATAGTTTTTACTCGAGTTAGGGGTTTTGATTTTTTCCAAATTAATGTTTAAGGTTAAGTAGAAAGAGAGAATTAAGATTATGCATCCGTTTACATTTTCAGTGCGGATGACGAGTTGTCGATATCCGCACTGAAAGTGTTAACGAACGTATGTGTGGTTCTTGATGACATTTAATATTTACGGAAAAATGTTTTTACCTAAAAAGTAATTAAAAATAAATTTAGCCACTTCTTTAGTTTTATTACTATTAATGGCAGCACATCCGAACACATAAAGTACTGTTATGTCGTAATATGTAGGCAATTTTTTTACCAGTTTTCAAAATGCAACCTAGCGTAAACGTTTTAATGATATTTAAAAATATCATTGATGATCATAACTATTTCGTATAATTAAGTGGTACCCACGTGTTTTGGTCGCGCGGGGTATTCTGGCAGATGGGTCGGTTTTGCATGTTCATGAAATGCAGAAGGAATATTTTGCTGACAAAAAGCGTTTTTATATTTCTCCAATATCATATGGGCAAAGTCAAGGGCATAAACTAGTTTATTATAAGTTTAGTATTATCATATCAAATGAAATAAGTAGTAATTAATATTTTACAGTTTATATAAATTATATCTTTGGAAGTTTCGGGGGCACAATATTAATTACGCACTATTTTTTTACTTTTGCTATAAATAATTTATAAATGAAATAAGAAAATGATTTAATTATTTTGCAATAAATACAGTTAAGCCATTTTGGTTTAAATGGGAAGTTTCTGGGAAACCTTTTGTTTGTTCTTTTAATATAATATTTAGACTATAGGGTCAAACTAGGCCAAAGTATGAGGGGTTCTGTAAATTTCGATTTAAATTGAAATTCAGTCTCGGATAAAATTGTTTGCCTCAATTATTTTCCAACTTCCTGTCAAATTATATCATCTATGTAAAAGTTTAACCGTTCTTTCAGGTATTTCAATAGCCTGCGTAGAATAAAATTATCATAAATTTTGTTAGACAATACTTTGCTCATAAATTTTGGCTTTAAAGATATATTTAGTTAGCACTAGGTGCGGTTTGGCTAAGCCTCTACCATAAATCTATTAACAGAACCAATCTTATCAGTTTTAGATTTTTTATCTCTTATGGAATGGACCCGCCTCTTCTCCTGCATCTCTCTGTGCAACCTTTTTTTTTCAGAAACCGTTCCATATAAAAACTTTCAATTTGGAATATTGGTAATGCATATTAATCTGTATATACTTTATATAGTTCTATAGTTTTTGCGCAAAAATATTTATGTAT
This sequence comes from Druceiella hillmani, assembly GCA_039881145.1. Lineage (NCBI taxonomy): Eukaryota > Metazoa > Arthropoda > Insecta > Lepidoptera > Hepialidae > Druceiella > Druceiella hillmani. The sequence continues at coordinate 2,113,857 of JAYKKI010000137.1, forward strand.
AAATTTTTGCGTTAGTTAATTCATTTGAGTTGGATTATGATAAATTTACATTAGTTATAACTTGCTCAGCGTTATGTGGATCTCAAAATAATATTTTTTTAGAATTTAGTGAAATAAAATGCCAACTGTATTCCATTTCACTCAATCAGACACCACCCACCTCCTTCCTCCCATTCACAAAACTACTGAAATCGAACTTTTAAACGAATCACAGGGTTACCAATAGTTTACGTTACCGAATCAACAGCAAATGTGCAAGTTTGTGAGAAATCACCATATTTAAATGATATGAAAGTTACATTAGATAATATACGAGTATTTACTAATAGTTTGATGGAAGCACTATGTACCTCTAAATGTTTTTAATGCACATTGACTCATCGTAATGTAAGTCCCACTCGTACGTTAAGGGTTTATTTAAATAAGGAATAAAAAATATTTCATTCCAAGAGTTCTTTCCAAGAATATAATTATTTTTTATAAGGGGAAATTTGAAATGAAGCAAATACTGATAGAAATATTTCGTTAATGCTTAATTTTATGTTTCTCTATGATATAATTACTTGATAACATGATAATTAGAAATACAGATCTATTTAGATTTTTATATTACTTCTAACGCAAACGATTAGACAGAGAAATAAATTTGATAATTAATGATTATTTTATATAAGGACATATGCGCCTAAATATTAATTATCGTACAAATTACCAAATTACGAAACATTAATTTCAATAAAATTATAATTAATCGCATTAAAAGACCATAAAAGTATTATAATATATTTATACTAATAATTCAAAAACGGTTATATATTAGAATCTTTAAACTTATTTTAATCGTTACATAGTAGAACACCATGACATCCCCAGTATTTTTGAATAAAGAAATGAACGTTCTTATCTGTGTTTACTAGCAGCAGTATGTTAAAGTTTCCTTTGAAATGTTTTACTTTTTGATGTCAAATTTATATAATACGATTATTTATTTGGCAGATTTGGTAAAGATTAATAAGACATTGTTTCCTAATTTTAATAAAATAAGAATTAATATGTCTATCCGTATGGTAGACAATCATTAAATAGTTGTTAACCATTCATAACATTTCTAAATTCGATATCTCTTTTCACTGTCTTAATTCGCATTTATATCGAACTATTACAACATTTCAGTCACGGACGTATATTTCGTTGTTGAGGAATATATTTAAAAAATGATCCTTGTTACAATCTATTAACAATATATATCTTTTTTTTTTGTTTATTCTGTCTGTTACTAGAAAAAAGTATTCATCAGTCGGCTACAGAATAATTTATAATTTTACCGTTATAAATTAATATTTAATCATTCGCTACATCAACAGTCAGTATGATAATTAGCAGTGAATATATTTCAGGTAACTGATTTTCAGGGTTCCGTAGCTAAATGGAAAAACCTAAAACCTAATTAATTTGTCCTGTCCACCTGTCCGTCTATCTATCTGTCCATTTGTCTATCTGCATGTCATAGCCGTTTTACTCAAACATTTTTAGCGCTACATAGATTAAATTGAAATTGTATGTGTCTTCTGCGAATCGCTTTACATTGAAATAGTGGAATTATAAAAAATGATATTAGAAGTGGCACTTCACATATTTAACTTAAGAATGAAAAAAAATCCATTGCACATTGTGTGGGGTCTTAAAAATGATAGAGAAGATCCAAGGTAACTTTTTTGTTTAAGTCAATAATTAGTAAGGTATAGGGTTTTAAAGTCAAAAAGTGGGCCCCCTCTAACTTTTCAACTAACGTAAGGAAAATTGTCAAAAAAATTATGGTAGTGGGACTTAAAATAAAGTTTCAAGGAAAGTTGGTTTGAATAAGTCATGCGGTGCAGTTTTTGGGATATGGGATATTTTTGGTACCGACCTCAGCAATAACTGTTTTTTTTAATTGCCATTGAGAAAGACAAATTTATAAATTTATTGTTTATCGCTATGTAACGCTTCATGTTAATGTCAACTTGCAGTTGACGGGTTTTTATTTTTATATTAGAGTTCGTGTATGTTATAAATTTCAAAATTCATTTGTCAGCTTATTAGTTTCGTACTTAATCATTTTGAAACCAATTAACTAGTTGCTATTAAATTTGACGTATACATATCTATTGTGATGGATTAATGCAAGCTTAATTCCGTAATATTAATGTGTGAAATGTGTTTTGTTGTTTGTCACTCAATAATGTCCAAATTACTAAACATATTTTCTCGATACTTGGTACAGACACAGTCTATATTTAGAATTAATATAAAGATTATTTTGTATGAAATAACACAATTTTCATGGGATCAAATTCCTTACTCTTTACTCAGTAATAAAAAAACTTAGTATCGCCATATGCTAGCAATTGACGCAAGGTTTGTATTAAATCTATTACTTACGTGTTTTGGGAGTTCAAAACCTGTACGTTCTTGTTGAATATGGAAAAGGTTGAGCACTTTATAAAAAGTTTTTGTGAATATTTCTTTAGGTATAGGACAAATTCCGCCGCCTTCATTAAATATTCATTCCGGTGAAGTCGCGCTCAAAAGCTAGTTACTCAAACACAGTGCCACCAGAAGCATGTTGTCGTAGGTATTTATTATTTATAAATGAATATTATTGTTAAAACAATATAACACGGGCAATCAGAGAACCGTAGAGAATTTCCTTTTAATTGCTCGATTATAACGTGCGCCGTTTCGCAATATTCTTGCGTATTTTTGTGTCGATTTCTTGACAGTCTGATTGTCGCAGCAATTAGTATGTCGCAGTTGTGAATGTTTGTGAAAAATGTCTCTTTAAAATTATCTTGCAAGTTTGTGAAGCAAAATTAAATACACATTTGCCCGGTTTTACCCAACCATAATAGCGACCTACAAATTTTCGAAAAATAATTCGTTTCAAATATATTTTGAAAAATCGTGATCGTCGCCGCCAATAGCAAAATGTTGTCCACACAGATCGTATAATTTTGTCCACGCACGCACGGACACACACATGCATGCAGGCACGCACGCACATACGCCCGCACGCAGTGCGCTAGCGCGCACTCATGCACGCGTACTTACGGGCGCGTATGGACATATATTTATTCAGTGTATATAGTTGAATATACAAAGACTCAAAAAGGTTATTTATTCTATGTACTGAAGAGACAAGGGAAATCTTTTTTCGAATTTCATAGCGATTCCGCACTTACTCAAGTTGAAATTTGATATTACATAATTTTCTTATTTTTAATTTCCATATTATAAAATATCGGTTCGAACGAAACGTATGTTGTCTATCTTATAAAACGTCTGTACTTACCATTATATACTTACCGTCAAGCAAAAAAATTATTTTTTTTATTTTGCAGTGTTAAATTTGTTTCCCTATGCAGAATTCCGAAATACGGTTTTCATGGTCCTTTTCAGGCCATGGAAAGAAATTACCTCTCCGTGGTTTTGCCATATTTATTTGACACACCATGTATATAAATATGAATTTTCGAGCCACTCGTTCAATTCAATTCTTTTATGCATGATCGTGGAGGGTACGATGAAAATTTCAACAATGTTCGATTTCTAAGCGGCATTAAGGGAGGAAATTGGGTTAAAATTATATTTTTAATTTTACAATTAATTTTCTTTATTATTACGGAAACACGAAGAAAATACATTTGTTATTTTACTGAAGATTTAAATATAAATTAAATATAACTATGAACATATTAGTTTTATTTCGAAAATATTCATTTTGTGTTCTGAAGAATGAAGAATATGAAAAAAAAAAAATTGGCACAATTTTTATTTACGCTGTATGTTTTAAGTTATGAGGCATTAATACTAATCCAAGTCTGTAAATTTATTTATCCCTGGTTGCTCTAAAATATTTAATGGAAAGCCACTAACGATATAAATTTAATCCTCATCTTAATACAAAGATATGTATGTATATATATATATATATATATATATATATATATATATATATATATATATGTGTGTGTGTGTGTGTGTGTGTGTATATATACACACATATATATTATTTTGGATGTCTCATATGATACATAGAAGTTAGGGCTGTCAGAGAATAAATTTCGATGTGAATAAAATATTAATTCGGAACTGGAGTCAATTAAATTTTGTGTAACCAATTTTCAGTTCTAAAGTATTTATTGACCTCGATATGTTTTAACTACTACTTATTAGTGCTATACTGGGACACGGCTATAAATATTTTTATTGCCTATCAAATTATGAATTAAGTTTATAAATTAAGTGCTAAAAATACGTCCAGTATTTAATAGCACTTAATTTATAAACTTAATGCATAATTCATTTTGCAAAGATATTTTAGCGATAATAAATATTTTATGGGTGTAAATTAATTGCAATTGTCACCTGCTAAAAGCAAGTGCTTTTTCAAGTACTTATGTAAATAAGGGGCGGATTTCGCAAATAGGCCAAAATGGGTGTTTGATTTTGCAAAATACTCAATAACTACCAAAGTTAGACATAATATTAAAATACCAGAACCCAACCACCAATTCCAAACTTTAAAAAAAAAATTTCAAAGTAACCTCTTTCACCAAAAAGGCTCTCCGCTGTTTCGCATATTAGAAGAAAATTGTAAAGATATATCGATTTTCATTTCACTGTGTCTATTCTAAATTAATGTAGCTACATTCTTGTATATGGATTTAACTATGACATAAATATGAATCCTTTGGTATTAGGTCAAAGTTGCCGAATTTTTACGGCATTCCGCGAGCGAATTTTCCATATTAGCTTCCATGAAAATGAAAACGATTACTATCTCCGGCGCTCGCACATATTTTGAATTCAGTACAATTTGCGCTTGCAAACAGTGAGGACGTGAGATCCGGTCGCTCTTGGTCAGCTTGTGCCATAGATTTATAACGAGTACACGGCTTGTACACAGTGTAAGTTTTATGTTGTATATTACAATAAAATGCAAATTACGCATAAATAATGGTAACATGATATTTCTATGATACATTTGAAATGCATAATATTTTGTGCCGCTTTGTAAACAAGTGGATAAATTTGTTGTTATTTTGTATATTTTCAGAAAATAATGGGAAAACATAAAATTTCTTACAGACGGCCGGTATTGGGAACAAAAATCAAAAAATTAAATTAAGTGTCCTAAACAAAAGTTTTGTAGAAATTTTATAGTAGGCGTAATATAAAATTATTAAATCTACTCGTATTTTAGTAGTATAAAATATATATTTTTACTGAGTATTACTCAATATTTATATTACGGAGATACATTTTATAATTTCATTGTATTCGTAAAAATTAATAATTTTTTTAAATATTAAAGGTTTAAGTTTTTTGGATCCATCTGTAAGTGCAATATTGTATTTTATTGAAAATGTAATGTTTACCTTTTAGTATTTTATCAAAATTTTATAAACAAATTATTGGTTACTCTGTGTTCGACTGTCTGTATTTTACGGCCATTTATCGTGTGCACGCTGATTTGGAAAGCTCATATAAAATTTTACATGATTATAGCTTCTAGTAGACGCAGATATAAAACATAAAAACTACAATTCGGGTTGATTTGTAGAGTGAGGGGGCAAATGAAGGGTCAAAAATTATTTTTTTATCGTGCTATATGCGGGAGTTATATGCGGGATATAAAATGAAAGTCGGTAAAATAGGAGTTCAAAAATATTAATATGTTTGATGGGGCTCAAATATATTAATCATTTTTAAAAAATCATAGAAATTATTATTCTAGCACTAGAAAATTATTCTATCTCTAATTTTGGAATTTTTTATTAGTTTGTTATTATTGACATTGAGTTGCAAATTCGTGTGATGCAATTTTACTTTATCATTAAAAGAAAATAATCGTCATAATTGTTGCAGGAACCATGCTATAGATGAAATTCGAAATAATTTTGCAGGAGGTAATGTTGAAAGAGAAAGGATATGTACTAGGGCAGAAAATGTAAAAATGTTTGCATGTTGTATTTCACCTCTAACATAATTAAGCCTATTAATTATACATGATAGTTCCAGGTCTAGTCAGTGCATAGCGAATCTAATGATAATCTTGTGTGATAATTTACAAGTATATATATATATATATATATATATATATATATATATATATATATATACATACATATATACATATATACATATATACTTATATGTGTGTATGTGCTGTTTCCGGATTTAATATTTTGGCCGTAATTTTGACTATGTAAAGTGTCTATTTTAATTCGATATCGCTGAAATTCGTAACATTTAAAGCCAACTAATTTAAAAATTGTTAATTGAGCTATTGATTGCACACCTAGAGTTTAAATGTTGAAAGAGAGATTTGATATACATGTGGTATGTGATTATAAAATATTATATTTTTTATCACTTTATATTGGGTAAAATAAAAAAAATTACTGAAATAATCTTTTAATAAATTATTACATATTAAGACGCTTGTTATCTGACTAGTTCACCAAACATCGTAATGAAGACATTATATAGGCGTTTTCATTTTTAATAATTTTTTAAAAATATTTTTATTACAAACCTTTACAGGTTTTATTTTTTTCTTATTTACAAACAAATTTTTAAGTTTTCTTGCATATGTAGTTTTATTATTTTAACATTACTTCGTATTTTATAACATTCATTTTTATTAGATGTCCCTAAGACTTTGTTTGCGTGTAATTAGGATTTTTTTTCTTTTATTTGTTGCTCATGGGTATATAATATTAGCACAAAAATTCTAAAGAAAGTTTTTTTTACTGGCTTCTATTATCATTCTATACGCTAAATTATTCACTCCTTTAAAATATTTTCAATGTATTTATTTAGGTCTGTTATAATTTTATTACTTGTATTAATAACTTTTATGTTGCTTTATGTCTACAATATTTAGCAGGAATCCATCAATAAGTACACGGAAAAATTGGTTAATTTTACTTTTTTCATGTTTAATGCCTTAATAAATATTATCATTTGCAAAGAAAAAAAGTATTTTAAATTTTTTTATCATAATTTGCACAAATTTTTATTAGGGATTTTATTTTTATCTTAGTCTATGCTTGCCATACTAATTTACAAAACGATTATACAAAAAAAATAGTTACACAAAATATGTGCAACATTTTTTCATTTTGAAATTCCCCAAATTAAATCAAAAATCAACCTAAATCATATCCAAGGTTAAATCGTATTCCGTATCAAGAGATTTACAAAGACGTTATAACAGAGAAATTATGCTCAGACATTCACTCTATTATCATCAGGTCATTACTTTATTAATTAGTCTAAAAAGTGTCTCAATCGATCCCATTGTGCCGAGCCTGTTCGTGTAACGCATACTACTAAGAGTCACACAGCACCGCTGGCGCCGGTGCGCGCGTGTGTGTATTAGTAGAAAATGAAATATTTCATCGCATACATCCGACCCTTAACAAGTTGCGGTAGCTATAGTAAACACAAGCTCTGACAGAGAGTACTATGAGAATTGTGAATAATATTTTTTACCACAATAATTTTTATAATTTGCCACAATATAGTCATTAGCGTACAGTTAAGTATATTTTTACCGTACAAGCCCACGGACGGTAAAGTGGGTTATACATTTGAGTTATATATTTAAATTAAAGAATGAGGGAATTACTTACTGTTTTATTACTAAATATATCGTTTTATATACTACTTGAAAAATCCATAAACAAAACTTTATTTTTTCATATCTATGTTCCTTTTTTAATTTACTGCTCTGTGTTAATGAAATGGTATAGAGTTAAATTAAGTTGTAAACAAACTGAGTGTTTACATTGCTTTACATTGAATATTGGCAAGTAAAACTAAATACTGTCCACTAAAGACAGGCTATTGAGGCTAAAACAATAGTTTTTAGAATATTCGTCTGTTTGTGCTTACCCTCGTTATGCACGCTAATCTCAGAAACGGATGAATAGATTTGGATGCGGTTTTAAGTGATGTATTTAGATTAGCCTGGAAACATATTTAGGCTCAATTTCATTTTAATTAGTTCACACATGAAAAGTATGTCAATTGTTAATTAAGTTTTGTTGTGCACGCTAATATGAGAACCAATGCAATATATTTGACTGCCAACACCATCTACTAGCATTTTAATAAACTTTATGCCCGTAGAGTTCTGAGCGAAAAAAAAAATGCAAACAAATTCCTGATAATTTTCTTACTCGAATTCCAGGTGAACGCAGTAATGGGCAAGGTCTCTTAAAAATGGTTTTCTTAGTTTAAACAATATTCCAACTTATGTTCTCGTAATTGCATTTTAATACTTTTACAACTAGCTATATTGAATAAGCAATGAAATGACGCTGTTTTTCTATCATATCTAGAATATATGCAGACTACATATACGTAGAGCGTATACGGCTATGTATAGAATAATAGAGCGTACACATAGAAACCTTTGTTGTGCCTACTACAAATTGCGCGCGCAGCCAGCGCTTTCGTCACAGCTCACATCTATCTGATAAGAGACAACGTGAGCAATTGCTATTTCTTATTTACTTACTAAACTATACTCTGACTGATATATATAAATAAATTTTTTTGACACGGTATATAACTTAGGTTTCATATTCAAATATCCTTCTTAGGTACAGGACAACATTTCATTTATCTGAAGTCTTGGAAAGAAAACTGGAGTTCTGTTTATAAAATAGCGCTACATGAAATTATACCTGGTTTCTGTTGGAAATGGTTTCGGTATCAGAGAGCTCAATATTTCATTGAGTATATAGACTTATAACAGACTAAAGGCAATTTTTAGAATTTCTTGAAAATAGAACAACCAGAAAATTGCTAGTAGAAATTTTATAAAATTTGTAGGGTAATTTCTTTTCAATTACTATGAGGAATGATAGGTAAATTATTTTTTACTGTAGATCCATTGAAATTCCCTTCAGTATTGTTGAATTAAAAAAAATACGTAAAAGTTTTGTAAGTTGATTGAGCTGTAGCAATATTTGTAAAGCAAATCGGAGAACGATCTATAAGTTTCAGTGTCTTTTGCCTTACATTGCTTAACCCGTTTTAAATATATTAAAATAATTTATAATAGTGTCATAGCTCTCAGATGGCTCTACAAAAAACTCAGTGCTATTATATCTATATTTTATCTTTTATAAAAAGACACAGTGTTTTTTTAAGTTTGATAGTAACATTCCGAAATGTAAACATTCTTTTGTGAATATTGTTGACAAATACTAATTTGAACAGGTAATGTTTTCGCGTGCCCAAAGATATACAATTTCCTTGAAGAAAGGTCCGCAAATAACGTGCACGTTCAAGCATCAAATAATAAATAATATTGACATAAGAAATAAAAAAAATTAACGTTAGGTGCAATTTTATTTGTTTGTATATCAGTGTAAATAAATAATTTATCTACGCCAGTATAATAAAACCAAAATGCACAATCTTAATTTTCACACGACCTAAACTGAGAATAAAAGTAAGCCCGACTACAAAAGTAGATAAACATAAATTATTGAAGATTTCCTAAGTAATTAGCAAAATTTAATAACCTCATCTTAACCCGCCATCATTTTGGTAGACAATCAATACACTGGCGGTAAGTTGGGTAAATATGAGCCTAATATTTTAATTGGTTTTATAATTTTTAGAAGTGATATTAATTGGGATATGTCTATTCTAAAAACTAAATGATATGTAGCGTAGGATAGGATATTTTGGCCCTATAAGATTAATGTAATTTATAGAATTTAAAAAACGCAAGAAAATAAAATTCGCCTTATATTATTTTTCAAAATTAGAAATGAAACAAATCTGTCTCGCAGCATCTCTCGTTAACACATCCTAGTTTTATGTAGAATCACTGCAAATCAATACTTTTTTCAGCATTCATATTGCAAACAGAAGAAGAGAGTCATAACTCCAGATCCGTCGACGATGTTATACACATTCGATGATTATTTAAAATAATAATCGAAATTCAAAATATCTACAGTTACTGTGACCGAATCTTAATGACACAGAATTAATAAGTGGCATTGAGTTTAGTATTATCTACAGATTACATTTTTAAATGTTTTCTACTTTTTGTCACAATAATTTGAACCTATCAACTTTGATATTTACATGTTACTTTATCTCGTCAGTGAACGCATGGAAGATGAGCTAATATTGGTTTTTATTTTTCAACGTGTTTGGCGTACCAGTTGGAGGGTGTTAAATGGACGAGCAAAAATTTATTATGATCGTGTGTATGTATTTTGTTTGACGTATAGTAAATATCTTATAATGTTTAATGTCAATATACACAGTGGTTATCGAGTCATTGTTGATAAGTAAATGAGTGTTTGATAAGTCAATTAAACCAATTTTTACAATCAGATGTTATCAACCCTTAGTGTTCAGAGTTCCGTACCACAAAATGGAAAACGGAAATTTTTGAAGTCATCCACGTGTCTGTCCGTTGACGTGAAAACCCAATATTTGGCACAGTAATAAAAGGTATTAACCCGCATATATCTGAATAATTAATTTAAGAAAATATCAATTTGGGAATTTTAGAGTGAGTACTGGAACTAATGTTTTTAATCATTTGGAAGGGATCGTTGTTGGGCTTCCAAAATATTTGTGTCACAAATTTAGGTAATACTTGAGATATACCGAAACATACAAAAAAAATATATCAATCTCCCTTGTATCTCAAACTACTCAACCATAAATTACAAAAAAATATGGGTATTTAGAAACCCACGGAAAGGTTGTAGGTGAACAGCAATGATTTTAATGTCATAATTTTTTAAACAAGCACCGTGTTTTTACGCCCGTAGAGGATTCGGTACGCAATATTTGCATCGTTTTACATTCAGAACCGGTTTTCTCTCAAATCTTGAAACGTAGAAACTTTAAATTTAATATAATTATATATCTTGTTAGCCCACATATTTTACATTTGCTAACTTTTTTAAATATTGATGAAACATTTAAAGTCGGAAGAAACGTAAAAATGTTTTTCTTATTCTATACATATACGGTTTATTATTTGAAATGGCTTGTTATATGATTTTCCAAAAAATATACAAAAATAAAGAAACCACCCCCTCAAAACTACTAACTACTCAGCCAAAAATTATAAAAAAATGGAGTTGTTAAAATCTCACAAGAGAATTGCAGGAAAACTACCGCGCTTACCTTGGATCTTATAATTTTTTAAATATGCGACATGTTTTTACGCATGTGAAAAATAAAGCAGAAAATATATTTAGGTCAGGAAAAATTAACATTTGTAAATAGTGTAATAGAAATACTATGAACCCTTAAACGTTTATAAGTACCCAAATGTGTACAAAACCCTTGTTGTACGATACTCGTGCTTGACAAGTTTTTTTAAATAAAATATTATCAAGGAAGACTCAATTAATTTTGAAATTAAAGCACTATTTAACCTATATACAAAATTTTCAACCACCGTAATCCTCAGGATTCAACTTTGTCGATTAACTACAGCTAAACTACATCAATCAAAAACCGGTTAAATAAAATATAAACGCCTTCACAATTTAAGTATTCACTATATATTTAGATGGAGAAAATATGACCAAATTTTCTAGTTTTGGTCACGTCTTAACTAGATTGAAGTACGTAAGATCGACCTTGTTCAGATATTCTATTAACGTTATTCAATACTTGTATTCCATCAACCCAATTTTAGACCTAAACCCAAGGGTCATATGGCCACGGATTAATTTCTGAATATATTTTAATTATCCTTATTCCTAAACATGACACTACCATCTGCGAATACTATTTCAATATACACGCTGTTAAACCCTAGAATCTACTTGATCCTACGATTCGAAACACATCTTCGATTTATGTTTTATAAATCATCTAAAATATATTTCAACTTCGATTCCCTATTATAATCCTATTCCTTCTTCTTTCATTCTATCAATTTTTCTTGTCCATGTTGATGCTTAATTTATTTTTACGGTTCTGCTCCTCAAAATTAAAAACACCAGAAACCTTATAGAATAACTTTTTAGTTTACCCGTCCGTCCGCCTTTCTGTAAAACTCTCTTTCTCGAAAACGGCATGAGACAAATATTTTATTCCTTCTTCTCTCATTCTATAAATTTTTCTGTCCATGCTGATTCTTAAATTAATTTTATGATTCTGCCCCTCAAAATCAAAAATACCCAAACCCTTATAGAATTACTTTGTAGTCTACCCGTCTGTCCGTCTTTCTGTAAAAGCTCTCTTTCTCAAAAAACTGCTTGAGATATCAAGTTGAAATTAATACTTTATACTCAAGTTTATGGCTTTACATTGAAATAAAAATTTCAAGCTTTTTAGTTCAAGATATGGCCCTTTCTTTAACCGTATGTTTTGTATTTATATCAGAGTCTTACCCACTGACGGTCAAAATCTATAGGGTACTTCCGATTTACCTACAATCTTTAAATTCATAATAGGAGGCCTTATTGCAAAAGTAAAGTCAAAAATACATAAATCAACGATTTCTAATTCTATGTCCAGTTATAAGTCCTTATAATTTGTTTGTTTTTACGCATGTGAAATATATAGTTGTAAATTAATATTTTTAAAAATAATTTAATAAGAAATACCACGTAACCTTAAACGTTAATATGTGCCTAAATGTGTAGGGGAGTGTGATTTTAGTGCAATTTCCAGTCGTGCTTGAGATGTCTGTTTACCCACTTAATATTCTCTACATTATGACTTATTTGTGTTTCCATATTGCTGTGTTATTATTTCATCCATTGTCATAAATTTTACAATATTCCAAAACATTAATTTCTCAAATTTTGGTATTTTCTTCGATTGGAAGAGATTATTCAAATAGGGATAAGTTAGCAAAATGTATAAATGTGCCGCTGCCTAAAAAAAATAATTTATACAAGGAAAACATTTCCATTCAATTTTTTTGCCGCTAAGTAATGAAATAAGTTAGTAATACCAAAATATGTGTAAAAACAGTTTTAAAGCATATTTATGAAAACAGAAGAAATATGTATCTATCGGTGAACAGACTTAATCCAAGCCTGATGGGTGATCGGCCGCGCCCTTGCAACTTACGTAAATTCATTTTTAACTTTGTTTAATATAAGATCAAGATTTATACTTTAAATGAGCCGGAAAACTTACGTGGGAGTTTTTATTTATAATGACGATTTTCTATGTTTATTCACGAGCGGTCGGCATTTCTATTCGTATACTTATTAACTGGCTAATATAAATATTTGAACCGAATGGGTGAATCACTTTGGAGCTGTTTTGCACTTTACAAACTACTCGGCTTGAGTGTAAACTGATGACATTTTTGATAGAGTAAGTCAAACGGATTATGGTTTATTTAATAATTCTTTATAAAGCAGTCTCATTAGATGTATGAAGTAGATGTATATAAAAATATTTTTAGTACTTTAGAATAATGATAGTTTTTCTGTACACATTATTATCCCTTATAGACCTAAATGTACAGAAGCGATTAAATATACGATATATTTATTGAATCACAAATAATCTTCCGTTTTAAATATAAGTTATAATACAAGTAAGGTTGTATTATTTCCGCATTGAAGAGAAGAGTTTCGTGAAAATAGTGTAAATGCATCTATGTATTACAAATATGTACAAATAAACAGCCTATCTCCGTCCATTGCTGGACATGGATACTTCCCAATGTGCGTATCATTCGAAGTGAAGCCCACAATCGCCATGCTGGGCAGGCTACATTGAGATCGCAGTACGTAGCTTATCGTACCAGTGACGCTACTGCCCGTCACAGGTCCGTGGCATTTATCTACGCGATTACATACGCGACGCAAAACGGGTAGAGGTCGAATCAGGGACCTTGTGATGCGCAGCGTCACCAAAAACCATATATCAGTTTAGAACCTAGCACACAATGGCGGCGACAAATATCTTAAGCGTTTGTAATAATATGACTAATGTCATGCTAGATCTAGACAGAAGAAATGTTGCAGACAGCTGTAATGAAAATAGTTTTTCGGATTTCGACCTTCCATCCAAAAGTTTTCCAGAGTTAATAATATAGTAAGTATGTTAAAGGTATCCTTCTCATCTATATTGGACTTTATTAAGATACATGGAAAGACCTTTTCTCTCCTTAATGTAGGTAAAGCTATAAGAAGCGACAATGATACAAATGATTGGTCAACATAAGATATTAATTAGTTACTATATTTATTGTAATACATACACATACTCATGCACATAAATTTAACATATCGGATGTTTTGCATATATTTGGGAACATGCAAACTCAAAAAAGTTTTTTTAATGACGAATAACATTCGTACTACGTTCCATATACGTTTAGATACTTAGAAAAATTAAATCGCTTCAAGATATATTGACCATATTATAACAATTTTAGCAGGGGTTAGAAAACTTTGTTACTCATATCTCTTTAAGATGTTAACACAAGTTAATAGAAATAATTTTGCATAAAAACACTTATTACTACTAGATAATTTTCATTACATTCAATAAAAACCTTTTTAATGTTATCTCACTCAATAGGATCCGGGAGAAAATTAAAATTTCATGGCCCAATTTGTTGCAGGGGAGCAATATAAAAGATATTAAAGTATGATATAAGATGTAGTAATATAATTTCTTTTATTCTTTTCTATTCCACAGACTACGTCTTCTGACAAAATTTCATCACAATTTGTTTTATGGTTCAGGAACTATGACACCTTGGCAAAGCGACAATGTACAAATGTATTCTTGTCATTATTTTTGCATTATGGCTTTGCAAATATATCAACCAATGAATTAATTAAATATTTTGACGATATGGATTTTTTGTATGCCTGGAAAATATATTTTATTTGCTTTTTACGTAGTAACTATTTAGGGTAAGTGATTTTTTAAAAACGCTAAAATACAGGTTTTCTTTCTGGCTGAGAACCATCAATACAAATCTTCATGTTACGATTTTCAATTATTCATAATTTGCTTCCCTTTGAGGATTGAATTTTAAAAATTCTTTCCAAGGAATCAAATAGAAGCTAAGAGAAATATACGTAACAATTTTAAATTCACAGGTATGACTTTGGAGATTAGAAGATGAGGTGGAGAATATGGAGGAGTGTGTCTACTAGTGGTATTAGGCTTTCACTACATTTGTGTTGAGCGCAACATAAAACGTTAATAAAAAGAAAGTTTGTACATTCAAAATGAAGAATTATACGGCTAGAAATAAACCATATAAATTTTAACATTTTTTGTTGATTTATCCTTTTGTTTGTGTGTTTGTTTAAACATCATATATAATCTACAAAATATATGTTAATACTATATATAAAATAATATAACTTAAGATCCTAAAAATGTAATGAAATATTTTTTATCTTGACTAAATGCAGAAAAGGTAAGAAATAACTCCTATTGCTTTGTTTGTTTGTACCAAATGACATAGAAACTACGAAGTTAAGTTCTTTTTCTTTGTATCACTAAGAATTTGAGAAAAGAAATCGACGCATGTAGGAAATAAACCGTACGTCAATTTCTTTCTCCTTATGTATATTTTGTATCACTTAGAGTCTGAGAAATGAATTGACATATTAATGAATGTACATAACTTATATATTTATTTTAACAAAACTTTTCATGCATTCTTTAATTTACCGATGAACTAAAACTATGAAAGTTAAATATTTGTTAGCTATGTATGATTAGTCTAAGTAAGGTTTCATTAATAATTTTAGTATTACTATAAATATATTTTGGAATGTAATTATTTAACTTTCAGGGAAATTTTACTTCTAACAATCACACGTATTTGGACTTTACCGAGAGTAATCTGTGTTAAAATATGGACAATTTTGCCACACATATTTGATAAAGTCACTTTGTTAACAGTATAATAGTTAGTAGTGTAGTTTGACGAGGTACAAAGAAAAACTTTTGACCGTATTGCGACTCGTTCCTTTGAACAAAACCCCCAAATTAAATGAGTATCTAGACTCTGGGAAGAAACAAAATGAAAAAAATGGTAGCAAGCAACATTCCACTCGAGGAGTGGAGAAATGTTTAACCAGTATCAAATATATTAACTTACTTGAATAAAAATAGGAGCCTCAAAAATGACTACCTGTTATGGAGGAAAGATTCATGACGCGGCGCTTTATCATCGCACCTTTATTCTATTCAATAAATCGTTATTCATTTATTCATTGCGCATTTGGCGACATGCCGTAAGATGACAATAAGTAATTACATAGAAACACGTAATAAATGAACAACAAAAATAAATACGATACAGTGAATAATGTAAATAGAAAGAGACGTGGACAACTTTTAAATAAGTACACGCTGTATACTTAAATATTTATTTTGATTAATATGGAAATGTCTACAACTTCAAACTTTGCTTTACAAAAGGTTTTGCAAAGGCTCTTTTATTTTAGCTCATACGAAAGCTCAAACACAAGGCCAAACACTTAGTTTACGAAAGCTTCATTTGCTTTCATAAACTAAGACGCAGTACTCGTTAACTTAATATATAATTAGAAGATTTGAACTTAGTAAGTTCTATTACTAAAAGTAAAAGAATAGACTAACAGTCTCTCAGTCTATTTACTTAACGACTTGTGTTTTAACTGTCATCAAAGTTCCAAGTTTACTTTAGAAATATAACAGTAATCGTTAGTAATTTATTCACGTGTCTTTCATTACAAATCTTACTTATCTTTTAGGTGTTCGTCGTTAGCAACACTTGCTAGGATTCCCATACATAATGACGAAGGCAAGCAATTGTTGGAGAAATAAATAAAGCAAATATTAATGATATGAACTTTTACTGCATCAATTTTACATTTTCTAGATTTAATTCCAGCTATGCGAGTATATATGTGAATGAATGTGTTTATCACAATTAAAGTTTATTAAATATCTCACGTACATGTTAAAAAAATTCACACACTCCGTTTTCCTCACACATATAGGGAAAATAGGTGAAGCATATATTTTTTGGCTATTCATGAGTAAACCAAGAAAGACACATTTTAGCATTTTATAATTCTTCGATCACAAAGGATTTAGAAATTGCCATTTCGTCTTTTAGACGAAACGATATAATTTTAAATAATCTCCATGTGCTTGAATAGGGAGGAAAGTAAATGATATTGAAGCCTTAACCTTTTCTGAGTGTTAGAACGGAAACTAATATAAAATTTTAAACATATTATTACTTACTAACTCGAATAGAATAAATGAAGAATTGTCTATTATAAAAAAGCAATGCGGAAAAAATCGTACGAGTGCAGAAATATGACATTATTTGTAGTATCACCCCTTTATTCTGCTTCAATCAACTTACTAATTATAATTAATTTATTCATAGTATTCTTTCATTTATTGATTCCACTGAAATATATATTAAAGGGGAACCTAAATTATATACTACATAACAGACAATGAAGATAATGGCAGTAAGGAAGACAAGGTAGAAAAGTGGTATGTATTTATGAGCGTATTTTCTTTGCCGTGACAAGTAAAGATCTTATTAATGGAAGCTAGTACTTTGGAATAATATTAGATGCCCTGAAATTTAACATACTAATTTATAGTACATTCTATTGGCTTACTGATTTAGGGGAAATTGTGATTCAATTGTAATGCTACTCTTTATTTATTATCCTCGTGTTGTTTAATTCGTTGATTAAAAAGTTAAACCATTTGTTATTTTTAATAACGATTCCCTTAAACATACGACGGTAGGAGTCAGTGTTACATATTCATTTTAGCAACATTTCTAAAAATTCACAATAAAATGGCAAAGAAGCAATCGTTGAACAAATAAATAAAATATTATTATTAAATAGTAATAAAAACCTAAAGAGGACAATTTTTACCAAATCAACTTCAGATTGAATAAACCCAAATTTTAACTATGCGAGTGTTTATGTAAGTTAAGGTCTATTTGTGTACTGCGTACTATCACGTGCGTCAAATTAAATATTGATTCATAACATGGTTAACGTACTTTAATATGGTCATACAAATATATTTTCACATTACTTGCTGCTATATAATGCTAGATATATAATACAAAATTCACAACGACATTTCATCGCCTCGATACTACTTTTTGCCGCCCAGAAATAATAACAAGAATAGGATACTAATTCCTTGAATATTTTTACTACCTTAGTATCCGGAATCTATTTTAATCGCTTCTTAATTAGTCAAAAGAATTTTTAGGGTCTCTGGAAATTTAAATTTTGATGAAAAGACAATTTTATTTTTTTCCCCTGGCAATACATTATAGGTTTCGACGAGGAATCAGTGAGTTAATTGTCGAATGTTTTTAATTCACTCGCTATAGAGAAATAAATAAACTGGCTTGGACCATATATTCATCATTTGACCTAACCGAAATGACAATATTTTTTATGTTATTTGAAAAAAAAACATTGTTTTTTTTGCAAAAACAAAGAATTGTGTAACATCAGAAACAAGGGACATGGAATAAAATAAACAAAGGTACTAAATGAACAGAATATATTTATAAATGTTAAAAAATTAACTAGGAAATAATTCAAATTCGTCTATTTAATTTTTTTAGACCGCAAAATAATTTTGAATGAGGATCACGCACTTGAAAAAAAATATTAATTTTGTCTTAAACGGTAAGACGTGAAAGTGTTTACGTGTAAGCGTAGACCTTTTGACTAAGTATCTTCGTTTCTCGTTTTAGTACGTGCAAAAAATACTAACTGCGCAAAAAAGACTAACAGGTTGAACAATTATCGCTGATCTATTCACCCTTCTATTATATCATTCTTTCAATGTCTATGCCGACCTTCGATTTCTGTTAAAGGGACGTATTTTTGGCTTACTATTCAAATTTTATCCAAAAATAGATTGAGAAATTAAATTTTGAAAAAATTGTTTTAGTGGTGTAAACACCTGAACCGTGAGTACAATATCAATTAAAATGTTATCGAATTTAGAAAACACTTATTATTATGTAAGTTTTAAGAGGAAAATAAAAAAACTTTTGTCACTGAAATAAAGCTTAAATTGTCGTCTAAGTTCAGACAATAAACTCATCTCAAAATATTTATTGTTTCTATCGGTGATTGGCTTTCTGGGCAACACCAGCAATGTTAGCTTTCGAAATGAGTTAAATCTTCAGGCTCTTTTTGTAGATGTTCTGGATGAAACAATATTTTAAAAGCTAAATTGTTCATATCACGAATATTGTTTACCGCTTCATGAATTATTGTAATAAGGGTGTAAAAGATGCGGACACAGAGGTTCTTTTTAGTCTTTGACTCTAAAGTTTGTTGTCTGAAAAATTTCAGTATCAAAGTGAATTCAGGTCTGAATTTTTCGTGTAACACATTTTATTATATATTTTTAGCACATGTTTTTTATTGCACACATCTTAATTTTTCCATTATCAGCTTATTACTATTATTATTAAGAGAGAGGGATAGAATGAACATTTTAAAACCCTATTCAAGAAATATTTCCAATAAATTTGAGTGTTATTAAATTCTTCTTTTATTTTTATTTCGCAATCCATCAATAAACTAGGACAAAAAAGTTTACGTCATCGTTTGGTTTCTGACTAACCATAATTGTTTCGTGTATAAGCAGCTTACATACATTAAATGAACTGTTTAATAAAAAAGGCTGACGGAAGAGGAAGCAGCGTGTAATTCCATTAATATTCTCTGTTTTTAATTCTAGTACGAAATAATTATAAAAAAGCTAGAAAAATACTCGTCAGATACGCGAAACACGCATAAATTGGGTTTCTGTACTTTTTAGTATATTTTGAAATTTATGTAAATAGTCCTACTATTTAAGTTAATTTTTAAGAATTTATTTAAAGTCGTAGTTATTTTCATCGGTGTACCCTTTTTCTTTCGTACTAATTAATTTTTTTGACACGAGGTGCAGTTTTTTATAAAATTTTATATTTCTTTGTTCATATTATTCCATTCATAACGTTTCTTTATATCTTTATAGGTTCTATGAAATTCAACATATCCAGCAGAAGGCTTGGAATGGAATTCCTCAAAAATTTGATTTTGGGTATATAATTGTTTCTCGAAAAACATCTAGTATTATGTTCGTAATTTTGAAAATAAGTCTAATGATCGATCCTATTTTATGCCATTTAAGTTTACAGTATCGCGAAGGATCAGCAATGTTTATTTTTTGATTTTATTTTTGATTAGAAGATGTTTAGGTCTAAGCATGCATTTAAAAATATCATATATGGGATTCCTATATGGGGGCATTCCAATAAGTTTTGGAGAATAAATAAAATAAAAATATATTATCGTGTTTATGCACACTTACTTCTTATTGTTTCCGCTTTGTCTCTTTTATTAACGATACGTCGTTTTATTTATTATCGAATAATTTAAAAAAATTATAATTATCGATGTGTAAGTCACATGAGGTAAATATAGCTTTACTTTCCTTCGCGGTATGATCTTATCATTGTTCACGTTTACGTTATTATTGACGGCAACATTACGGTTTAACATTTTTAGATATTTTGAATAATTGTCTTCCTTATTTAATAATATGTAAATTTGTTTTAGAATAATGTTATTTTTCAATTTAATTGATTCGTTATTACTATCCTTTTGTTTTAATACTTTTACATATTTAATATTATGTTCGTGTATATTTACTCGACTGCATTACTATGTAATTTTCCTTCTTTATAAATTATTTAATAATAATTTTCTTCAAGTAATAAACACCATTTTACTAGTCTTAATTAGGGGTATGTTATGTTGAATAGCCACGCTAATGGACGGTGGTGTGTAATTATTATAAATTTCCTATCATATAAATGCGGTCGAAAATGTCTAAATGACCAAATTATTGCTAAAATTCCTTGTTCAGTTGTCAAATAATTCATTTCTGCTTTATTTAGAGTTCCCCTCGCATATACTATCGTAACATCTGTAGATAAAAGACTAGATAAAAAACTAGTCCAATTGAATGGTGTGTTATTCTAGAGAAGTCAGGTATAAACCTCCTATAATATCCGCATAACCATAAAAAGATTTTAATTTCACGAAATATAAATTGGAAATGCAGCGGAACTAATGTCACCAGTAATACAACAAACGCTTGGTATTCATTATATCTAATGCACGTATACAACTAACAGTATATGAATTATATAACCTCATACTGATACCCATTAATGCAGCTAAAATTTCGTATATATTTCTATTACACACAGAAAAATATTAATCGACCTCTGAAAACATATTACATTACAGTATAATTAAAGATATAAATAAATGTGTATATATTTGCCATATGTATACTATATTTGCAAAAAAAAAGGAACCGCTGTATTCAGTCCATGGTAAACGAATATGTAAAACCAAATTATTAATTATTCAAGCCACTATTCCGATGATATGTGAAACTAGAGTAACTTCGGACAAAACTGAAATATGGCATGAACTTCATAATCATAACAAATAGATCTTTCTTATTCCTAGACCCACAGAACCTCCCTTGAAATTATAACTCGATCGAATAAACCTAGGAAACATAGGAATAATATAATTGAAGTGCCTTGTTGGAAAGAAAAAAAAAATTCAAATATTGCTAATTCTTATATTTCAGATAGAGAAAGCTTGAAATTAGCAACCTATAAACTGGTCCAAATAGATAAAATGACAGAATATTTAGAAAATAAATGTAAGCGGAATAAAATAATAAATAATATTTACTTCAGTTATCTTATACGTAAAATAATTGAACTCTTAATGAATTACCTAGTGTAGTTAGATAGACTGTTAATTTTTCTCAAAGATAAATTTTTCAAATCGGATTCCCCTAGTACACGCGGATGTCAATTAATAAATGGCTTCATATTGAAAAAGTGTTATAAGAAAACCAAAACAAGAACTGCGTCAAATAATAATGAAATAGAACTAGAAGAAAGGACTAATATTATCGAATCAAATGAATGTGAAAGAAAATCTTTAAGAAGAAGTTTTAGAATATCTCAATTATAAGACTGGTAATATTGAAATAATTATTGTATTGTATCCTTAAGAAAACCATCGTAAACATTCTAACTTGAAATATATTATATTGCATAATCATTGCGTATAAAATGTAGAAAGTAAGTGTAATAATTATACAGAAATTCTGAAAAATTATAAAGCTATTTTATAGTGAAAAAAAGGTATAAATTGACTTGAATCAAAAATACAATTAACCATATTATTATAATTATCGTATATTGTTGTAAAATTAATTTAGAAAATGTAATTTTATTCTTAAGGATGATGCAATGTACTAACTCCAAACTATTTAACTATTAGTTATCTATGTCGTATATTCTCGTACACAACAAACAAAACAAGTAATTAACTATTAATTATCTATTTTGGATGTTCTTGAACACAAGAAACAAAATAATTAATTAACTATAAGGTTTCTATTTCGAATGTTCTCGAACGCAATGTAGTTCATACGAACAAAACTATTAATTAGATAAGCTATTGTTTTCCTGAAATTATTTATATCCTCAGCAACGGAATACTCCCGGAATTGTTTACTTATATTGTTAATACCAAATATTTGATTTCCTTCTTTTATATGACAAGATACTTTATATAGGTACTTTATTGGACAACAGCTCATCAAAGGGATCATTCCATCCTCTCATTCATCCTTGTTATGTTCTGTTCACAACAGCAGTAACGACCTAGTTTTAAATTATAGTCACTTACATTTGTCTGTTAATATTAAAAATCATTGTCAATGTTAATATTGGATAATTAAAATTGTGAATAACATGCATTAATAAACCCAATTTAAATACTTATTTGAGTCCATTCGGCTATATCTCCGAACACCTTTTCGTCTGACTCTCGAAGAAGGATCTTCACACATTTTTAAAATGTTGAGATTAATTTTCGCTTTTGTTTGCCTTTCGTTCCTTAACTAGATAATGGAAATTAACTAAAAAAGTGAAGCCTCAACCTATTTTACTTTTTTTCAGACTTGTTTCCGTTTTAATAAAGATAATTAAATGAGGTTAAGGGGAGTGTTGATATACTTAACAGCAATGTGAATATTCATATCTTGAAATGTTGTCATTTTTCGTTTAATTTTAAAATACGTCATGCGCGTATGCGTGCGTGCGTGCGTGCGTGCTTGCATTAAATATTAAATCAAAATGTGTCTAATATATTTCAGCTTAAAATAAAAAAAACTATTTATTTTTTGTTACGAAACTTACTGCTATATAACGTCTGTATATAAGGTCACTATACAATGTATAAAATTTTTTCTCCTATTGGATATATTTGGCGTTCATTTTTTAAAAATTCATTATTCACAATTAAATGAAACTACGTGATGTAGTATTATTTCTACTTTCTTTAAGCTCTTTACCACAACCTAGGTTTCGTTGTATTACAACATCTTCAGGTGGGCTATTAGCAAAGATTGTTTCTCCTTGTAAGAAAAAATTCTTGAGCTTTTCTACCAACAGGCAGAATCTGTTTTATTTCCTCTTTCTTATTTATAAAATAATTTTGGGAATTCAGCGAATGAAAATCTTGATGTTAATAAAATGTTATCATTTAATTTTTACCGGAAATTTCTTATTAGTTTGATGTGGAGTCAACAGGTCAAAGCTCGTTATTTATTTTATTTCAACCAACATGAGAATTTAAATAATTCTTAAAATTTTCTTGTTTATCATCCGACCTTTCAAATAAATAAATTCTCCCGTCAAGTTTTTTAACAAATGTTATTACATGCATAAATAAATTTCGCGTATACTAAGATAGTATGACACCACGTGGTATGTAGTGGCGAAGAATGCAGACAATTTTTTTCTTCAGAACATAGATATAAATTTAAGTCATAAATAAATAAAATCCATCTATTTTTTTCTTATACTACATTATTTACTTTGTGTTGAAAAGGTAAAAGGCAAAGGCCTTAAAGGGTTTATATACCATCAGAGAGTAGATTTTTCCTAAAGTATCTTCATTTCTCCCAAATATCGTCCGGCTATTTGGTATTGGAACAAAATAGCCTCGAAGTCAATATTTATTCTTTTATCATTATTAAAGCAAGGAGTTTTTACGAATAACACTTACACTTTGAATATTTTATAAAAAATCAGGTTTATTTACTGCTTCTTTGCAATATGTTTAGTGATATAAATACTTCAATCGTAAATATTACATCAATCAATAGGCATGTAAAATATTGTCGAACTCAAGAAACATATACTTTATTACGAGCTTTAAAAGAAAAATAAACATTGCAAAAAAACTTCCAAGCCAAAATGAGGAGAATGGACCTACACAATATTGTGAATTATAATACAATTAAAATTGGCCGCAAAATTTAAGAATTTTTTTCAAATTTATCAGAGAATAATTGCAGCTTCTATTAATAGTTTTACCTTTGATCCAGAATTACGAATTAAATAGAAGGGCGCTCGAAAGCACTTCAATCGTACGGGATCTCGTTTTAATTATGTATAACCATCTCATATTTTACTGTCATATCACTGAAACGTATCGAAAGGCCTAGGGGGTGCCTACACAATTTCCATGGCAGTGAGTGTATTGTAACTTTGTTCGATTATTTAGTCAGTAATGTTCTTGAAATCCATGCAGTTGTCTTGTCTCCGCATGAAGGAACTTACATAATCATGTTGGAGAAAGTATTGAAAAAGTTCAATAGATTTTTATACAAAATGTACGGGCTGTATCCTTATTTCTCTCCTTCAGATTTTATAATGTAATTCATTTCAGCTCCGACAGGAATTGCTATGGATCATGCATTTGGTTTAATTATTAAAATAATTGTATCCACAAGCCCACGGTATTCGATTTGGTAACGCTTTATTCTCCTGAACGGTATGTGTGTGGACGAGGTCATAGATTATTTCCTCTACCTAGAGGGCGCACGAATATTCTGCAGCAGTCTTCAGTTTTTCATCGACTTCTATTAATCAACGATCTTGATATTTTTTTAATTCCCTCCTCAAAAGGAAAAAAATGAATCCTTATAATATCACTTCGTTGTCTGTCTGTCGATGTGTCAACCCTTTTTTTTAGGAACGCGTGGAGGTATCAAGTTGGACTTAATATCATATACTTAGGTTTACGGCCCTTGGAGATGAAAAAAAATAAGCTTCGAAGTCAACGCATTCTAGGAGAATCTGAAGAATACATCTTTTTATGCCACATATTTTGAGACTGGGAAGTAGCTACAGGGTAATTTCCGTTGACTTAGAATCATGAAATTAGGCAAAAAACAGTCTTATAGTATAAGTACATAGTATTCCTATTACATTATTTGTAAATAGTGCAATAGGAATATTATGTACTTTTAAATGTTTATAATTGTCTATATTTGTATGGAACCCTCATAGTGCTTGGGAGTTCACGTGCGATATTTAATAAGTTTATGCTCAATTTGAATTAACTTTTCTCTCTTTTATTAATTATTATATATGTTATTATATGCAATGTAAGTTTTTGTTCCTTTAGTGTTTGCACATATCCAATCCCTCTTTGGGGAATCCATGTGATATGGTTATTGTTTTTTTTTATAAATAAATAAACAATAATTGGCTTCTTAATTGTTACCATGTAGTCTACAGCAAGTTTAAATGTGAACTTTTGAAACTAGTCAAACCTTTAAATTCTTTGTTATAGGCGTTCTTCTAGAAAAAAATAATTTAAAATTCCTTTTCTTTCATACTTCAGAACAGTGTTGACTGCTATACATATGATTGAATTGAAGATATCGAAGCCATGTAAAGGTTTTTTCTGTGTTCTTTCTGATATTCATCATCAACCTCTTTGCTTGAAACTTTTTTTTGTCAAGGAAAAGATATTTTGTTTTTATCTCATGTATTAGTGTTGTATATAATATATTTGATTTATATCTTTCCTGCGTTTATTCCTTTGCTAGTTTCTCTCTGGTAGACATATTATTACATACTACTTTACGATAGTTCTATTTTTACGATAGTTATTACATTACGATAGATACTCGTTACTTTACGATACGCTGATGAGACAATTATTATAGTGATAACTTTGAAGTTCTCTTCGAACAAAGTTTTCCTATAAATATAAGTGAAATATTAAATTTTATTTTAAAATCAATGGAATAAGCTCGGTTCAAAATTTGTTTACATTGTTTCAGTTGTAGTGCAAAATATCCGAAAGAATTAACTTATAAGAGAACAGGTAATGCGCGAAACACGCATAAGTTGAGGTAGTAGTTTATTTATAGGGCTTGAAATGTTTGATGCAAATTAATCAAAATAACTCTCATTAAAACTTTAAGCGGAAGCTGAAACTTCTTTCTTTATTAACTTTTTAATTAGAGCTTATAAACTCCAGGGTTAAGGGGAAGGGATCATATTGCAAGTTACTTGAATCTTAAGATTTTGCAAAGAAGGCTTTAAAATTGATAAAATTTTACCAGTATCTACATAGTATTTCTACTATATAATTTACAAACATCTATACTAATTTTTATTTTCTAAATATTTTGCTCAGAACATTTTCGGTAACCGTAACTCAAATAATTGAGTTGCAACTATTTCTTTAACTTATTTATGCAAGTTAACCGATATAATTGTGCACCAAGGTATTTAACGTTTTAATACAATTAGTTACAGGTAGTTAGAGAGAATTTTGAATCTACTTAATAACAATATAGAGATTCGTATTTAGTGAAGAAAATGCCAAATAAAAAAACATTATCAAGTATTTTAATTGCAATATCGCAAGTTAACCAAAATAAACAAGCATTAAAAAAATTCACCACATATAGCAAAATCATATTTAGCGAAGGAAATGCCATGACAGAATATATTAACAGTCATTTTACCCGCAATATTTTCAGTTAACCGAAATAGTTATGCATCAAAGTAATAACTTTTTTCTACTATTTAAATATAGGTGGATGAAGGTAGCTAGAGGGAGCGTTAGACATATTTCACTACAATGTGCAAAATCGTATTTAGCTTAGAAAATCCCATATCAAAAAATATAATAACTCTCATTAAAACTTTTAAGCGGAAGCTAAAACTTCTTTCTTTATTAACTTTTTAATTAGAGCTTATAAACTCCAGGGTCAAGGGGAAGGGATCATATTGCAAGTTACTTAAATCTTAAGATTTTGCAAAGAAGGCTTTAAAATTGATAAAATTTTACGAGTATCTACATTCTATGGTTTCCGTAAAAAAATTGTCCTTAAACGAATTTAATTTTTCTCTTTTATTTACATTTGATTCTGTAATCCAACTAAATGTTGCAAAATTTCAACACAATTAAGTTTTAGTTCCTTTTCGTAGAGAAAAGTTATGAAATCCTAGCTGCGTATCTATTTTAATTTTCATTATAAATTACCGCCATTTTTGAAAGAAAATAAAAATGTAAAATTTAGCTGAATTAAAAGAAAGAGAAGCTCCAAGAGAGAATGTCATTATTTTCTATCTTAATTATTTATGTTGACTTCCCAAGTTACTTACATTTTTTAAATTTCAATCTAGACCAATTTAAAAATAATATTTTGCACATATACAGATTTACTTTTTTAGAAAAGAAAATGTAGTTTAAATTCTTAAACCAATGCTGAAAATAATTTCTAATTTTAGTATAAATAAATTATAAAACTACTGATTTCAATTGACTGTTAAAAATTACTAAAAAAGGAGTAAGTCAATGTACCTAATTACGCGTAAACTTAGTAAAAATACATTATAAATGTTGTGAAAATCCAAGTCCAAAATTATTCGCTTGCATCGAGAAAAACATATTTGCAAAACTTAACGTCTGCTAGCAGATACAAAGTTATGATCAAAAAGCAAATACAAAAGAAAATTAAAATCGCTCTCGAAGTATTTCCAGTAACTTTTGCTCTTTATTAATCATTTTGCCGGTTATTCAATTTATCTGATATATAAACCGAAAAACCTTTATAATAGGTAATAAATTTAATTTCCTACCTCCTGGACATCAGTTTCTATATCAACTTTGTTTTATCTCACACAAAATTTTAAATAGGTACTCACGTCAAGTGAATCTAAGTACTTTAAACAAAAATATGATCAGGCACTTTTTTCTTAAAAATGAAAAAGTGCTACAATTAAGAGGATCAAATGCATCACATTTAAAATAACATTTGTTTGAAATAAGTACTAAAATGAATGATATAAGAATTGTTTTATACAATTTTGTATGAATATTTATTCATAAACTATTTTCACTAACATTTTCAATAAATATGAATTTATAAAAAGAATATTAGAAAAATACAAACTATGTAAACCAACAAATTGAATAATCTGATCGTTTCCGTTTTTCTATCGACACGTGTTCTCTGTGCATATATTTTCGTAAAATTTCCTGAAGTATCTGCATAGTTTGCCAGTTTATTGAGATAAAGTCTTTAGGCTGACGCTACAGAAATATTTGCTCACTTTCCTTAAGAAAACTAGATGATAAAGCGAATAACTTTTCCTTAGTAAATTTTGTAGAGAAATTTTCTTTTTATCGTGAAGTAAATTCAGAGGAAATAGCGCGTTAGTCGGTACGCATATATATTTTAAATCTTGTGGAAATTCGTAAATTTGGATTCGTGCATAATAAAATTTCGTGACGGAACTCTTTCATAAAAATTCATTGTAGGTTCCTGTATAATTTTGTAATAATTCTTTATCATCACAAATTATAAACGTAAATACTGGATAATTTTGGGTCCTGAATAATTTTGGAAAACTTGATTTATGATATGTAAACGTTGAAGCAATTAATTCACCTTTTGATTTTGCGGTTGCCAATGGTCAAATTTTCCTAGTCAACACTTAGAAATGAGATGCACTGAGATTCTGAACGACATATACCGGAAAAGTATCGATAAATATACTCAATCTATAAATATTATTTCATTGATCATGCTGCCAATAAGTAGTATATCGCATCCTGATATCAAAAATGCACGGTAAATTTAAATTCGCCTGAATATAATTCATTTCATAATTAATTGTTGTAGTTCCCCGTCATTCCTTCTATGGTTTTCCTTTATTCTTGACAATGTATTTCTTATAAACTACTGGTTATCTCCTATTTTTTTGATAGCTTACCATTTTATTTTTTGAAACTGCATTGAGAATCAGTTTCCACAACATGTATTAATTGTTTACTTGGTGTTTGATAGATTTGAAGAAATAGCTCCTGTAACAAAGCAATGCAACTATTTTATATATTTATATGTTAAAGGTAACTTCATAAATATATGTTAATTGAAATGCTTTATCATTACGCTAAATTTAAAGTCTCTAAGTAAAAACGATTAAGATATTTCTGAAATTATGTTCTACATAATCCTGCAATTAATAATGTTGTACTTTTTACTCTTGAGTTGCTTTTTCAGTTTGTCTCGCATAAAAAATTGGTTTACTTAATTTGCCCCTTATTACATTTCTGTATTAATACTTTTGTATACCAATTGAGAGTTATGTAGGTGTATATCTTTTATTTTTTGCCAAATTTCAAGTTTCTGTCAGAACCGTTTAGGAGAAAATTTGTTTGAACATTTATATCAATATTTCTAAAACTACGTTATATAAAACTCTGCAATAAATAATTTTGAACTCCTATGAGTTGCTCTTTAAGATTATGTCACGCACATTTCAAATTCGAGCATTTAATTTGCCTCTTTCACAATTTCTGTGTTGATGTTTTTGCATGATAATTGAGGTATATGTTTTTATTTTCTCCTTTCTGTAAGATACCTACTTTATTTTTTGGCATATTTAAAGTTTCTATATCAACCGGTTTCTGAAAAGATAATAAGATCAAAAGAAATTTACATGAAATACAAGAAAAATTTAGATAATATAGTTTTGCAGAGAAATTGAGATAATATAGCTGCAAAAGTATAGTGATATTACAAAGAATGGGACAGAAATATAAAATACCTCTAATAATAACCCTGTAAGAATTCCCCTAATGTTTTTTCCTAAAAGTCAAGTGTGTATTGCATGAAAGCTAAAAAGGATGAAAATTAAATAGAAAGCTTAAGTAAATAAAATTGGATGAAAAATTCGGTAGACATGAATATTATAAAGTACCATTCTATGTTCACGTCAATTTAGATTTACTTCTGCAGACAGCGTCATATTTTGTAGTTTTTTTAAGTAAAAAATTTAGTAACTTGTAGTTTCAAAGATTGTATAAATAATGTTATAACCCAAATTTTAATAATTTTTATTAGGTTTTCTCCTTTTATATAAATGATAGCGTGTTCCAAGGAAATTGAATAAAATTACAAAAAAAGGTGTCTTGAGAAACGTTTATACTTATCGTTCACCGATAATTGCGCAAATTATGAATTATGGTTTCTGTGAGTAACTTTGACGTTAAACAGCGTTTTTACAAAGCAATTGCCCTAATTATAAAAAAGAGATATCTTGCAACACATAAAATGTATTATTTGCATCCTAATACACCCCCACATAATTTGCCAATTTACTACCTCAACCTCCTTGGAATTAGCTCTTTTGAGAAATGGTAAGTACTTGATTACATCGATTGGTTTTAGGGAATATCTCGAAATAAAAATATGTTTAAATATTGAAATAAAAATAAATATTTTATGTGTCTCCTTATGCAATGATCTGTTGAATATACAATGCTGAACTACGGTATTCATAGTACCCAATTAAATATTTTTTTAATTAGTGTACCCACGTTTAAAGGGAAAGTTTTCCGCGGAGAATAATTCCGCTATTGATTTTATTGATATTAAATTAAATATAGTCCAGGTGTATACGCTCAAGCATATTAAATATTTTAACTAAATTATTAAAGAAAATAGTCAAAAAGAGTATGTAGTTAGGTATCCAACCATATAAATTTTCACATACTTTTTGCTATTGCATATATCTAGTCTTTTGAATTTCCAAATTTTCCAATACATCGTCATCGATTTCTCATTCGATCGGAATGAAATTTGATACAAAAGTAGCTTAGATTTAAACTTATTTCCAAACCAACTACAATTTGGAATATAAAAAAGTTACTAAAAATATACATTACAACAAATCTACACAAATGCAATATAGTTGGAAATGTTTAATGAAAAGTGTTTTATGAAAAGCAGATTATACGACATTAATATTTACGTAGCATTTATTTTTTAAAGTATTTCTTTAAGAAATTATATATTTTATCTTTGCTTTTAGTAGATTTATTATTGAAAATCTCGCCATCTATTTAAAATTATTTTCCCGTGTTACCGCACTTAAACTAGATACGTAAATAATGTCGTAAAATTATACTTCTATGGAAATACAGCCCATTTTATTCTGTTTTTGTTTTTCCCTTTCTTTAAGATGTTTTATCTGCAAATTAAAGTGCTAATTCAGAAGTAGATTATAAATATCATATATTCAACAATGTCATAGTCGATAAAAAACAAAATATGGTCGAAAATGAACAAAGCTCTTTTGTTTTCTATAGGACTTTAATGAAATTAATGAATAAACGAATCCAAAAAAAAATCATGAAAAATGCAAAGAAACGAGAAAATAAACGAAGTACTCAATATCCGTCCAAGTGTAATAAATTCGTAGGGAGCGTACTTGAAATCAAATTTACAAGAAACTTCAAAAACTTTTTTCTTAAGACTAAAATCAAAATTAGTCTTAAGAAAAATCAAAATAAAATCGAATGAAATCGTTTTTGTATCCACTTCTGTCAATCTAAAACCATTTCGGCATTACAAAGTGTGGCAAATAAAATAACACATGAACGTCAATGTAAAATATATTCGCACGTTTGAAAGTTTTAACCAAAGAAGGATAATAACTGATTACCTTGTACCTTAGTATGTTAGTGTAAGATAAAAATTAATATTGATATTTATATAAAATAGTGATATTTATGTAAAAAATTATATATTGCCGCATTGTTATTACATTGCGAAACCATTTCAAATCAACTCTATCGTCAACTTCTTTACTTATTAAATATGCGAAAATTCTCTGTTGTAGCAATTCTCTGATTTGATCGATCGTGTAATTCGGCATTCCAACATAAAAGTTAACTATCTGCATATTGGGAGAAAGGAAATATTGAAACAAAATCCCTTTTTTAATGTTATCACCGAATCAATAAAGAAATATGAACTTAAATTTTAAATCTAAACCCCTGTTATGTGATACGCAATAAAATAAAAAAGTAACACAAAACAATTTTGTGAAAGCTTATATGCCGAATCAGTCATCAATTAATTCTTCAAAGCGTCGCGGCTAACGTTATCGATTACGGCTAAAGTTTTACCGCATATTGGTACCAATTAAAATCAAGACATGTGGGTACTTCGATTTCATTTTCCCTCAGAATAGAGAAACAGATATAGATGTGTTCCACCAATCCATTTTGAATTCATTTCATCAGTTCGCTCAGAGTGTAGCGATTGAATTAGATACCGAGAACGACGCTGTGGTACTCGGAAGGAATATGTAAAGGTTGTGATGCTGTGCGACAGACAAATTTGCTATATGAACGATTTTTTCCTTAAAAACTTCATTAATCATACAACTTAATTGTTAATGTAATTAGCACGTTGTGTTTTAAAAATGATGGAAATAAATAATATCCTTGAATTCCTATGGATGTAAGAAAATTCATAAAAATTAATTCTAAAAAAAATTATTACAAGTATACTACTATCAGTGTTAATTATCATGGTAATTTAACGTTATAATGGATTCACTTATCTTAATATTTCTTTAATATGATATATTTATGTATGTATATATATACATATATATGTATATATATATATATATATAGATATATAAATATATATATATATATATATATATATATATATATATATATATATATATATATATATATATATATATAGACAAAATACTTAAACATTTTAAGATTTTGTTATAGAATATTGCAAATTTTTAAATTTTATCAGTGTTTATTTTATATTACAGTTGATTTTTATAAATACATTTATAGCCAAAAATACTCGAATAATTAGTCATTATTTCCTCACAATTCCACTACAAAAAAAAAGTGTGAAAACATTTTGTAGAAAATAATATTCTATTTGTTAACTAACGGAAAATTAGGCTTAGATTATTTTCTCTAATTTATTTGAAGTACGAGTGGTATTATGAATATTAAGGAACAAAATACTGTGGTCGTCTATGTGCAGTTTTATCCTCACCCTTTTTTTAACTTCATGTGTAACTACATTTCTAATAATATTAAAATTATACGTCGTACATAAACATTTAAAGAAGAACTATTACATAAATAACAAATAAGGAATATATATATATATATATATATATATATATATATATATATATATATATATATATATATATTACCGTACTGTTTACGAATGAATTATATGTTGAATTAGAATTTTATTAATTGTTGTTTTTTTATGGAATACAGAAAGAGTTAATTCAAAATATTTCATGCCCTAACCAAGAGTGAGTAATAATTCGAATCTAACTCACTTTTTTTTGAATACTGTACACAAATATTTCTAGTTCTGAATATAATTCTATAAAATCAAATAGTTATTGAGCAAGTTTGCACTCACATTAAGAAAACCAGATTCTAAAAACAGATCCTTCGTTCCTTTTAATTAACTATCATGCTTGCCTTAAAAATAAATTATAATTGCATAAAAGGAAATCCTGCTGTTTTTTATATTTTTTTAGAAGAGAATATTTTCATCGCCTGTAGAATTAATAACTTTAGTATGACTATACCTTAAAGGTGTCCGGTCTTCTTATATAACGAAGAACTTACGTCGACGCTCTGTCGCTTCTCAAAATTCGGTATTGATTTTGCAGTAAGAACACGCTTTGGAAATTTCATAAATTCGATTTAAATATTTTCCCCGAACGTCTTCATGGACTCTCTCGGTACAGATGTTAATTATCTGATGTAAAGATTTATTTATTTTGAAATCGGTATTGGAATATTTCGATTTATATTCTGATTAGATTGGTATTCTGGGATTCAAAGTGATTTTTTCATTCATCATTGAGCTTCCCATATTCTTTTGATCACACCCCTCTCATATGTAATATGTTTATACTTATTTGTTACATTAATGTATTTAATTACTGAGTATGAGGTGATCAATAGAAACATAGAGCCATCTTATTATTATACGTACAGTCTATCCCTATGAATATATATTCATTCATTGATATATGTGTAGCACGATATTCCAATCGTTCTCCAGCGAAGTGGGCTACATGGAAAATACTGACTATCTGTAAAACTACTGAAGCAATCTTAACGAAACATAGATGTTTCTTTTAATTCTCAGCAAGGGTGCATGTTTTGTCATATATAGAGTGTATGAAGATAGCCCCGGACAGCTAGTGTTATTGAGGAAATAATATAGAAAGATTTTTCAAGTTACAAAAACCTATAGATTTACATTAACATTTATGACAGATTAATTTTTGGTTTTCAAACATAATTTTAATGTGTTTTCAACACGCTCTTATAATTGTTAATCGCACGTACATATAGTACAACAAAGTAAATGACCTATTCGAAATCGACCGTTTCACAAATTATTTTTCAACTTATTTTTCCCTATGAAAATACTTGCAAAAAACAATAATATCGAGAAATTATTTTTCTGTTGCCCACGTAACTCAATAATATTAATTAATTATCTGAATATCTACACTACAAGGAAATTTTAACAAGAACACCTTGAGTTTTTAATTCTAGGGATCTAACAACATAAATTCTTTGGGTATCAGGAAAAAAAATTCCCTTTCTCATTTTAATGGTGCAGCCGAATTGGTCGTTTTGGCTAACCAACTCAGCCGCCGATGAAATCTTCAGAGTTGCATTAGCATGGGACAAATAAATGCGACAGTTTCGAGTACACCTTATGCCCGTCATTTAGACCGACAATTAGCTTCAACATAAGTTTTTGTCACTTGAATGTGTGTGTATATTTTTGCAATGAACATAGTTTTTATAGATTTAAACCACGTCTTCGGCCAGAAGGACATTAAATTATGGCAAAATATAACGTCTCATAAATCAAACACAATACTAACTGAAAGACGGTAAAGCTACCCCTTTAGGATGATTACTGCTAATTTACAAGAAATTCCCTTAATTCACCCGAAAAGCCAGCATTCTGGTAAATTATCTATTTTCCGTAAGCTATCAATTAGCTAATGTTCGTACTTTGCGAACTAATGAATATCGCTAGCATTAACAGCAACATTATACTTCGCCATAATTTCTTGACAGATGGCTAAAAGAAAATAACACGTATAGATTTTATAGATACATTGCACCCTCAAATCGTGAAGCCTTCATTAAGGATAAAATTGGCAATAACAACAATGCCAACACTTGTAAAAAAATATAAGGAATGTTCTTTACTTGCGAGAAAACTAACCATCCACTATTCAAGACTAGCCGTCAACAGATCAGGTCCCTCGTCCGATTTTAGAAAATGATTTGATATTGACTAACCCCGAAGAGACGGAGGAATCATCCACGTCTTCAGAGAGAAAGTAGCTTTGAATAAATAGTTATAAGTTGGCAAATGTCATTTCACTATAAAACTTTATCGCTATCGATTTGATTAAAATATCATGTACTTATAAATCTCAAAATTTCTTAATGATAAATCATTATTTTCAATAAAAATATGACTCTTAACCAGCGAATAGTCATATTGCAACTGAGGAACATAAAAATGAGCGAGGTATAATATTGCAGTATAGTCGTATAGTGTCCAGATACGTTTCACAACACGACATAAACATAAGGTTAGGTTTTACATGAGATTCAAACAATTGCTCTTTTTCACTAGTTTACAATGCAGACGACCAACATATCTTAGTCGATCCAAATATTGCAAGTTAAAACCCGCTAATAACGAAAGGCATAACATATACAACCGAGCACGCAGTCAGGCAAAAGTCAGTACACCTCTTTACACATACATCGTGTCAGTGGAAGGATGGCTACCGACCTTGTCGGCAATTATCGTCATCTAACTCTCCACCTGAAAAAGTCTTTCGTCTACGTTGTGCGTAATTGTGAAAGTGACCGTTTTTATTTTGTAAGTGCGTTACTGGCCAACGTGGTTACGTTTAGTAGTTGTGTAAAATAAGTAATGGTTTTTATGTGTGTAGCAAAATATCCATTTCTAAAGTTATTCGGTTGGTTTTAATTCATTATTTGACTTACAAAAATGACACAGGTAATATAATCACTTACATAAAAACCCGTAATTGCGTGTTGAACACGTATCCACCTAGAGTTCCGTGGCCATGTGTTTTTGTAAACAGTTACACAATTTGGTAAACTATCTGCAACGGCACATAATATATTATTTCCATAATACGTATGTGAATTCAATAAGTTATTTTCGGCAAAGTTACTTTCTCAATCGCCTACTATAAAATTTCTATGGAAGTAATAAATAGTAAGGGTACTAAATAGTATTTCCAAATATTTTCAATGGTATTTTAAACGACCTTTACAATGACACTCCACTCAATGGGGTTTATAAGGAAAAAAATTCTTCGGTATATGACAGAGTACTTTAATTTCTGTTTCCTTTTTGTATGTCTTCGTGTAATTCTATTACACCTTTAATAATCTATCACAATCGATATTGAATTAAAAAAAAAGGTGAATCGGACGAAAGGACGAACAAATGAAAATGGTGATATTATAAGCGTTACATTTTTATCATTTGGTTACTTAACCATAATAAATCTGTCGAATGCGAGTAAAACTCGCGCTATGAGAATCCGCTGTATACTGACATACGTATAAAATTTTAAACATTTTTAAGTACGTATTCATATGCTAAAGTATTGCTAAATATTAATATTAGTTTCTAAACATTTTACATCTATTGTTTATATGCAGGAAATGATAAATGTAAGAGCTGGATTGGAGCTTCCCATATAAATTTGTCTTTGAGATAGATTTGTTAGTAGTATTAATGTAAAACTGGTAGCGCACCATATTGTTATTTTGAGTAATAAAAATCCTCACCTACTTTTACACTGTACTCAAAGAGTTCTTTTTAACTATACAGAAAAATTCAGCGCCGATTTACATGTTAGAAAGACCTAAAAAACCTTAAGTCGTTCCTAATATCCTTTTTAGTCTTGGACCAAGGAACTGTAAATTGCGCGTGATTTCAAGTTAAAACCCTCTGACAAACAAGAAGACGAACAAACAAATGACGTTGAAATAATAAGGTTTCGTTTCTGAACAGAATTTGTACGCGGTTATTACGATTATATGTGAATTAATATTTTTTCAAAAAATGCTTGAAAACTAGTTCGTAATATCACAAAGATATTTTCATACGATTATAGGTTCTAACCTTGAAAACTATGAGCAGGAAAATGATTGAATCTATTACTGAGGTAGATTAGACTATACAAAGTAAAGATAAATTTATATAGCATTTATCACTTATTTCTAATCATTTTATATATAAATAGTAACACATGACCTTTGTTCAATAAAATGTACCAAAGTATAGCATTAAAATATTGTTCTTACATTATTTAAGTGAGTTCAGTAAATATTCACCAAACTATCTAATTTTCACTTTGAAAGCTAAAGGAAAAAAATAAGATTAAGAAAAGCAGATAAAGGAAAAAAAATTTAAAATGCAAAGTGAGCGATTAGATTATGTTTCTCAACAATACTTTCAGTGAAACATATAGTTTTAAGTTGCGCCTTAAAATATTCTCCATTGACATTCTCCAAGTAGCACTGCCATTAATAAACAATATGGGTGGCACCGAGGGAACCAAACGTGTCAAAATACGAAAATCAATATATGTGTCATTACTTACACCAAATCAGTTTTTCTTGTAAAAATATATTCATCTTTCTCTCACTCGGAGTACGTTGTATTATATTTTTTCAAGTTATTTGTCTCTCTTACACTCTATACTCGTAATATTGTTCCTACCTCTTAGTGGTGACCCCACTTTGTAAATATTAAGAACATTCAATTATTTGTAAATAATTTTGTTTCTTTTAATATTACTTGATTTTTAATTTTAATTTACGTATTAAAAAAGAAGGACGTAAAATAAGAAAATTAGTAGTTTTGAAAAAAAATTAGAAAGAACTTTTTTAACCAGAGACATATCAAACTAGCTCAAACTCTACAGATTTATTGTTGGCCATTAATAACTCTACATGACCATTTTGACTGGAAGATACTGACTATCTCCAAAACTACTCAAGCAATCTTAACGAAACATAGATGTTTCTTTAGACTCTCAGCAAGGGTGCATATTTTATCATATATAGAGTATATGAAGATAGCAACGGGCAGCTAGTTTTGTTGAGGAAATAATATGAAAAGATTTTTAAAGTTACAAAACCTATAGATCATCAACTATAGATTTACATTAATATCTGTGACAGACTAATTTTTGGTTTTCAACCTTAATTTCATTGTGTTTGCAATATGCTCTTATTATCGTTAATCGCACTACAGGTAATGCAACGAAGTAAATGACCCCTTCTAAATTGAACGTTTAACAAATTATTTGTCAACTTGTTGTTCCTAGTGAAAGTACCGGAAACAAAAGGTAAAAAAGGAAGGTAAAGGTAAGGAAAGTACCAGTAGAGTTGGCCATTGATAAGTCTACATGACTAGCTTCCTCCATCATCATGTTTTTCCGGTTATAAAGTGAAGAATAAGGAGTAATTGAAGTGGATTAAACAAGCTCAAACTCTATATTTTACTGTTAGCATGATAAATTCCTATGATTACTTTCCTCCTCTATCATGAAATCAGCTCGATCATGCCATATTTTCACATTGTCATCGATGTACCATTACTTTGTCGTAAAACCATTGCATTAGCTGCAAAGTTTCCAATCGATGTAACAATTAGAAATGGGTCAAAATATACTCCTTAGATTTCTATATATGTACAACGGAATATGAATTAACAACAAAGAAGAAATCAACAGTTTTATCATTTTTCTATATTCATATGTTTTACATGCATCCATCATCATATCATCTTAACCGTACCATATTATTATATTGCCACCCAAACTTCACTAGTTTGCAAAATTTCAAATAGACATAACAATTAAAAATGGGCGAAAATATACTTGCTATATTTATTTGCTTATAGAGGAGACTGTAAATTAAAAATCAAAGAAGAAATCAACAGTTTCTAAAATTTTTATACATTTATAGATTTCAAATATGTCCATCATAAAATCATCTCGACCCTACCATATTATCATATTGCTAGCAGTATTGCATTAGAATGCAAATATTCAAATCGATTCAAACATTACACTCGTTTGAAATATGCTTGTAAGATTTAAAATATTACCATATAATTGTTTCTATATTTCTTTTCCTGTATATTCTATTTATACATTTCAATGCGTATGATTCTAAAGACATACTGAAAAAACTGCCCTTTACAATTGACCTTTTATATTGTCTGTCTTTAAACAGGAGCAAATAATCTATCCTATCCAAACATCTCTGTCAATCATCATCTATAAATTAAAAGTCTGAAAAAATATGCGGAGAAAAAACCAGTTTGTATATGAATAAATAAGATTTAGTGGTTTATAATAAAGACAGAATCCATCCCAATCAGCAAATATATACGAAATTGGCAAAGGAACCTCAAAGAGGACTCCACACGAACCCCGTAAACGAATTCCATACACGAAGCGTACACGTCAAACGAAAAACCTACGACTCACGTCACATACTAAGCACACAAACAAAGTTATCGATCGTAAACGAACTGCAATTGAAATCCACACAAAAAGCTATCTATGAACGACACCACATATGAATTCCACCAATGAAGCTCTTAAACGAAGTCCCATATGAACACCACATACGAAACAAACACCTTACATAAATACACACACAATCACTCCACATAAGAAGCCCACATACGAAGCGAACGTATATTTAAATGAAGTAAACAATAATTATAATCTTTAGTAGGACGTTGTTCAACTACCATTGAAACTTTTGGGCACATTATTTGTATTTAAGGACGTGTATTTCTATTAAACCATTAACTAATTTGAATATTATTTTTCAACACATGAATACATTGCCTGGTATAATTTTCACAAGTGTATATCGTAAATGTCTTAAAACTATGGGATTTAAGCGAA
This sequence comes from Druceiella hillmani, assembly GCA_039881145.1. NCBI lineage: Eukaryota > Metazoa > Arthropoda > Insecta > Lepidoptera > Hepialidae > Druceiella > Druceiella hillmani. The sequence goes on from JAYKKI010000137.1 coordinate 2,154,193, forward strand.
TTTCTATAATTTTTAGGTAATACTTAAGAAAATCTCCTGGTAAGCATTTTTTTCATAATATTAACTTTAACGGGGAAAGTTATAAATATATTTTCATAACCACGATATACGAATTTAAATAATAGTTCAGTCACGCCTCTGAAATTTCGATACACGCATACCTGTTTTATCTCATATTGTTAGACATGTAATTTAGTACTCACAACACATTTGAAGTATAAACATAGTTTGTTATTCCATACTAACTATAAACGAAAAAGCTGGCGCTTTTGAGAGTTTGCAACTTGAGAGTTTCGCATTTGAGATTTAGCAACTTGGGAGTTTCTTCGATCACATATGCTTATATTTATCCAGTGGTTTCTGCACAGATTTCACGTTTTGTCACTAGTTAGCCCATGTTTATTGTCAGATGCCACTTAATATTATAAACAAAAATAAGAACGGCGCGTGATTTTCTACACAGCTTATTTAAAAAAAAAGAGAATTAAAGATGATTGTCATAAATCAAAGTATAAGCTGATGTCAATGTATCTTGCTTGCTCTCCATCCAATTATATTTTGTAACATTACTGCAAACAACAAAATTTCAGCATTTCTAGCATATATTTTAAATTTTATCTATTGAAATAAATCCAGGTCAAATGTTTTATCATTTTATTAAATTTAAAATTTCTACATCAGTGAATTTCTGAGAATAGCGATTACAGTGAACAAATAGATGCACATGTGAATAATCTTAAAAGAGTTCCGTTTATGATCCTATGGAGGAAAGAAACTCTGACAATAGGTGCGGTATTTAAAGACCCCCGTAGGATATGCGTAATTAACTTAAATGATATATAAATTAAAATGAAATCTATGCTGTAATTGAAAGCCGAATAAAAAGTGTACTTATTACTGTCAGTAGAGCTAAGAGATAACTATTCGCTTAATAAGAATTCAAAAACAAATAAACACAAAACAACATGTTTACATAATATTAAATAAATACACCAATTAGCAAATAAACATCGCTGTCCCAGTTTATACTTAAGAATCATAACATTAAGTTGATTAATAACATTTTCTTCATAACCTACAAAAGTTCGTACAAAAAACAATAAAGAGATAATATTAAAATCTTAAGCTGTTGTCGCAAAAATTACGAAACTTGGAATACAACCATCTCCGTCCTTACAGAACATTTTATATTGACCTTAATTATAAAAGATTTGAAGAAGTTTTATAACTTTGAGTTTCTGTAGCTCCAGGGAAAATAATGACAGTAAAATAGGTTAAGTTTTCAATGTGACTTCAGTAAAGCTTCTTAAACTTCTTTTAACACTAATACTAATGAAAAGTTATATTAAATTCTAGAAAATTTCCTTTATAAATTAGATTTTACGTTGAGTATTGTGAAAGCAAAGAACAAAGTTAAGTATATCTTTTTATTTACTTTATAATAGATATTTTTACTTATTAAACATCAAAAATTAAAAACATAGGTACACTATAAAATTCCATATCCTACATTACTAGCTGCTACATAGAATAAAATTTTGTTGCCTATGAGTCTATACCAACTCGTTAAGCTAATAAATAATACTTATTATTTTCTCTTTACTTGGTACCAAAGATAATTAATCTCGAAGATTATTATTTGTAATAAAGTGATTTAAAATAGAAGTTAATAGTAGGATATATTCGATTATTCTCAGTAAAAGTTTGAACTTGTTAAAACCGAACTTATTTTTGAATAAATTATCTTTATCTAAAATCCTTAAGAAGTATCTACGCGAATAGGAAATTAACTTAAGTGACATCGTTGTCAAAATTTATAAACTGATAATAAATAAAGTGACCAAGAGCGTATTGGATTCAGTGGTTGTCTATTGCAAATTAATAGACGTAATTTTAATCGAAAATTATTGTTAGTAGGAAGAAATTTTCCGAAAATTTACAAACCTGTAGTTAAAAAAATAAAAAAGTTATACATTACATGTCATTTTCAAATTTAATACTATGGCTATAGCGTTTAGAAACTAGAAAAAAAATTCGTACCCAAAACATGCACAAAGTAGGTTTTTTATAGTTATATATATATATATATATATATATATATACATATATATATTTATATATCCTAAAAGCGCAAAGGAGGTCCTTATTATTGCCTTTATCTCCTGAAATAATATATTGATAGAAGTCAATAAAAATAATTTTATTTGAGAATTCTAATGAATGCTAGTACCATAAAACCTTTCAAACCCACGGTTGAAAATTTGTAGAGAGTGATATCACACGCCATTTCAAAATTTAATATTTTGCTTAATGTGCTTAAATGCTAGAAAAAAGTTGATATCGAAAACATGCCTAAAGAAGGTCTTTATAGTTGTCTATCCTGAGATTGTTGATACAAGTCAATCGAAATATTTTTTTTGGAAGTTCTAATGAATGCTATCAAAAGAGTTTTCAAATCTACGGCTAAAAATTACGGAGAGTGACGCATTACACGTCACTTCGAAATTTAATATTCTGTCTATGATGCTTAAAAATTTTAAAAAATTAATACCGAAACATGCGTAATGGAGGTAGTTGTCTGTATCTCCTGAAGTGTTTGATACAAATTACCCGAAATAATTTTATTTGGAAATTCTAATAAATTCTAGTATCACAAAAGTTTTCAAACCTGTAGTTGAAAAATTATGGAAAGTGACACATTACTCGTCACTTCGAAACTTAGTATTTTGCCTGTAAAAATTAAACACTAGAAAAAAAGTTTGTATCGAAACACGTGTAACATAATCTACGTTATAGTTGTCTACATCTTCTGAAATTGTTGATATCTGTCAACCGAAATAATTTTATTTGGAAGTTCTAACGAATGCCGGTGTCATAAAAAGTTTTCAAATCTGCGGTTGAGGATTTATAAAGAGGGACACAATATATATGTAAATTCACATACATCGATGTTTCATGGATGTTTATTTTGCAAATTTCAATAAAGTATAAAGACGATTTCATTAATTTGTGTTTCGTTTTTCAAATATTCTAATTAGGTTATCATGACATACTCATTGTATTCTCATATATGAGTAATAGTGTATTCTGTGTATTCTCATATGTGAGTAATAGTTTTGTAACGGACATTGTTTTATACAATCTACTATATTTAATTAATTTATCTTTTTTAATATATACAATTGAATAAATTTTTCTTTTAAAAATATATTCATTTTTCTCTCACTCGGGATACGTTGTATTATATTTTTTCAAGTTATTTGTGTCTCTTACACAATATACTCGTAACATTGTTCCTATCCCTTAGTGGTGACGCCACTTTGTAAATATTAATAACATTCAATTATTTGTAAATAGTTTTGTTTCTTTTAATATTACTTGATTTTTAATTTATACATATTAAAAAAGATGGACGTAAAATAGGAAAATTAGTAGTTTTGGAAAAAAATGAGATATAGCTTTTTTAAACAGAGACAAATCAAACTAGCACAAACTCGACAGATTTATCATTGGCCATTAATAAGTTTACATGAACAGCTGCTTCCTGCATCATCATATTCTTCCGGTTATAAAATGAAGAAAAATGAGTCATTAAAATGGGTTAAACAAGCCCTAACTCTATATTTTACTGTTAGCATGGCAAATTCCTATGACTTCTTTCCTCCTCTATTTTCAAATCAGCTCGATCGTACCTTATTTTTACATTGTCATCGGATATAACATTACTTTGTCGTAAGATCATTGCATTAGTCTGCAGAGTTTCCAATCAATGCAACAATTAGAAATGGGTCAAAATTTACTGCCTAGATTCTGTATATGTACAACGCAATAAAAATTAACAATACCATATTATTTTATTGCCAATGTATTCTTAATGGGTATTCCAACAAAGGCTCGACTTGATTAAAATGAAACTTTAATAATATCATACAATTACTTAAAATCGTTCAGATAGGATATGAATAAATTTTTCTACGGCTAGAATCAAATAAGAGCTAAAATATATTTATTATGTTTTTCGGTCTCTTAGTACAGTAGCTAAAAACTGCTGGAGTTTGCGTTGAAATATAAACTACCATTCTTCCCGATCCAATATTTTCTGAGAAACTCGAAATCTAATTCATTAAAATTCACGCAGTAAGAATTTAGTTAACATACTTAAGAACTCACAATAAAATGAAACTACGTGATGTAGTATTATTTCTACTTCCTTTAAGTTCTTTACCACGACTTAAATATACTTTCGAATCTTTGCTAATAGTCCACCTAAAGATGTTGTAATGCAACGAAACCTGAGTCGTGGTAAAGAACTTAAAGAAAGTAGAAATAATACTACATCACGTAGTTTAATTTAATGGTGAATAAAGAATTTCTACAAAATTAACGCCAAATATATTCAATACTTAAGAACCTGTAACTAAAATGTTTCGATACGATTGAAGTTTGAAATAAGATATATCGAACTAAGATCATCCGGCTAAATGGTAATTTTAGAATGTCTGGTTCTTGACAGCTTCCGTGCGTCGCGTGATATGTATGCGAAACATTTTGAGTCACTTTTCGTATCCCTCTAACTCAAGACCTGTTCGTTGTACCAAGTACATATTTGACATATAGGGCGAACTTATTATTAGGAGAGCCATCGCTTATAATCAACCAGAACATCAGTTTAGCCGACACGATAAGCTGTCGCGAATGAACCCGGTTCGCCATGGCGCACCGCGTTGTCGAAGGCTGTATGCCTTGTGTTTAGCCCAAGATACTCACAAAATTTATTACATACCGTATAGACATTTCGGTGACGACTCACGCCTTTTATAAAGTTCCGTATAAACATTTCGGTGACGACCCGCACCTTTTACAAAAAATCCGTATCAACATTTGGAGAAGGGAACACTTATGGAATCATTGCGGTGTTTGTCTGTCAAGGGAGTTTTATATACAATTTTAGTAAAGTAGGAGTTCAAACATATGCAAATTATTTTTTTCTAAAATATTTCATAAACATGTCTGTCAAAATTATTACCATGTTTAAAGCTATCTATCATAAATATATGAAAAATATCATAAATGTAAGTGGTAAGATCTATATTAATTATATTAATCACAACTCATTCACATTGCCTTACTTGAGGTAGTCATTTGTTACAAATAATATAATTGGTTAAATATAATTTACAATCAAACAATTAAGTGCAACGAAAATAATTATTAATGTATTTATATACATTAATGTAAATTCTTTGTTCCAAAATACATCAAATATAATAAAAATGGATTTTTACCATATTTTAATTATTTTTCAAGTTAGTACAATATTATTATATGACGGTTTACATATTATATGCATATTGTTCGTATGTCTTAGGTACGTACTCTCTTATTTTCATAAATAAAATTTAGATAAAATTTGATTGAAAGTTGAAGAATATGCAGTTTCAGAATGTTTAAAATCTTTAATTACATACTTTAATAGGAGTGTTTCCGAGTTTTCTTTGCAAGAGATTCAAATTATTATTTTCTCAAATTTTCTTTACAAACAAAAAATGTATATTGGAAAGCTTAATGAGTCATAAGGAGTGAAAACACGTATTTAATGACATTTCCACATGACACAATACCAAAATATGTACATAAGATACGTTATTTAATATCAAGTTTAGATTAAATTGATTCAAATAAATATTGCTGAAATTAAAAAAAAAGTACTTATAAAGAATAACATATTTCAAGGAAAAAAAATGATTCTTTGTTGTAACAAGCTTTACTGAAATATCTATCTAAATAATACTTTGATTTCACTTCTTCGCCGCGTATCATACTGGCAATATACACATTTATCGTCTCGGCTTTCACATCATATAAATAATACTCTGACTTATAAAATTAATTTCAGTCATACTGTACATATTATTATCAGCTCATGGATTATCGAAAAAGTTATTCGTGTGCATTGCCTAACAAAATCCCATAAGTGGTTTCACTTCCGTAAGACGATTGCAAGACAGTAAAACCATAACTTTGTTTTTATTGAAAATGGGAAAAGTAAACTTGATTCATGAATCCCTTTTGTCTCTCATTAAGATAGAGAAATTCAAACTTAATCATGCTAATAAAATCAATGGAAAAATCTCAAATTCTTCTTGACTGCAAAATAATTAACCCGGCGTAGGTACTTACTTATGCATGTGAGCTAATAAATAACGCTGTGGAGATATAATTTGTGATAGCTTTTGCCATCTGGATGTATTCTAATATTATCGCTAATTTATATTTTGTAAATTTTACAGCTATATGCAGAATTGTTTAATTTAAGAGATTTGTGCTTTTCCTTTTTAATGACTTTGTTTCTGGACATTCTTGTTAAAATTAACATATAATGTTCTGTAACGACAAAACCAACCCAAAGCTAAAACCTACGCCGGATGAATCTGCCTTGAACTCAACTATTTCTGTAGAATACCATCAAAATCAGAAACCTAACAAGTAAATAAATTTTAACTGTTTGACACTACGTTTATTTAAACTCATATTTGAAATACATATCGAACATTAATTGACATTTTTCAGAAAATAGTCAAAAATTGATTTTAATAATTTAAAGAGAATTTCATTAAAGAAAGGTGCGTCCTATAGATCGTTTTTAAAAAGTACATATTATTAAAGAAGAAAAATATATCAGAACCAAAAATTTAACCAAAGATTCATGCATTCAAAATGTGGGTAAAACTATCAAATGAAAAGCTACCAATCAAATTGTTGCCGCTAACAAAAAAGGTAAAATACGCTTAGTGCATTGACTGACGGAGTTAAGATTTAAATCTATAATATGTATATATATATATATATATATATATATATATATATATATGTATATATATATATATATATATATATATATATGTATATATATATATATATATATATATATATATATATATATATGTGTATGTGTATATGTATACATATGTGAATGTAAATGTTCTAGCCTGTCTACAATGAACTTAAAAATTTCTAAGCCTACAAATTATTTAATGTACGTTATAAAATATGTGAAAAAAAATGAAATAAGTTGAAACTCATTTGCAGTTTCATTTAGATTTAATTTAGATTGAAGACTCGTCACAGCTCACATTTGCGTAAACATATCAAGCTTTCCCCAGACGGAGCTTTAACAATTTTAATTTTTTTCTTCGTAATCAAACAGGTTATATCGTTTGTAACTGGTGTTGTTTCAGTGGTGTTTGGCATATTTGTTTACATATATAGGTTTTTTCTATCCTCGCGTGAAGCAGGTTACACCTCGTGGGGATAGGCGTAACGATATTCCAAGAACGTAGGTAGTTTAACAACGTTAATAAATATTACGTTCATAATATAAGACGATTCCGTACTGAAAACAGATGCTATATAGACATAAATGAGACATACCTGAAAGTGTTACATACTGAAATCCAGAGACTAAATCTATAATAATAGTTAGTTCATAGATTTGCATTAATGATGAATGATTTTTTTCTAAAAATTAATTAACGCTGTTTAAGGATACGAATAGTATAAATTATTTAATAAAAGAAATGTTAATTAATAAGGTATTTAATACTTATTTGTGTGAAGTTCCTTATTTTACACAATATTACACAATTGTGATTAGTAAATAGTAAGTTTATAGACTAAGAGCATCTAAATACAAGTGTAAGGTTTCCTCTGCGATGTACACATTTCATTAGCCAAAATGAATAATAAATTGTTCGATCTCAAAATCTATTGAAAGCAGTGATAGTTCTTGGGTATATCAACCGCTGTTTTTTCTTTGAAATTGCCAGTGTTTAACCTGTGGTTTTTCAGGTTCGATCCGAGATTTCACTATTTTAAAGATGAGTCAATTTTACAGAACTTTCATGTGTGATCTCCTTATTTCATTGTGTATTTCTACAAAAACACTACATAATCGGAATTTTTCAATACAAAAATATCGGAATTACATGATATGTGAAGCCTTTTAAAACAGTATCCACTAAACGAACCTGAATCTTTCTAAGGCAAGATGTAAACAACTTGCAAATTAGGTTAACTCAGAAATGTTGTAAGAAATTGTTTAGTTTATTAGTATATTCATATGAATTTTATGTTAAAAATTTGTACAGGAGGGGGGGTGTGTAAATATTAATAAATATTATGACTTGATCTCAAAACCTACACCGTGTGTGGGGAAATAGTCGCGCTAAAATGAACGATATTTTATATCGAAACTATTTCAAACTTTAATAACTAGACTATAAATAGATATGACCCTGCTCCCCATTTTAAAGAAGAACGATGGAAGTTAACGAACTACGCACATGCAACGTTAACTTACAATACACGAACGATAGATTTGACATTGGCAAGAAGTGTTTAAGTAATATGAAAACCATATGTATCTCACTTTGCAAACTACTATCTCGTATTCAATAAACGTAAGTTGCAAATAAATGAACGATTCAAAACAAAAATATTATTTAATACCTAGATATTAAGTACGATTGACGTTTTCATGAAAATAATGTTCGATACTACAATTATTTCAATTCATTAATATCATTAAATTTTAAAACTACTTCTTCATCATCTAATATATTCAAAGGTCATATTATGTTGTCTGTATTTTTGTATGTTGTTTGTATATCAATCTTAATTATTGTACTAATTTTAAAAATTGGTAAATGGCAAATGATAAAAAGCAAAAAGTAAGTTTTGTAGTTGTTTACGTCTATTGATAATGTAGCTGCAATATAACTTAACTCATTTCAATTAAATTTACTGATCAAATACTAACACATAGAACTGTTTCACATTTCTGATATCCTTAAAAAATCTGAGTTGATAAGTAAGATGCATGTATTGAACACCAGTTTTAAGTTTAATTTTTCATAAATGGGAACTAAAAATTAAACCTAAATTAAATTTTTTTAAACTTGTTGTGTGATACCCCATTCGGTGGTGCACACGGAAATAACCAGTCCTGGTTTACTTGTAGGAAGGGGTACAGCAGCAATTTTTTTACATATTTAATTCCACGTTAATTAAGAAATAAGTCGGAAACACCTACTTAAAAAAAATTATGAACGTAGGTCTAACATTTTAAAAATTTTGAAGCTCTAACAGACAGATGAGTGATGATAGCGAGAAGTCAAAAAGGTTGTTTATTCACTGCAGAATTCTAAAAAAAATTAAAGAAAATTGAAAAATAATCGCGTGTTGCAAAAGTAAACATGTAGTACTGTACCTGATCGCGAAGGTACTTAATGAATAAATGGATTTTATGGAATGAATACCTATTCAGTATAGAATACCCGGACCCTTTCATATTCAAATTACGTAATTATATAATAAGATATTATAAATACGAAATGTTAATTTCCTAATCAATCATTGCTCAGTCTTTCGAAATATTTATTAGTTAAATTTTAATTACTAAAATTTATTTTTTCATGTTAAAATAATACTTTTCAATGTTAAAATAAATCAAATGTGAAACCGGTCAAGGACGATTCTGGTTCGCATATTGGGAACCCCGATGAGCATGCAGGAGCACCTCTTTTGAAATGAAATTATTTCACATCATAACTTATTCCTAATATGGACTTAAGCAACAAATATTTAATATTGTTGCTTAAGTCCATATTAGTCCGTATTATAATTAAATAGGGAGAACATGTGCATTATCGTGAATGTCTTAAAAACTATGACAACGGCAATTGTTGTTTTAATTTTCCTTCTACCACTGAGTAAGAAAATTTTCTTGAACTTTGTTTTCTTTGTAATTTTGGGCTCAGTCATTCCGAAAATAAGAGTGAGGTAACATATTTGTTGTCTATTTTTCATTATATCTTCAAAAATATACCTTAAATTATAACGAAATATTTTTAAACCCGTAAAACGAGTTCTTTCAAACGATATCCCACTCTATATATGAAATTTAATTTTTTTTCGTTTATGTAGTTTGAACTAAATTGAAATTTTCACTATTGAGGTATATATCCCTTATTATGTTTAATTACTGGGCCGAAATTCAAGTTTCGATGCCAAGCGGTTTCTGCGAAAAACGCCTGTGGATGACGACGTCCACTCATAAAGTTTCCTTGTTCTCTTGAGACACAAAACACAAAAAAAATTTGTATAGTTATTCGAATGTTACCTATTACATAGTTTATACGAACTATATAATTTATAATCGAATTATATAATTTGACACGGAACGCTAGTTGTACGGGATTAAATTTAAACTTGATAATTTTTTTAACCATGCCAGTAAAAATTAATGCTTAGTCATGCGGGGCTACAATCAAGAATCTATTATACACTTTTTTGCATAATATTATGTGGAAATAGGTATAAAGGTAAAATACATTTTAATTTAGAAAATATCGTTTAAATTAGTACGAATAACTAAAATGTGCACTTCAAAAGTTTTAAAGAAACTATTTGAAATATACCAATTTTGGTGAGTTATCTTAGTACGGCTTTTTAAAAATCTTGCTACCGTGCTGTACCACTTACTTGTTTACTTGTGTATGTTTATTCTTTCTTCACGTAAAGTAAGTTACTCCTTATGGGAATAGTTATAGCAAGATTCCAAGAACGTAGTTTAATAATGTTCATAAATATTGACGACTCTAGGCTAAACAACGATGCTCTATATACATCATGTACCTGACTGTGTTTGATACTGTAATGTAGAGGTGACATTAATTAGTAAGACGATGGAAACAGAAATTGGTATTTCGATTAGTTACTCAAGGTTTTTATATTAAGGTAAGTTTATCTATATTTCTTATATGATGAATGATTTTTAAACGTTATTGAACGTTTGACTTAAAAGTATGTATAAAATAAATTATTAAGTTATACTAACACGATAAAAAAATGTTAATTGCGTAAGAGATCTTTTTAGAAGTTCTTTACGTTTTCAGATAAACTTCGATACAAGATCTGGATTGGAAATGATGGAGAAACTGTGGCAAACAAATCGTAAGTTTATAAACTAAAACAGCTTAGTGATGTTAAGTGTAAAATTACCTCAGCAATGTAAACATTTCGTTGGTCACAATTATAAAGCCATTGTTTGATCTCGCTATTATTTGTTTGACATTTTTGATACGGATTTCTCAATTCGAAAATAATATCGTTATTTTCTTTATTTATTACATAACGGACTTATTGCTGCTAAAGTAATATCTTACAGCCAACCAGGACACCATTCCAACTTTCACTGCATAAAACTAACATTTTTACCCATTTGCTGTTGTATGCCCGCACGACTGGATACGCCATAGACGCATACTGAGAAGTACATGTGAATGATAACGTGCACTGCACCATCAAATTGTTTTCCAATATTTAAATATATTTATTTATTTTGAAGCAGAGGAAAAAAAGTATATATTTGTAGGAATTTCAATTACTACTAGTTTATTCATATTTTATACAAACATAAAAGAGTTTATTGTTTTATACAATTTTATCTAATTTCGGCACTCAGAGTTTATACTCTTTTATATATTTTCTGGCCAAAGTGTGGAAAGAAAATTGAGGTAGAATTTCATATATTTTTAATATTACTACGAGAATTTATAAAAGTAAAAAAAATATGTTATTTTATTAACTTGTAATAAAATCGATAGATTTGCATTTCTAATCAATATAAAACAAATTTACTTGCCTTGTCTATCTGCTTGAATGTACGCAATTTTCTTAGTAACTAAATAACGAATTTTTTTCTGGTTTTCCATAATGGATGGAAAAATTAGAATTAAAGTACAAATTGACGAAGAAGGTTAAAATCTATAACTTAAGAATATTCACTATGTATAATTTATGTAAAAATTGCCCAGCCTGTGACGATGAATGTAGATGTCAGAAAAACATTTGTCGGAGAAGTATCATGATGAAACATCTAAAATAAAGTCTGCAACAGTATATCGCAATATTTATTGTATGTATTATATAAACTTATGTATGTATATTATATAACATCCATAGTAATTTATAATATTTAATGAAACATAAATTTCCTACAAAATTTTTAGGGTATATTTTCTAAAACAATATTGAGCTATATTAAATTACATTTAATAGTGATTTCCCTCAACTTACCAAAATCAAGTTCCTTGTGCATCTTAATTTTCCAATGAAAAATATGACATTAATGACGGTGTTTTTAAGTCAACAATAGCAAACGTACGAGTTTTCATACCGAAAGCAGTCATCAGGTACTTGTTGGTTTGGCTAATAAGTGTTTAACCCCGAGTTTCCGCCAATAATTTTTATTTAAAAATTAGTTTCTCACACTAAATTTAATTTAAGTCTGAACCATTATTATCTCCTACTTGTGGACATCTAGTTACCAGTGACAATATACCTTTCTCGTAAGATTCCGGTGACTATGATCCAAAAAACTGTGCGGGTTTTTTTCATGTAAATGGTTACTTAGAACCCTCAATAAATGGAAATTAGAGGAAATAATATCCGGCGTTTTGCATATATATAATACATGTGTTCTAGCATTAACATGTAGAAATTAAACTCGATCCTTTTGACTACTCAATTTGTGCGCTAATCGGTCCAATTTTTCACAGTAAATATCTGCAATAATTGTACAGCTCTGGGAGTAACTCCCAATGAATAATACCCTTGACAACCTCAGCTGCTGAGCATCACCTTTTTGGCACTTATTTCGGCTTTAGATACTGAAACTCCTGTTTCTCCCACACCCAGCCATTAAAGTTTGCGTCTATTGTTTACGTATGTAACCAACTTCTCATCACCAGCTTCTAACTAATTCAGCCAGTTGAAGTTACGTATACCCGTTTTTATATGTCATTTTAGGGTGATTTATAAGGTATTAGATTCTAATGGAATAAAATTGAGATATAATAGATATAAATTAGTAATGAACTTTGCAAAAACCGAAGTATTTTTTTCATTGAATATCTAACAAAGAAGATAAAAACGTCACAGCATTCTTTAACTTCGAAATATTTGGAACGTAGTTCCTTTGGCAAACGAATTGTTTGAGGCTAAACCGATCTATGAGTTTTTATGATACGTCCCAAGTGCGTTTCTGAAAAAAATATGGTTCCAAATGACTCACTGAGCAAGGATAGGTTTAAATTATTGAATATATTTGGCGTTAATTTTGTAGAAATTCATTATTCACAATTAAATGACACTACGTGATGTAGTATTATTTCTACTTTCTTTAATTTCTTTTCAATGGTAAAGAAATTAAAGAAAGTAGAAATAATACTACATCACGTAGTGTCCTTTAATTGTGAATAGGTTTTAATCTTGTTATGTATTTCAAAGACATTGTACTTGATGGGAAATAAATTAGTTCCCCGCATACCTGTATAGGACAGGATAGGGCGTTACGTGAATTTTAGATTTCATTCAAAAATCACAAGAAAACTCTATTCATATTTATTAGATAAGATTCGCATTTGATATTTTGAACTTCTGCACAAAGGAATTAAAGGAAATTAAACATTTATTAATTTACTTGTAATTTTTTAAAGTTGATAAAAGTTTTAATATAATTTAAAATCAAATGGCTTAATATAATTTAAAATTAAAAGACGAGTTCAAATCAAGGATTAAATAGATAAAAAACTGGTAAAATTTTACAAAGAACTCTTAGCTGAATAACTAAAATAAAACAGTAAAAACGAGATAACAAATCTTTTAAAGGTGCTTTTACTAAATGTAAATGGTCAGAACATCTACGAATCTGCATGGGCTGGAATAATTTTACTGAATCATATCTGTACTTCATTGACAAAATTAAAGAATTTTTTATTTCACAAAAAAATCTCAAGAAATCCTAATAATTTTTTTAAATGACTTAACGGTTTAGTTCCCTTATTAATATTTCTAATAATCGCAATATTTATTTCCTCATATTTTCTTAAGTACATTAAAATAATTTAAAGTCTCGTAATAGCACGATTTATAATAAGAGAGAGGAAATGTGTCAGGGGAACAATATAAAATTTTCTCAAAATTTCTTTTAAGCTTATAATTAAAATAAAAAAAATGAAACACGCGAGAAACATTGTTTTAAACATTTGTAAATAAATTGTATTTAAGAGTACTTACACACAAACAAGTTTTACTAGTAACTTTGATTTTATTTATCTGTTGTTTTCAAATATTTTTTTTAATTATCTCAAAAACTTGCGGTTTCCGGCCATGTTTTCGAAATCCATGTTCTTATGGAAAAGAAAACAAGAAAACGGGCAAATAAAAAACAAGTGAATAAACCTAGACTAATTTTCATATTTCATTGCGTAATATTTGGAAAATATTTAGTGATCTACAGGAAAATACATCTTCGAAATGAAAAGTCCCGATACAAAATAAACATGTTCCTTCTTTTGTTTTTAAATGGTAACAAGTCTATCACGGTACAAAATAAAGGCATTTATGACGTACAGTTACTTCTTTTAATATATATAGCCGAGATTTGTACAACGTCAAAGGGTCTGAAAATTATAACATGTGAATAACGAAATAGCATTAACAAAGCAAATTACTTCTAAATCGGTAAAATAGATTCAGAAAAAAACCGACATAATAAAAAGCATCGAAGCCAGGCGCTTTCTTTGAAAAGTTTTCAAAATTTTTTCAGCCGACGACGAGTGTCAATTGATTTATTATCCCTACATGCAAAAAATATCTTGTCGATACAATTTTATTTCGGGGAAAATAAAGGTGTTTCACAAGGTATATGAAAATAATTTCAAGTTTTGATATTGTTTTTGTCAATAATATAATAGAAAATTCCAACGTATATACGTTGTCGTATGTTGGTATTTGCTATTACAATATTGATAAACAAATCGTAAAACCAGAATTGAAAAGTAAGTATCATCAAGTCTATGTTGTATGAAACCTTTTCATGAAAAAGTTATAAAATAAAAATCAAAACCGACCAAGCGGATATCGAACCACACATCTGTTAGGATTGAGCAGTCATTTCCAAAAATATTAAACTACAATTATGTTATGAATTATTATATCGTGTTCGTAAAGGTCGATGGTGGCTGAATATATATTCTGATTCTACAGTAGTTGGACTTTCCAATGTAATTCATATATTGCATTTTTTTTATAAATTTTCGAAAACAAATTGTAATAACTGAAAGTAGTTTATCTTAAACACCTTAGCAAGATTAGGTTTCCAATAATTTTTATTTATGTTTTTACTAATTTTCATTCATGTTATTATTTGCATATAAAGTTACTTCAGAGTTTTTTGTAATTCCCAAACCAGTTAAATTGGATTACTCAAAATAATAGCCTACACATCAAACCTTGTTTTCGGGACTTTTCACATTTTTACATAGTCTTGTCTGGAAATATGAAGAGGAAGATGTATTGCAAACGATTTCGAAGTTCAATATTTCGTAAAAGAGGCTAAACACTTACAGGTAGTAAATGAAAAATATACTATATTTTAAAAGAGGTTTCTGGGAATGTATCAAAAATGTTGAGCACTTAAAATTTTCATCCTAAAAATCAATTACTATAAACTTTATTAAGCGGAAGTACCTTAAAAATAAAAAAATGCTGTTTTATTTGATATCTCTATTTGAATTATATACTTACAAAAGTTCATAAACATAGTCAAAAAACTATGGAAAGTACCAGGATCTGATAGACCAACGGACATGGCGCAATTCTAAGGGTTTAATTTTTTCCTATGGAATTTTAAAAATTATTGTAATTTTATAAAATGACTGTCATTTAGAAACCTTTAACCTTTCGAATTAAGAGAATGACCTTAAATTCTTTTCAGTCTAAAAAACGAAAGAAATTTAAGTGATATTTTTTATATTTTTATAACACCATTTGAAAATAGAAGGACTTTTAAATTCCTCTTTATGATTGATATCATAAAAGTTATAATCATTTGTACATATGACTACACAGAATAAATAAATCTCATATCTTTATAACACTACACACATCCCCAGAGCTATTGACTAAGGCTTCGTTCGATTTCATGTACACTGTTAAACTTGTTTGCCCTATCAGATTCCTGAAATTGCACACTGATATTATCTCAATCTTATTCTTTTCTTTGAGCTTAGTTTATTCTATTTTTAGAAAGTTTTCTGGAATGAAAAAAGGAACGTGTTTACTTGCTTTTTATCTGCACAAGTAAATATACTCGTGGAGATATATTGGAAGTATTTTGTTTGCTTTCTTATATGTTACCTCTAAAATTGGATAGTAATGAGATATCATTTGTGTCTGTGGTCAAGATTATTGAAAAAGAATGAAATTTGTTAGAAACTAAAAATAATTTTAATCTAATAATGTAGTAGTTATATATTATATTAATGAAGTAGTACTTTGTATTGCCAACTCGAATTTAAAAATAACATGCGAGGTTCTTGTCAATTACCTTTTATATAAAAATTCTATTGCTACAAATTCTTTTATAAATCACGTTTATATTTTTTTAAGTATTTATGAAACTAAGAAATTATGATTTCATTTAACTTATTTTGCTTTACGCTGATAAAACCGCTTCTCCTCGTCTTCAATTATAAAGAAAATTGTGAAGTGGTAAATATATTTAATGGGTAATACTGCTCTCCAATATTATCTTATTAAGTGTTTGCACATTTAATAGTAAGTTAGGAAGGAGAGGTTTTGTTTCTGTGAGCAAAAGAAACTGATATTTTTAATACTTAAAATATACTTCGTCAAGGGAAACAATGAAAATAGACACAAAACGAAACTCGTCGGTGTTTCGCTTGATAGATATTTAGTTTCATTAGGTAAATAGTTCCAAAGTTTACCGATTGTCAAGTAATATTAGAAACTTAAAGAAAACTTACCAATACCATCTACAAAAATGTCTTCAATCCAATATACTTTTTAAATCGACGAAACGGCTTAGCAAACAGAGAATTAGTTTATTATTTCAATGGACAGGGCAACGATAGACTTTTCAATATTGTAACTGCTTTTAATCATTTTACCTCTAACATCCAAGGAAATTATCGTATTTTTAATAATGAAAGTATATGTATATAATATTTTCATTCTTAATTAAATTTTTTAGATTCTTTTAGTACTTTTAAAATTCATTATATTCATTGAAATTTTTAAAATTAATAAATTTAATTTTAAAATTTATTTGACATTTAATTTAGTAAATACACAAAAAAAATAAAAACATTTAGTTTAAAAAAAGGAATAAAATAAAAATATTTCAATTTTAATTTTCAAAACAAATGCAATTTTAAAATTAACTTTAAATTTAATTTGATTGATTGATTAAAAAATAATTGATTTAAGAAAATAAAATAAAGGAAATAATTTTTAGAGTAATATAATTTAATTTAAAAATTTATTTTAAATATTATTTAATTTTAGAAATAAGTTAAACGAAAATAACTAAAATGAATTTTAAATTTAATTTAATTTATTATATAATATATACCGGAACGAACTTCGTTTCAACCGGATGTCCTAAAACACCTCAAGTTCTATTTTTTATTTCGGTTGCGAAATACATTCAAAGTAATTTTCTATTTCAGGCAAGATTTTAAAATTATTTAATGAAGTTTTTAACGGACTTCAGTTCGTTAAAAACGATCGGGGTATACAGCTATATGTATATATATATTATATATATATATATATATATATATATATATGTGTGTGTGTGTGTGTGTGTGTGTGTGTGTATGTGTATTACATTTTTGCGAAATCATTACATCCAGAATGGGTTTACTGAAAATAGAGCAGAATGTTTTCAAAGTGCTTTGAATAAACACGGATCATATTGAAATCTGCTTGCTTTTATGTACATACGTATGTACGTATGTACATATGCTTTAAAATGTTTATAAAATCAGAAGGGAACATTCGATTGCCTACTAATTTTTTTTATTTCATACTGCAAGTGGAACGAATAAAACGAGAACTCTCCGAGCTCGGAAATCCATTCCCGTTTTGAGTCATTCCGACAAATAATTTAAATACATATTCTACAAAAATTTAAGAAAACTATTTGAATTGGAACCAGAAAACCTCAAAAGAACGGAACGGGTTGGCGAACCCCGTGTCTTAAATTAAGCAAAACCCTTATAATGTCACTTATGTGTGCACACACACACACACACGTGTATATATATACATATATATATATATATATATATATATTTCCGATTTTTTCAGAAAATGCTTCACTCCGATGTATTTACATTTTCTCGTATTATGAATTCTATTGATGATATGAGTCTCGTATTATGAGTTCTAATTGATTAGTGCTTTATAATCAATCAAAAAGGTAGACCTAATTTTCTTCAAGAGCTGCAATGTTTGTAACTTTCTTTTCTTCTTAAGTTTTAATAACTTGAACAAAATTGCAAAATCCATTAACCAATATAATACATAATAGGCAATTTTTGCTATTACGGGCGACTTAACCTAATATATAAGTGTATGCTTATTTGCCGTAAACAAGAAACGGCATCATTGTTTATTGACAAATGAGCTACGTGTCCTCATATAGAAGGAGAATACCGTAACGTTCACGCAATTTACTAGGCTTGTTGGCCAAAATCATATACAATATATCATTACGGAAGATCCAGCCTTTCCGGTTAATCTGATATATTTTCACATTATCATAAAACGCATATATTTTTTGCACGAAATTTGTTGGCTGAGCTGACAAACAATACTTATTGCTCAAATTAAGAAGCCCAAGGAGACAGTTAGATAACAACCCTACATTCTCCTTGGCATATTCTGTGTCCTCTCTTGTCCCTCTTACGTCGAATTCCATGATTTTTTTGTGTACATATCCTTTCGTTTAGACTTTTTTGGGTAAATATATATGAACTCACGGTGAAAGTTAGACCCTTAACCTTAGACCCTTAAGTTAGACCTTTTCTATAATTATATTCACAGAGAAATTACAAGCAATTTACAACGGTGCATGCGAAAAATACGATGCAAATTTGCGATGTTGAGATGCGATTGAAGCGATTAAGTTGAAATGCAGTACATAACATATAACAGAAAATTTGCTATAGTGAGCTCTGAAATGTTAAAAACAGTAAATGATTTATTAAAGACGTAGAGGATGAGAGAATTCAATTAATTTCCACACTTTTACAGTTAGAATAAAATTTTATTTCAACCAGTCAATTACTAAGTGTCGAAGGAAATATGCAAACGAGAAGACATTTCAATATAAAAAGTAAACAAATGCATGTCGAAATATGTATAAAGCAGAGTTACACAGTGGTGAAATACCTCTTTTAATTTTTGATAAAATTTAATTAAAATAATTTTTCTTCATTTTATTCATTTGAACATCTATTTTAAATTTTTTAAATCCATGACAAATTAGTCAGAGGGAGATGATGTTATTGAAAAATCCGTTAGTATTGATGATAAATGGTTGATGAAAACTCAGATTTATTTTAAAAACCCCATTCAATAATAAAATATGCGAAAAAATTTCCGTTATTGTCGTACACGAAAGGGGAGGCATATTTTTTTTGAATGCCTTTTATGATTATTTGAGACGTTCGTATGCAGCATCTACTTACAAAATTTCATTCACATACATATAATACTATATAAACTGTTAGGCTGTAACACACAGACAAATGTTAGCTATTGAGATATGCGTGAGTTAATTGGTTTCTTTACTACCCCAGTTTCTACATCAAGTGGTTACTGGAAAAAATGGCTGTGACAGACGGATATGTGAATAGCTTTAAAGGCTACGTTTTTAAAGTTCCATAGCTAAACTAGGAACTTTTACGCTTTTGCTATATCTCTCTTCCTGTGTTAAATTTCACTAAAATATTGAATACGTTTTCTTAAATAGAATATTTTTTTGTCAAAATAAAAGTAACGACCGCATATTTACATTAAATAAACCAATAAAGTTATGACTCAGCAAAACCAAAAAATCAAAGTAATTTTTGGAAAAACTTTCACCATATTTATAAAACTATAATTTCGATATATATATATATATATATATGTATATAATATATATATACATATATATATATATATATATATATATATATATATATATATATATATATATATAATATATATATATATATGTATTTATATATGTAAATGTACATATATTTCAATTAAAACAAAAAGTGCCATTTTTTTCATGGATTTCGTATCTATTAAACAATTTTGAGATATTTTAATCTATCGTTCGTACTTGGTAAAAAATAAGGACTTAAATATATAAGTTCGTATTTTTTGCTATATTGAAGCATTTTAAATGGTGAACTTATGTTTTTTTCTCATAAAATCTATCGACTACGTTCCGAAATGCGAAATATTTGCTTTAATTTAGTTTTTTATTAATTATTTCATCATGACATGTGAAATAATTTATTTGCTCTCATTTAAAAAAAATACTCATTTTCGATAATCTAAAAATATTCTCTTTAGTTCTATTTTCTTATGTTTCTAGTTATAATACCCATTTTAATATTGTATTTTAACATATTAATTTTAAAGTGGTAATTGTACATTTTTACAGTACATGGAGTCAGATTTTGAAACTTGGTTTATTTAGTAAAGTAATTCAACTATAATCCAGAAATACATCAGATAAATTAAGTCAAATTATTTCTAAAATGACATTTCTTTCATTTTGATCTAATGATTTGTTTGAGGAAAGTTGCTTAAAAATGACTCTAAATTTTCAGTGATTCTTTCATTCGGTGGAATATACCTATTGAATGAAAGAAATATAGATACTAAAAGCATAAGTCAATGATTTTATAAATTATTTTATGGACTACTATTAAAATTACATTAAGTTAAAAGGCTAAATTGAACGCTTTACTAAGTTGAACTAAATAACAATGTAAATACTTCAGCGAACTAATTAGTCCCGGCGTGTCGAAGCGGCTAAAAACGTGTTTATTAAGATTGTCAAATACTAGATACATTTTACAAAATCTCTAGCAAATTTTATTGAGTTTTATATTTCATGAAAACGTCTAACTATACTCGGAATTGAGGCATATTTGCATAACGAATGTTGATGAACTTTTATAACTTTGACAAACTTTTCCTAGACGAGGACTTTAATAAACTCGCATTTTTACATATCGACACTCATAGCGTAATATAGGTTATAGATTACATTTTCCATCTATATATTTCCATCTTTATTAACGGATGTACGTTCTTAACGCGTCTCCAATTCCACAATTCGAATTAAACTTTATGGAACATAGAAAATAAAAAGAAAGATAAGGATTATTTTAAATATTTATCTAATACAATATCTACATGCGACTTATTATTTGGAGTGAAAGACAATATTTGACACTTAGGAATAGACTAAGGAGAGATATATAATTTCGTATGATTTTTTTAAAAGAAATATCTTGCACTGTTCACAAAGATAACACTTAAGTATGACAGTTACTCTTGTGAAATATATGCTCCATGTTTGCTTTACTTGTTAGGCGCGATTTCTATGGTTACCTTAGTTATACTCTTCTGACCTTCTGCGTGCCTTTTCAAGGTCAATGACATAATTCATACCTAGTTTGCATACTTTGTTCGTTTGAAGTTAAATTACGTTCTTTCTTTAATATTTATTATATATTTTTTGCAGTATGTGGAGTTCGTAATTTTTCGTTTGTACGAAATATAATGGCTCGTTTCTAACAAATACCCTTTAATTCTTTATTTTTATATTTTAATGAATCACTTTATAACTTCCCTACCTATATGTGTATAATATAGAGAATTAGTGTATATTATTGGCTATGATGTAAAATTAGGAAAAGAAAAAAACCATATGTAACTTCTGCGTATTTCTAAAATATTTCTAATGTTATGGAAAAATATTGCAAGTTTTTAAGCTATCTAGAAATCATAACACGACATATGTACAAATCACATATCTACATCATGTATATTTCTGGCATGTATGTGGATGACATATTTCAATGGATCCACTAAGAAATTGGCAATCAATAAAATATTTAGTTATTTTTGAGATCAACGAACGTATTTTATTTTTGTCATATATGTTTTCAGTTTATACAGTGGCGTGAGTCTAAAAATTATGACGCATATTTATTGCTAAACTTTCTTTTGGTATTTTTAACTGTATCAATACAAATATTATCTATTTTTGTTGCTATTACCATTAACCGTTTATACATAATTTCCTAGGTGATACTGTTCATCGATTACGTTGGAATTAACAGGCAGATTGAAACGAAATTACCATCTATCTTATTTAGAATATAAGCGGCGTGTTCTTGAAATGAAGAGTTCATATTTTAGAGGTTTCTTTTTTACTACTAAAGTCACTTTTTAGCGGAAAAGTGACCTAACTTCTAAATAGGTATTAAACGTAGTCTTCTTTCGAGATAAATATATTTTCACAGCTCCAACTAATCTAAATCAGCTCTCCTTGTTTTTTAAGTCTTTTTTCTTAATATTCCCTTCTTAGAAAATTTTAATCCACTTACTGTATCAGACCAGAGAGACAGGCGAGAAAGTGATTCCTAAGAAAATTCTTTTTTTTTTATTTCTAAGGACAGGAAGCAAAAAAAATGGCAAAGTAGGTATCAAGTAGGTATTAAATTATGTTTTCGTAGTCACATGCTCGTAGATAATTATGTGGTTTGTGTCTTGCGGTAAAGTGGGGCCAGAACCGCATTGTTATATTGATAAGTTTATTGTGGTAAAGTTATCTTTATATTCACCTATTATGATATTTCTGGGAAGCCTACGAGTAATAATTTAGTAACTTACACCTCTTTAATTTATTAACGTAAGTCCACCGAAACAATTTTCAACAATTTTACTAACTAAATACAATTTTCTTATTTTTAATAATTTTAGGGATACGTTGTTGAAAAGTCAGGAAGAAGGGGAAGTAAACACATTGTAAATCACTATGAAGACCAAAGGACATATTCCACTATGTTACAATTTTTACCACATACTTTCGGGCTCAAAAGAAGTCTATTCAATTTGGAAATTTCAAACATACCCAACATGGGGGCAGCCAAGGTAGTAACTAAGACCCTCTTTTGTTTCTCATCATCATTAATAATTTTCTCCCAGTTGTCAACACTGCTCGTTGCTGTAGGAGGGCTGACACCTGTTGCTTCTCAGCTCAAGCTCTGTAAAAGGAGTTTTTTGATTCAATATATATGACAGTAGATAAATTTCTAAACTTATAAAAAGAAAAATTTTGCAATTTTACATGCTAATTTGTTATATTGCTTAATTATGGCAATATTTATTTAAAGAAAGAAACTTCATGAAAATTTATTTTATGATAGCTGTAATAATACAATTATAATAACCATTTTTCTTTTGTTTAGAATAATATGCAGTGGTGGTGTCAAAAACTCTTACTGGAAAAATTATTGTGTTAGCGGCTGGAAAATAAAATTACCACGTCTCTACTTGTGCACATCGTGACGAACGTAATTACAAGGCTTATACTTCGAAACAATATAGGCTTATACCCTCCTTAAAACGTCTTCGCATAGCATATAGTCTAAGTATGTGTGTACGTTTCCCATTAATGTAATATTAGGTTTTCCAATTAAAAAGTTTAAAATTTTTCCAGTTAAAAATATTATTCAGGACTAGTTAACCTCTACCTCAATATCTGTCTTTCTGTTTGCATATATGGCTTTAATTTTATTATTTTTTGATATAGTTTTAGTTGTTATAAAGAGCATATTATATTATAGAATAATTTGCAATTTTTTTGGAAAAGTTTATTTGTCATTAAATCTTGACAAGTTCACAAAATTTAAAAAAAATCATCATTTAAAAAAAATCAAAAATACATGTGATGTCATTTATGAAAGACTCCGAAATATCAAAGTTATTCGAAATCGATATTGCATACCCACAAACAGCTTTCCTGTCTTTTCATACTCTGCTTTCGTATTCATTTCAATTATAATAACATCGATTTTGATATTGACAATAATTTTCATAGTTTCTTTATTCCTAATATCGTGAGTAAAAAAGAATTATTAAACTACTTCATAATAGACATTCTCTCCCACAGACACAATACAAACAACTGGACTGTGCTTATGACCATACGATAGAAGTGAAAAATTAAATAAAAAAATACAAAAACTTTCACGGATTATATTAAACTACTTTCAAGTAAAATATTAAGCACTTCTTGAGATGCTATATTGATTATATACAATAACATACGCGTATTATATTAAATTATACTAAAATAAAATGTTAATAAAAAATAAAACGTAATTCTGGAAACAATTAGAAATGAAGCCGAATTTACCCGTACAGTGAACTCGCTTGGCCGACGCCAAAGAGAACCAAATTTATCCGATTCAGCATCACCGACCCAAGCGCGACGACTCAGTTTCATGCACTGCTCATAAATATTTGCATGATGCGCCTAAAGTAGTTTTAATTTCAAAAAGCTGCGTCGTTACATTTCTTGAAAAATTAGCCTTTTTTTATTCGTGTACCGAAAAAGGATAATGAGGCTTTCATACTATTTATCTAGTTTGATGCCCAAGCGCGCGAACCAAATATTGTAATGAATGCTGCAACCTTTCCACTTGATCGAATATATTTCATAAGTACATATTTGAGCGCAAAATTTTGTTGGCTAAACCGACGAACAAAATATTACAAATTCCGGGGAGGCAATTCCGTAGATTAAGGACCGATATTCCAGTATTCCTGTATCTTTTGCTGTCGCGTTTACGTCGAATTATGTGGATTTTTACGTGCATTTCCATCTCGTTTAGACTTTTCCTTAAGTGAGCCTCTTGCATACTTCAAAGCTTTTATTCGCGTCAAGATTCGGGGAAATATCGATTTTCACAATTTGTTTGCGATCGTTTACCACGTTGTGTGTAAAGAAATGTACGTAACTATGGGATATTAACAAACGAATGTAACTATGAAGATGATGTGCTGTACGTATATAGCCGGATATTTACTAAAGTGAGCTTCAAAATAAATATTTCTACGAAAAGTTTATATATTACCACAGGTAGAATTTGTTCACATAATACTTGAATACATATACAAAAACGTATGAATTGGGAGAATGAAAGTAATTATATGTTTACATTTAAACTACTATTTCTCTCTTCTTAGTAAGAATTTAAGAAATACGAAAAAAAAAAATACAATTAATTTATAAATAAATTATAGTATCTGTTAAACGATAAGATCAGTTATGTTCATTACTGTGTGTATCAGAGCAATCATTTATATCATTTCTAGGTCACAATGTGTTTATAACATTATTTTACAATACTAATATCTACATTTGATAGTAATTAGCAGGAACTCAAAAAAATAAATATTGCTTCACTGCCGTACTAAATATTTTAAAATTTGAGAAAATATTACTTATGAAACATTTCCTTTCTATGATTTCTGATTAAATAAAATATTTAATCAAACTTTGATTTAAAATAGCAAATGCACAGATAGTTTGAAAATGTATATATTAATTCCTCTGAATATTTCTTACTTTAATTATTTTGCACTATTCTCAGCAAAAAGATAATGGTTTCATTTTATGCCTGAACTAATAAGCTTTAACTTGTAAAAAAATATAACATTATATCGCCGTAATAATATTTAAATTGTCATACCTTACCACAAGCCGTTCAAACGAGAAACACTTTAACCTTAAAAAGAAAACAACAATTTTGATTATCTTATTAACTAAGCTGCAAATGACTAACAAAACTTTTGAAACAAAGCAATATATAATTCTTGAACTTAATATATATATATATATATATATATATATATATATATATATATATATACATATATTTTTTTTTTTTTTATATGAAAGCATTTTGTTTGTTTTTGCAAATGCTATATTCACTTGAATGGCTGACATATTTCAAAATGTCCAGAGACAATTTAATTATTATATTTGTTCTGTATTTAGCATATTTGTTTATTTTTGCTATAAATTCAGAGACCATTATAAATAGGAAATGTGATTAAATTTGGCCAGTTGTTTCTTTTACATATGTATATTTTCAGATGTGTATAAGAAATGACTAAATCTGACCTTCAAATATTTTTAATTCTTTCCATTAATATTGTAACACTTTTTATATTAATTTATTGCTTGTTAACGTATATTATATATTACCTCTCATTCAAAATTTGTAGGATTGGAGAAAAACTGAGATTACCTTTATTTAGGACGTGTTAACTACTAATTAGTCTTGTTAAACTCTTTAATATAGCCCCCATAAGGAGATATTACTTAAGTAATCCAAATAGTTTTGTTATGTTTGTATAGATTTTGGTATATTTGTGGGTATTTAAATAATCGAAGTATTTTTTATATATTGTACATTCAAATAATATTGAAAATTTACCTTGGAATTCGTTAGTAATTCGTGTTCAGATTGCTTAAGAAATCATATAATAATCATGTAATGAAAAAAGTGATGCATTCAATACTTCTTCAATACAGAAGACCAATTATTAGCGAAAACCTCAAAATCAGCACGACGATACCTATTTTATCCTTGTGAAGGTTAATGGTATTAATTTTCGAAAAGGCAATAAATAGATATAACCTAATTTTTTCATCTGTCCAACGACTTCTTCTAACTGTTCCTTAAGAGTTTTACTTTTTGCTTACCGGATAATTTGCTAAAAAATCATAATTGGAAAGAGTATTTTAAGGTGGTTGAGCTTTTGTTGTCCAGTCTGCGATGCAATATGATTATTCAAATTCTTATGTGCACTTTCGTTTGGAAAACTTCTTAGAGATTGTACAATATTTTAAAGTGGAGTAGGGTGAAAGATTTCACCAAGATCTATGCATCACGGAGGAGCTTCTGTCGATGTCCTGTCATTCATTATGACGGGACATCCACGTAATGACATATTACAGCTATATTTAATAAAAATATGTCTTAGAAAAATGAGTAACTTTTAGTTAATGAGCAGCACAGATATACAAAAAAATGTTATGAAAATTTTAAGCTTGACCAGGTTGATAATAATGTAAATTAATCGAGAAAACAGTATTGGAAAGATACAATTCGCTAAAAGCAGTGCAAACAATTCTAAAAATATACTTAAGTTATGAATGAAAAATTATAAATACTGAACTGCTGCATAAGAAACTTCCAAACAAACAAGACACTCCCAAATACTTGTTACGAAATAAATGCCCACATTAACAATTTTCTTTCATATATCTTTAAAATAACCAATGAAGGTTATTTTTTTAATAACAACATTAAACCAAATGGAACTATTTTACTTAATCGCTTATTTATATTTATACTAACTCGGCCAGCTATTTAAGTCGCGTAAAATTCCGGAACAAGAAGTAATTAGGCAAATATTGCCTATATTTAATCTACTAAGAGCGCCATCTATCGTGAAATGTTATTACTTAATTTAGGACAAATGTCAAAAGCAAATAACAGTGATGATTATTGTTTTGAATAACCATCATACATCATGATCCAGATGAAAGATGGATGGATAGAATATAGACATAACATAGATTTATTTAAAAAAATTAACACAAAGAATTAATTTTGAATGAACGTGAAACTTACCAATACCCCTAATAGATGGCGCTAGTCATAAATTTATTTTTATGATAAGTAAAAACAAGATTAAAAAAAATTAATATTTAAAAACATCAGTTTAGTAATCGCAAAGAAAAAGTCGATCGGCCAGTAGGAATTGAACCACATATTTGGTGTATTGTGCCATTGTGCTAACCATTACACCAAGGCTGATCCAACTGACCTATCAAAACTATTTATACTGTTATTATTATTATCATCAATATTATTCTGTTTTTTTATTTCTTATTTATTTTTACACTATATATTTGAATAAAATTTATTAAAAACGCTAATAGATGGCGTGGATTATACTAATTTGTGATATTCACTAAATTGGTATTATAAATTCAAAATTTCTGGCTTCTATTTTTATTCTCTACGCCAAATCAGTCGCTCTTTAAAATGTTTTTCTTATTCACTATTAAACCTGTTACAGTTTTATTACATCTATAGATTTCGAAATTTACTTACTAAATTTTTTTGGCAAAACGTTAAGCTATACGTGTTATGTGAATATCAGTCACTTTTCATGAACATGTCAATACATTTTACTTTCTTTTTTTGAGAATGTTTAACTGCAGTCCGCACTCAAAGCGTACAACACACAGTTACAACTCAAGTTACCTATTTGCACAATGAAACGCTTCTTTATAAACTTGATAAGCTTCACCCGGAGAAAAAATTTAATAAATTTGCATTTTTACTTATTAATATACATAAAAATGGAAGTTTATTAATAGCTAGTATATTAATATAATTATCAAACGTAATAGGTACAGTAACGCAGAAAATGTTGCGTATTTTTATATATTTTTCCTCCTACATTAATGTATAAATATTATTAGGAGGTTTTACACGTTTTCAAATTCTGAGGAAATTTTATGGAGTATAAAAAATATGGGAACCTATTAATCCAGCTTAACATATATATTTAATGTATTGGACATTATTTCACTGCTATTATGCTTTAAATTGTAGTATTTCAATATTTATGAATAGTAATTAATGGAAGTTAAAGTTACATATAAACTCTTTTGCAAAAAAATTTTGAATAAAAACTAACTCGGTACGGTCATCGGAGTTAATACCAGCCCAAAACATTACGGAGCCTCCACCGTAAGGGGAGATTTCCTCAAAGCACACTTCTGCAAAGCATTCTCCAGGTCTTCGTAAGACTCGCCGACGTCGATCTTCACCACTAATTAATATACGAGTTTCATCGGAGAATAAAACAATATTCCAGTCTTGTTAAATCCATGACGAAAAGTTATGAGCGAATCTCAATCTTGCAACTCGATGCTTACGGAAGATGCTTAATGTAGGGCCCGAGCTGGGCGATAGCTACGTATATTGACGACCTAAAGTCTCCTTCTGACTGTCCATAGGCTTACTCGTGTAACTCTGATGTCCTCGAGGTTCTATTTGAGATCCACGTACGTACTTTGACTTGACGATATCGTAGCGCTTGACTGACTATGAAGCGGTCGTCCCGTGGCTCAGTGCACCATTTTCTTCCAGAACCGAGCCTTCTACTGACAGAGCCCGTTTCTTGGTATCGTTGCCAGGTCTTTTGGGCGGTGGAACGACTAACATTATACTGCTGAGACAAATAACATTGGCTACAGTCTTCTTCAAGCAGCACAATAATTTTACTGGCTCTTATTGTTTTTTCTACCATACTGAAAACAGCAAACAGAAATAAACTAATGGAGCAAACAGTAGAAATTTAATTAGTAATAAAAAACGTAACAAAAGAAAAGGAACTTAATAAGAGTTGGATTTCATTTACCGCTAAAAAATATGTTTTTGTCAGTGACAGAGAATATTCATTCAAAAAGAATAAATTTTAAATTTAGAACGTTTGTTTTTATGTGCCAAAATACACTACACCTGCCAGTAACAATTACAATTAATACAACCTCTTAATAAATCATATTTTTTTAATAATATAATAAAAACAAAACCGCCCGTTTTTTATGCAAAAGAGTGTATATATATGTATATATATATATATATATATAGTTATATGTGTATATATATATATATATATATATATATATATATGTGTGTGTGTGTGTGTGTGTTAATTAAAGCTAAATTTGAACATGCTTCAGAGGTGATTAAAAATTTAAGGTGTTTAGGCAGAGCAAGAACGATTTCTGTTAAAGGAAATCATATTGATAAAGGAGCTTTTCTATAATTGGTTTAAAAAATTAAAGCTGAACATATTTATTTCATAAGAAATTTATTTAATAAGAAATTTTACTTTATGAATGCGTTTGAATATTATATTACGTAAGAAATTGGCATATAGGTATAGGTAGGCAAATAAACGAAAAAAGAAAAACGTATTGCAAACGGGTGAGCTTCATTATCGGCTAGCACATCAGCCTCGACTTTTTAAGATAGAAATAATTATAACTCGTGTAATTTTACAAGTAATAAAACTTTACGTTTTAACTTAATGTCATTATTAATTTTTGAAATATTTATTGTGATTTAAATTTTCCTTTGCGAAATGACATGCGCTGGCACTCAAAGGTCTGTACCTATGAAAATATAAAGGCATGTTACAGGTTGCATTTTGGTTGGATTAGGTTGGATTTTGGTGCCCTATTTTTTATGGTTTTTTTTAATATCATTATAGAAGCAGACTTTTACAGTGACTTGGGAAAAAATGATTTCCATCATTATCGTTAAATTCTTCATAAATTTGAAATCTACAGATGAAAGTCTCCACAGATATAATGAAAAATATACAAAAAGCAAAGTTTTAGAAATAAACCCCGACCCGGTGAAGGTCACCGTAGGGAAGGAGGGATTATTTCTGAAACTACTGAACTTACCATTACAAAAATAACGAAGTTTTTCAAGGTTATTTAAAGAGCGCAGAATAACTATAGCGATGATTCTGGAGGCATATAACTTTTGAAACATTCACGGTAATGTGCCTGTCATCCTTATTTAATTACGAGAGGCATAATTTAATATTTATTACTCTGGGATATATAATTTTGACTCGTGATGAATAAATTAATATATTCAACCTCTATAACTATCAAACCAGGTACGGAACCCCCAATTTCTAAGCCATATTCGGACTTGACTCCTTTTTACGGTGATAATAGTCCTCTTAAAATATCCCCTTGCCAGAAAATGTTAACATATGTACTGGATCTGGCCGAGATCAAAAGTTTAAAGTTTTGTATCACGCTCTTATAATCTTTCTTAATAATCTAATGTAATTTTGTATAGTCGTTTATGTAATTACTAATCACCTCTAATGCTACACATTGAATTTAAAATGTGAAAATATATTTTAAGTTAATATTTAAAATACTTTTATTGTGAATTTACCAACGTAATAACCTTTTTTCAAATTACTAAAATTAAATTAGTAGCAGTACATTTTAGTAAGAGGCTCACGTAGTAAAATACAGCTTTCCGTAAATATACAGCTTTAAAGACCAAAACATGACACATTTCAGTCACAAATTTAAAAAAAAACGTATTTCTTACCGCCACCAACTCACAAATATTAACACAATAAAGTTTAAAACACATTTCCATTAAATTATGCATTACTTCGTGATTAGAGAAAAACTGATGATGGTTTTGAGTTCCCATTAAACCGAGATAACAGGCCGTCTTATCGGTACTTAAATGTGACGTGACTCTTCATCAGCATAACCTCTATCACCATAAAACCTGTTGTGAGGACAGCCATATAAAGCAATAATATGCTCACTTTCATTTTTTTAACTTAAATGTTATTTAAGAGATATTCACAAAATGTATTCCTTAATTAAATATTGAATTTAAAAAACAAAAGTGACATTAAATAATATAAAGTATAATGGTTACAAATACGTAAGTAAATAGTAATAGAAATTCGAAACAATGTATTGATATTTAACAATTAATTAACTCCTTGCAGAAGATGAGAGTACCTATATACATAAATGGTGTTTCCTCAGTCAACCTGCGAGCTCCATACCAGCTGTAAGTCTGTTTAAAATAGCTTAAATAAAGTTGATAATATATAATTTCCCACTACTTGTTAACACCTTGACGATTAAACACTTTAATTTTATAATTAACGATCTTCATAATTGAACTAAATTACAACTTACGTATTTCTATAAACCAGTCTTAACGTGTTGAAATGAATAAAGTTAGGGCGTCGCTGGTAATGCCTCTCGATTGTAAGTTACGTTATATAAATGAGCTGGGAAATTTTGCTAAATTTTCCAAGTTTATGAACATGTTCAACTCTAATCTTGCTTGAGAACGTAGGCGCCCCTCTTATTAGTGTAACGAAGCGTTTTCTCCTTGATGAGCTGTTTCTAGATTTTAGCTTCAATAAACTCATACATTTGTAATATATGAGCTTATTGAAATTCATAATATGAATTTTCAAATTAACATACGTTTAGCACGTGGTAGAGATATTGCTACAAAGGTAATATTGAGTACATTTAAGTATTCATGCAATGAAAAGAGGGAAGTAATGTAAAATTTAATATAAATCGCTTAAAGATTTATGATGCTACATATGTTGGCGTAATGTTTAGAATCGAAGAGAATAGCATTACAGATATTATTTTATATAAGAAAACATATCATTGAAATAAAAAGTTTAGTTATTAGAATACTTTAATGAAATGAGCTTAAAAGAAAAATCAATAAATAATGTCAGAAAATAAAGTTATACCTGTGAAATATAATGTATTTAAATATATTTAGACTGAAGTTTCACAAACGCCAAAAGAGTTAAAGTCAAAAACAAACGATCAAAGATGAACAAATTATTTTCGATTCGGTGAAATAAAATCAAAGGTAAAAACTGACATAACAATATGTTAAAAACTCTGCGCTTTCTTCGAAAAGCTTTCTAAAAGCTCTTCAGCTGATGTCGAATATCGATTGGTTTTAGTATAAAGTAATTGATACATAGAAAAAATTGTCGATATAATTTTAATTTGAGAAGAATACAGGTTTAATGAAAGCTGACGTCGTGTCTATGGACAGTCAAGTCTATGGACATCTGCATTGGAAATATTATAAAGTGTATGCAAGTAATATCAAGTTTCATTATTGTGTTTTGTAAGTGTTGTAAGAATAATTATCTATATGACTTGTAGTGTTGTAACACAAATCAATTCATTACTTGGTTTTATGTAATACGTCAAATAAGATTAATTTAAAAATTTCTACGAACCTAAATTTAAAATTCGGAATTATAAAATGAAAGAAATCTTCAATCCAGCACCAAAATCTTTCCGGCATGATCATTGAGCAATGTTATGAAAGGTTCGTGCAGCTGTCAACATAACACGATGAAAATTTTAAGTAAAATAAAAAATCTGTAAGGTGATTTTTATGTCAATTAATTTGTTTAGCTGACCATATTTTAAAACAGTAGTAGAAATCCTCCAAGCATCTTGATAGAAAAAAATGTCAAATGCGAGTAAATCTTACACCCAGAGGGTTCCGTGCCACTATATAACATTATCGTACATATCACTTTACATATATACAGCGAACTCGTAAGGAAATAGTAATTCCACACAGAGTTACAATTTAGTCATTTTCTTTCTTTGACTTGTGAGACGTTCTGTCGCCTTAAATGTCAGGATTTTAAGTCAACGTGTGGATTTTGATGAATGAATCGTTATAATAATACGTGATATTTGAAAAATCATATTTATTACATTATCTGTATCGTTTGCAATCAGATAGATACATATGAAAGTGATCTTATAATGGGTTCCTTTTTTATTCTAAAGTACTAGACTAAAACCTGCCAAAC
The DNA here is from genome assembly GCA_039881145.1 of Druceiella hillmani. Lineage (NCBI taxonomy): Eukaryota > Metazoa > Arthropoda > Insecta > Lepidoptera > Hepialidae > Druceiella > Druceiella hillmani. The sequence continues at coordinate 2,187,682 of JAYKKI010000137.1, forward strand.
AAGTGTCAGGCACAAATTCATTTCGGTATGTATTTTATGGTAAAACCAGGATTGAACCGCGTAAATTGATCAAGTTGTTTGAAGTAAAATTACTGCCATAGTAATATAAAGTTTTTATGGTGACTGTTACGAGCAATAACTTGGTCGCTTGCACCTCTTTAATTTATTAACGCAATTTCAACGAAGTAATTTCACATTGGAATGAAGTGATCTAAGTGCGGCTTTCTTATTTTACCTGATTTTTGAGCTATATGGCGGAAAAGTCAGGTAGGCAGAGAGAAGACGTACCATATACCACCACGGAGACTCAAGTTCCATAAAAATATGTAAATATTACTAGACATTTCCGATAACGTTCTAACGACTTTTTCAATGATATTTTTTTCGTAAAGTCTATGAAAGAAAATAGTTCATCCCAACAATAGAAGAGGCCATTTAAAAAACATGTTATTCAATATTTCTACGTGTTTATGTAATTCTCCTCTATAATTTAATCATGATTAGTTATTAAAATTTAAAAGTGATCCACACAATGAAAAAACATTTGTTTATTGTGAATATTTGTGATAGATATAGCGCGTATTAGTTTTTTAAAATATATTTTAAGTGTATTACTCTAAGCGAGGTTAAGATTCAGTACGTATTTATTTGCATTATAAATTATTACTTTAATATTTATTAAATACTTAAAATTAATAAATTACAGTAAATTTTCAGCATATTTATCTATTTGAATTAGTAACTAAAATTTATTTATATTGTTTTAATAAATTTATCATGTTTATTTAATTTTTTTAAATATTTAATTGAATTCTAAAATTAATTTTAAATTTACGTAAATTAATTTATTAAAAGAGAAATAAAAGTAAAATAGAAATTATGATAATAATGATAATAGTAATAATAATGGTGATGTTATTGATAGCAAAATTATTTTCTTTTTCATTAATTATTTGCGTGTTTAATAAAGTTATTCTTGTATTATGCATAAGTAAACATTTTTTTGCTTTAACGTGTTCTCAAAATTTTTTAACTTAAATATAGTTTAAATGAAAATTTAATCTTAAGTTGTGATATGCGCTGAAATTTTAAGTTACGGTGCTGTGAGATACAAGGGTTCCATTATTTCCATTCAGCTACGTTTCTCTTAGCATCTCACCTTCGTGAGGAAACCGGGTGATTACGTTCATTGTAAATTGATTATCAAGATTTTTGACGTTGCCTCAATGTATTCAATACCCGACTAGCTAGAACTCCCAATAACGAAACTGAGAATTTATATGTATATTGATGACTTGTATAAATTATATATTCTTAAATATAATAGTTATATTAAAGGAGAAAATATCAGTTCCTTTTTACTTCCTTTATTATTATGTCAAACTCAAAAAAGAGAAGAATGAATATGTCAATCTTTTTAGGCTTCCATACCGCAAACTAATAAATTAAACTCTAATTAAACCAATCATATGTCTGTCAGTTTATTCTTATACTACAGGCGATTTTCTCAGTAACCAAGCGACGTAGAAATTTGATATAGTAATACATCTTCCTAATCCCCACATTTTGCATCAAATAACTTTTTGAAAATATGATTACATAAATTAAACAGGAGTACTAAATTACTAAATTTTATAATTTTATATTTCACGTGCAATATCATTTTAAAGAGTTTTTTTTAAATACAAAAATATTGTTCAAAATTTTAAGTTATATATTTAAAAAGATAACAAAAATATTCGAATAGAAGCATCTTCTTTTATTTCCGAAAGTAATAAATTAGAAATCAAGAAAGAAATAAATTTGCTAAGATCTGACTAGAAGATTACTGGAAAATTATAGAAATTATCTTAGACTTTACAATTTTTAGAATGTTTTTACATCTTCGAAGTATATGAAAAGCTATACTTGAAAATTATAATATAAAATTATAAAAATTTATACTTGTAAAATATAAATTGAACAATAATTTTGTAAACTTAAACGTTTATAAGTGTATAAATATGTACGAAACCTTCCTAGTTCAACTTTTACTCGTATTTGATGGGTTTTTATGACGTAAAATCAAAGTCCCTTCAAACCGAGAATGATATCCAATGCCATAAGTATATTATTTCTGTACGTCAGAGCCAAATTTTGATTTAGATCCGTTTAACATTCTTTTGTTATTTTGCTCATGCAAATATTAAAATTTAATGTATTATTAAATGTTATGGGTAATTAAAAAAAATGTTTTTCAACTCAACAAACCAATTAAAAGCAACTAAATTGTTCCAGCTCCAATATCAAATAAACCACATCTACATGGTCTATTTTTTACTTCTCTTGTTGTAAATATCATTTTAAAACATACACACAAAAATGACGGGGGAAATTGAGGTTAACACAATTACGTACGAGGATTGATGTTCGCGTAAGAAGACTGACACCTGTTGCTTTGCAGCTCAAACTCTATAAATAGAGTTTTTTCTCGCAATTTATATGACAATAGTGAAACTCCCAACCTTAAGAAAGAGACAAATGTAATAAAAAATACAAAGATGAAAGCAATTTCATATAAATTGTAATATAATTGAAATGTCATAGAAATTGTATTAAATTTTATTATTATTGTCACAGCAATTATTTCAGTTAAATAAAATATATTGCCTACTATATATTATGTCCGTTAATTTGTAGTATGACCACAAATTAAATTTTTTTTGATTTTGTCAAATTACATGATTCTAATTCAATGGGAAATACGCTATAGGTTTTGATATTTTTACAGCTCCAAAGGACCTAAAAGTATTTCATATGAATTTCAACTTGATACTTCCACGCGATCCTGAGAAAAAGGTTTTGACAAACAGACAGACAACGAAGTAATTCTATAAGGGTTTCTTTTTTCTATTGAAGTATGAAACCCTAAAAATAATTTGTTTTATTTTGTTTAGAATAACATACAGTGGTGTGAATAAGAACTACCCATTGCAACATAGTTTTCTAGTCTTATTGTAAGAGGTCGTTCTCGTAGCAATGACTGCGCCATATGTATCAGCTGTGTACATTTATGTATATAAATAAATAAATACATAAATCACTCGAAGAATGGAAACCGAAATTACTAGATTTCTAAATAAAATGTTAACCATGATATTTATGCGTCTACTTTTGGTATCACACTTCTTTCTTAGAATAAACAAAATAAATTTAATTGTTCACAGAGTTAAATTGTTCATAAAGTTTAATTGTTCACAGAGTTTTTTAAGCACACACTTTCAAATACGTCTCGTCGCATATTAAATCTAAGGATGCTAATTTTGTGTCTATCTTTTCTATTAAGTTTTTATTAGGCATGGTTGTAACTCTTTGTTTGTTAGGCGGGAGTTTTCTTTAACGTGTCATTAAAAAAATGGTACCTAGTTATGGCGATAACTTACGAGTAAATTTAATTTTGTTATCAAGTTTAAGTTCATGTCATTTCTATCTGCCATATCATGTCTCGATTTGTTGTCTTTATATTTTCTTCTTATTAAACACTCTACTAGCTGTTTTTACCACGCTTCATCACGAAGAGAAGCATAACGTATGAGACAATAAAATAATAGTTTTGTAATTTTTAAATTTAGTCTGCCTATTATATAGATGCGTGAATTTAATTTATTTAAGCTTCATACAAATTAAATTGAAATATTAGGAAATTTCTATTGAAGGAGGTCGTCAATACGATATCAATATCGAAACATTTGCAGTGGAAGTACCTGTATTTTATCTTTTTCTGGAATGTATGCCTGAAATTCTACGTTTGTATATGATCTTCTAAAATATATGTTTCATCGGACTCATAATCGATTCAACATTGAGAGTCCCTATTTTTTCACGGATGCTTACGATTAATTTAAATTTGGTAAGAATGATACTCCAGACTATTTCTGGCCATACGCGTTAGAACATATTGTTGGGTTAAAATATATTTATCATGCAGACAACTTAAAGAAAATCCTTCGAGAAAAGTTTGAAAAAAATATTTATATTATTTTCATATGACCAGTACCTAAAATTTCAAAGTAAAATATATAATGTTATTAATGAGAGATTTCCAAACAACAAACTTCAACAAAATTGACTTCGCACATACGCATACACGACGTTTTTATTTCCATGTTCTTTTTTTGTTTTCTATTAGTTCTTTATAATTAATTTCTATAAAAGGTAGAAGCCAATATATTCATAACTTAGCTTTTCATTTCTATTGTCACCGAAAAATAAAAAAGTTTGTACATGTGTTTAATAAAAATAAACACACAATAGATCTTCGATCGGATCAACAGATCGTAAAAAGAAGCTGCACCATTACATCTAACAAATGAACCATTTGTACTTACACAGAAGGAGGATACTGCACTTTCACGCTATTAACCTCGCTTGATGACCAAGTTACGAACATTGTTGTGGATGATGCGATCATGTCGGTTAATGGGATATATTTCATAGCTACTCATTTTTATTAAATTTTCTTGGCTGAGTTGAAGAACAAAAAAATAAAATTAAAAATTATAAGGAAAAAGTTTCCCGAATAAATAAATCAGCCTTCTCATTCATATTTTCCTCTCTGTTCTCCTGTCACGCCAAATTCCACAGAATTTTGTGTGCATTTCCATCTCGTTTAGACTTTCCTCAAGTAGATACTTACATAAGTGAGCCTCTTACTTACTTCAAAGCATCTATTCGTGTCAAGGACCCAGGAAAACTGTCGGTTTTCACAATTTGTTAAAGATTTTTTACAGCGTGGTTTGTCAAGAATTTAATGCAAATTTGTAAAATTAAAATACGAAGGATATTATGAAAATGATGCGGTTTGTATATAATATGATATTCAGTAAAGTTAGTTTTTAAAATAAACAAGTCTACATAATGTTCAAGGTTTATCAAAATAGTTTTTTTTATCATGTAATTGAAAAATATTTTGTTCGTTTATTCAGGGTTTTACTGATAAACTTAAGTGTAATAAATGAGTTACACTTTATTATTAAGATAATATTTTAGTTCTCCTGGTAAGTAGCTAAGAAATTCAAAAATGGAGTATACTATTCAAGTCTTTCAAATTAAAAGAATGCAACCGTAGATAATTTGTAGCTATATGTAGTACTAGCTGTACCTGGGACTTTGGTAGCGTGAAATTCAGGAGAAGAAAAGTTGTTAGGAATAACGAAAATTATCATTTCTCAGTTTGATTTTTTTTCTTTATAATATATCAGTGAGAACAAAGCTACTAAAAACGCTAACTATGCCCTTAAAAGTACCACTATCTTATTGGTTACCTTAATATTTTCGAAGTTTGAGTTTTCTTTTAAATTTTTAATATTCATATCATATACGTCGCCGAAAGATACAAATTATGACATACTAAATTTCACTATCATATCGCATTTATAGGATTAATTTAATCTCTTTATATGTGATAAAGTTCAACACTATTTTAAACAATTCTTTGGCACTAAAATAAAATAAAAATTTATTTACACTTTGCTTTAAGATTTTCAAAATAGTCATTGACAACGGTTATAAATATTTTATTATCAACCGTTATTTCCCATTTTAATTGCTATAAAATATTTCGGAAATCTCGAATTTAAAATAATATTTATAATCACGATATATAAGAATAAATTATTTTGAACTTCTTTTATGGTTATTTAACATTATATAAAAAAAGAATCCGTTTTAAATTAAATTACTTAAAATTTTATATTAATAGCATAAGCAATTGTAAATAACTTCAATATTTTTCACCAGAATTATGTCTTGTTACATAATTTACCAGAAGCAACTCAAACGAGAAATGTAAATGTAATATGCAAAGTTTGGTTATACAATTCACTAGTGACTCGGATATTCTTTTTAGTCAAAACAAGGTCCAATTCTCGAAGTCGACATAATTTTATTGTTTATAACTTATTTTATATGCAAACAATTTTCAAGCACCGTATAGATTATAAAATAAATTTGTGTAGTAGGTTCCTTCTTTTTAGTTGTTATAAAAAAATAAAACTTAGCTTCGGAGGAATATTTGTAAAAAGTATTTAGCCTTTATGTTAATAATTTTTTAATCAATAAAATGCATTTTTTTTATAATTTCCCATTTACATTCATATTTCTAAAATTACTTACCATCGGGACAATATCAAACAGGAATCGATGAACTCTTATAAAGAGAAGTATCTAACAAGTTCTTTACTGAGTTTTTTTTCCTTCGTAAATCAAATACATTTAATGAAGATCCCAATTTAACATTAAACCTTTTAATAAGTTTAACTAAATTATGATGGGACATTTTGACAAAACAATTAGTCCTGATACGTTGAAGCAACGAAAAATTAAGCTATAAATTTATATGTATTGAGTGTTTGCCTCTAATTAGTAATAAGAGCTTAGGCCTTTATTTATATGCGTAACGAAATAATTCTTCGAAATTTTGAAGGGTTTTTCTTAAACCATAACTTTTATAAATTTGAATTTGTTTCTATTAACAAGTAAAGCGTTACAGGTATCGGTACAGAGACGCGTTCGTGTTTTTTCAGATATGTTATATTCCTTATTAATGTAAGCAATTTCTTAGTGCGTATAATAATTTAGAGAAAGATTTGTGTAATTTAAAACATTTGGGAAACTATTGATTTGGCTCATATAATCTACTAAAACAATATTCAAACTTTATGCCTACGCTCGGATATTGTAAATTGCAATTAATGAAAATTTACATTCTGCGGAAAAATGTTTTAAATTAAAGTGATATTTGAACATTTTTAAAGATAACTATTACTTAAGCAGTTAGAATCTAGAGCCATATTTTTTTCCTAAAACGAACTAAGCTCAGAAATTGTAAATAACAATTAATAAAAATTTGCATTCAACAAAAAAAAAATTTAAATAAATTGAAATTTGTACTTGCTTTTAAGACCATTAATACTTATATAGACATGATATTCAACCGCTTTTTCCCCTGAAGTACGCTCCGAAATTTAAAGTAGAAATTAGATCCCCTGACCCTAATTTCCATTCTTTCAGTGTGAGCTATATTGGTTAGTGACAGATATGTGCGAGTTAAGATACGTTAAACATTCAAATCAATACGCCAAACGGTTTCTAGGAAAACGACCTTTGCAGGTTGAGAACCCTAAAAATTATGCGCTTAGTTTTTTGGTCTAATATGGATTTTCCTTTTTTAAAATAAAAAGGACAGTTTTTTTTAAACGTAACCTATTTTATCACATTTATTAATGTCATCTTTTAGAATAGTCTAATCTACTTTAACACGATTAACTGAAGACGTCCATTAGCCTGGAGAAACGAAGCAGAATTTTTATTAATCTTATTAAGAAAATGAGGTGCGCGTCCCAGATTTGAAGATGAAAGATAAGCTCATGTGAAGAGGGTTGCTTGTAGAGCTTAAAATTTTACGGAGTTCTGTCAAGTATTAGACACTCCCAGATTATCCAAAATATTTCAGTATTGTCCTAACAACTGCATATTTTAAGCATACGTTTTGTTAGCTTAGGGGGAGAATAAAATAAGTTTATTTTGATAATAGTTCAAAATTTTTATCAAACTTTTAGGAAAAACCTTCATCTTTCTTAAATACAGTGATAATTTTATATATATTTTTATATAGTAGACCTTTTCACAAGTATTTACTTACGAATACTTGTAAAATGAACCTTTAACTTACCTCAAAGCATCTGCTCATAATCCTTAACATTTGTTTGGTAAATTGAATACAAACAAATTATACGAGATTGAACCGGAAGGGATGCGCCGAAATTCCGATACGGTATTTATATAAATAATATTTTAACTTATACATGCATAATATGCAAATATTTGTACGCAATTGAGACTTGCCACTAAATATAGCAAATGGTATGTTGTGCGTTGAAATACAATTCAATTCAATTTTCTTTATTTACAAGCCCGATATAACATCGTAATTTTATATATATGTATAATTGTATGCGTGCACACCTTTGTGAACCTCAAATAAAATTTCTAAAGAATCTTTCATAAAAATATCTAAAAATATATGTTGTGCGTTGAAACACAATTCAATTCAATTTACTTTATTTACAAGCCCGATATAATATCGTAATTTTATAGATATGCATAATTATATGCGTGCACACCTTTGTGAACCTCATATGAGATTTCAAGGAATCCTTCATAAAAATATATCTTTATATTTTCACGCATGTAATAATTTGCTGTTAAATTGTCTTGGATTTTGTAACTTAACATATATAATAAACAAGTAAATAAGTCGCTTTCATATATTTTTATACCATGGAAAAGTAGTAACTTTTAGAACCATAAAAGAAATCATTCGAATTGTATGTCTGCATAACCTGGCAATGACATCATTGTTAAAAAAATATCATAAAATAGAAAGGGTAAAGAACTAATTTTTTTGAAATGTAATCTACATAATGCTGCAAAAATGTTTATATACACTTCTTGAAGTATTTACAAAATCGAATTCAATACAAGTCAGTGTGCATGTTCCAGCTGAGAATTTTAGTGCAAGTGTAATTAAATTTTAATATAACAAAAGGTTAATTTTTAATTTATGAAGATAATATTATAATCAATTTTCTATTCCTTGGAATATCTGTTAACTACGGCTGCGATCTTTGCTGTATCATTGGTGTTTAGTCATTATTTACGAGTGACGACAGAATACAGACAAGTAAAATTCGAAACATATTCATACAAACTTATATTGAAATTTAAGTATAAATTAGACATTGCGTATTTAAAGCAAAGAAAACAACATATGCATTAAAGTTTATGTTTATATTTATTATCGTAATGTTATTTCATTTTCCATAAAGACCAGCAATTAAAACTTTTATATTTCTAGCAATTAGGTCAACGTTTGTTAGCATAACTTATAATTTGAATAAATCAGTTTAAAATGGAGACTAAACTCATCATGTTTCGACAAGTTTTTTCCTTTCTACAATACATTAACCTATTATTGGGACGAGAAAAATTTGATATATACTCAGTTTGCAGTTGGAATTTTTGAGATCAACTTTATATATTCCAATTAAATATCAACTCTTCTGTTAACATTTTGTGCAGCAATATTAATAAATGAACTATCGAACTTTAATGGATGATAACGATATAATAGCACAAAAAAATTGAAAAAAAACCTTGACCTGATTTTAATTTGAAGCACATGATTGTAAATTAATATAGAACAGTGTCAATTGAAAAGAAATATCCACCAAGAAGTCTGCATATATATATATATATTATATATATATATATATATATATATATATATATATATATATATATATATATATATATATATATGTGTATAAATGATGGTGTGTACATGCTTAGTTGAATATAAAAGTTTAAACATTGAAGGTGTTTCTATTAAACTACCACTTTATCGATATTATTTTATATAATGCCAAGTATACATTGTACAAAACAAATTTGATTATTAAACACAAGATATAGGATGATAACTACAATTTTTATTTAATTTTCATGGTGTTTGCTTCTGTAGTTTCAGAAATAAGAAAGACGGAATCACTTTTTGGCACATTTTGTTGCATGTATCTGAGGTTGTGCCATTTATAATTACGAAAACAATTTATTTGATTCCTTTTAATTAACTCTCTTTAACCGACGATAAATAGATTCATAAAAAAATTTCGACACTTCATTTGACGCCTATAATATTACTATTTGAATGCTAAGTAGTTACTAATTTTAGTATTTACTATACAATATGTGGGTTTATTTAATAATATAACTGTTTAAAAAGTTTCTCAGCCAAACCATTTTTGACAAAATCGGTTGTGACCGATACACTGGAGTGATGTTAGGAAGGTTCTCTTTGCCCTTTTGAGATAAGAAGTCATAAAAAGAGAACAACTGAAAAACGTAATCATTTAACAAAAATGTTGCTATTATCAGTGAGTATTTATGCAATGTTTTTGTCATAAAGAAGCTTAATATTGTCTTCTCAATCGGTTTCCTAAAAACAATTACTTAAAAATGTCATAATTAATAGGTGTGGGTCACAACATTTACATTTTCATGAGGCAATTATCATTAACCTGTTGAAACACCCGAAGTTTAAATTGCACACGTTGCGCATCTCAACTTTAAGTTAGGTTTAAACGTTTCAGGAAATTTTGCTAAATTTTATATTTTATATAATGGTTTAACTTATAATCAGACTGAGAGCGTGTCCTCTCTGATATGCAACTAGACAGATGCTTTCTCGTAACCTTGGTTAAGTTTTCTTACACGGCAGTTTAAATTTTTAAGAAAATCTCACCCATACTTAAGTGTTAATAAACGCACGTAAATTTTGGAATGGACATTGACACTTGTATAAAACCGTATCTGGGTTAATGGTGAAGATTTTAACCGCGAAAATTTTAAAACTTGTGTTTCCTTTTCTTGACTTTAACAAATTAACTCAAATATAAAAATAAATTTTTAATGAATATAGTAATTCATTACTTTCGTAACATGTAAACACTTTCGTAGTTCTATCATAAAGGCGGTCGTGGAAACAAGGGATCTAAGACGCATGTTAAAAATATTTTAACCTGTAATTAATAAAAAAATCCTTGAAGTGTAGTGATGCTTAAACACGAAAACGAAAACAATAGAATAAAATTCTAATATGGGAGAAAAGAATAAACTATGAAGGAAGCAAACTATGTTCAAATGAAAAAAAATAAGTTAATGGATGTTTACCCGTGCATAATCGATATATTTATAAGGGCGTATTCTTCAAAAATCTTCAACGGTCAGATATAAACTAATTTATGTCGGTTAGTTTCGCTTATAGTGTAAATTAAAATAATAAGTAAATTGGAAAACAATTCCAGACATTTTTCAACAAATAAAAATACCAAAGAAAAGGAAAATTTCGTAAAGGACTTTGAAGCATAGAAAAACACTTAATCTTACAATTGAATTTCTAACATATTTAACACGTAACTATGGTATCCTCCTATTTCCGCTCACAATCCAAAATAATCCTTCATAACCATCATAAAAAATATACTACCCTCGATTTAGAACCTTGACGGCGGTTTTGTTAATGTTCGCAACAGTCTCATTATTATTTAAATTGACTCTCTTATTATAAACGTCGTAATAAAATATGGATAAATAACGTACGTACCTCAACCTCAATTTATCACCTCGGCGAACTCAATGATTAATGGCAGGAGGGATGAAGTTCTCTCGGAGATCGCCAACATCTGGCATCATTCGGTTCACCGTGTGTATTAGGTCCATGCTTGTATGTATATATTATAACTCTTTGTTATTTTGGTACTTCCATATGTCCGCTTTGGGTAAAGCTGTAATTTGGGTAGGGGATTTTCAAAAAATAATTAAATGTGTCTAAACTCTTTTTAACACTGAGAGGTCTTTTATTTTATCGTATTAGTGTTGATGAAATTAGGTGTTGTTAGTGTGATGAAATTATCTAATCCCAAAACGGAGTAATCTAAAACTATAAAATCTTCTTTGATTTTCCATTAAAATTAAAAAATTTCCACCCCGTTAAAGCAGGTAAAAATTAAAATTTTTATTATGAAAAATATGTCTAATAAAAACTTATTAAATTTTACAATATTATTTTATTTCTCTTACATAAAGGTTAATAGCCATAAAAAAGTAAACGGTGAAACCATCTGTATAATTAAGTTTTGAATTGCGGTCACCAGATGTTTTTCAAAACCTAGTGCTTTAACTTTTTTTGTTAATTTTGTAAAATTGTTGGATAAAAAAAAATTATGGTTTCATGTAAACGTGTATTTTTCAATTTATTTATTTATAAATTTACATGTCACAATTTGTTTTGTTGTTAGAGATTCGTACGGGAAAGGTAAAAACGGAACCTTTGTCTTACATGCCTGTTTATTTGTAGCTCAAGATTATTTTGAATTTAGGAACATTTTAATCTTGATTCGAAATGAGATCCAAAACAAGAGGTCAAAATTTAAAATTAAAGCAATAATATACTTATCCATATCCTATGAAAGAGCTTCATTTATGCTTTCCAAAATAATTTTATTTTAATTTTGAGAAGATCCCGTATGTATTTCAAGAAAAGTAAAAAGTTCCAGTTGTCTGTAGTTCTCGAGAACGAAATAAAAGTATTAACTTTTTTCCCTTTTAACTTCACTATTACTAGACAATTTTCATATAAATATATTTATTGAATAAAATAACAGTTTCTGAGACTTGTAGAGTATACGGTCAGACAAACAATAGATTTTATATCAAAATAATAAATCATTGAATTATTATCACGCTCGCTCGAAGTTATTTTGTTTACGTCCGAGGTGTCAACTGCGTGAAAGCGAGAGAGAATATGAAGGAAGATAGAGACGCGAGGGCAAACATCACTGCCTGCAATCGCGCGCAAAGCCATTTTCTTGGATGGTGTTGGATATTTATTTATTAATAAGCGATACGCTTTAAGGATCGAGTTTTATTGACATACATTTTTTCGTTTTCGATTAAATGTCAATGATTTTTGAATAGACGTTAAAATCCTGTCTCGCTTTTGGATCTATATTTGTCAATAATTATCCTTTATGTGCCTTATCTACCTTAAATATTGATTTCGTACATATTAAGTGTCGTTTGGTTTATATTTTTGTGTACTTTACGGTCATCAAAATAATGAAAGCATTTTTAAGCCTTCGCATCCGGAAAAAGGTCAATGAAAATAAGAGGTGTTTTGAAGTATGTATATACGTACATAAGTATATATATATACGCTTTCAAAGGGCTTATAACATCTGAAGAGTGCATTCAATTATGGATTTTTTTACTTGATAGTATTCAGCGGTACGAAAGAAACTTTAGATTTTAGAGCTTAAATACCATTCGAAATCTTCCAATCAAAATTATAGGACAATAAAGTTTTTGGAAGTCTACGACAAGGTTCCAGCTAAATATTCAAATAATATGTTATTGTTTTATCGGTCCTTTTCCCTTTACAAAATGTTTACCTTTAAAAGAAAAAACGGAAATTTGTTTTTCTTTTAAATATGGTCTAAAGGAAAGCAATTCTCTTTGCGATGGAAACGTGAACATTGTATCTTAAATTTGTCTATTAATATATACTTGCACTCTTATACGATGAAGCATAGCTACAAAATCCACATCTATTCATCGGTATTGACTTATCCTCTAGCTTAGTTAATTGCAGCAACGTGATTTATGAATCTAAATATCTTTTTGGCATGTCGCTTGAAAACGAAGGTTTCGAATTAAATTTGGTTTAGCAATACGTTCTTCCAGGCTATGCGAAATATTTTTATCACGGTTTATTGTTCCATAACAAATTTTGTCCATCAGCAAGTGAATTAAATATACTGCTCCCATGCTAATATAATATAATAGCCCCATACAAATATTTGTTTTCTCTGCGTTTCTTTCTAATAATTCTGTATCTATTATAAGTAATTTTGATTTTTTTAGATATTCAACCTTCATGAATCGAATATTTTCTTATAGATATTTAGTGGTCTCCCGGACAGCAAACTAATTTATACCAAAACTCCTAAAAAGCCTTGCCTGCTACAAATTCTTTACTGGTTTTATTAACATTTGTGCAAACGTTTATGCCTCATTCTTCAATAAGAAGCAAATTTAAGTACGCCTCTTTTAAAAATAATGTTTGCAAAAAGTGAATAATTTTTTTATATTTTTGGACGCATTCCAGTGCAGTTTTAGTAAACACTACAAAGAAAATTGTAAAAAAATAATATATTTTGTTTAATTTATTAATTGACAAACATATCATAATAAGTAATTCAAACTGTATGCTTGTGATATGAAAAGCACTTCATTGTCATAGTCAGACCAATGCCCGGATAGTTAGGTGTAGTGTGACCAGGATAGTGAGTTTTCAATATAACATCTAGCACTGTGACAAAAGTACTTATACTAAATACCAAGTATTAAATATTTTAAACACTTACGGTGGAATCTGTATCACGAGAAGGTGAATATCAATTTCAAATACACGACCCCATCTAGACGCCTCTCCACTTAGTAAATAATGTAGGCGCTCCGTAAAAGTCAAGCTCAGAAAATAAAGTAGCCACTTCACAAAGAAAAATATCCCCACATTTAATATTTTTATGAAATGTCTCAACTTGTCTAAAGGATGTAGTTTATGATATCGTGGTCAATATGGTGGAATGTATTTAAAATGCCCACCAAAAATATCTCACCGTTTTTTTTAAATATAAGAAGAACTTATGTCAGATCTTTATATTCATAATTGATATTAATCTCAAATATCTGGGAATATTTGAAAAACGTATTTATTTATATTTTATTAACAATTTTCCACGGGACAGCCACAAATGTTAGGTTAACCATTACATTACTAATAATTCTAGAAGAATAGAACTTCTGCTGTATATACTTTTTAATAGAAAGGATATAGAATATCACCGACTAAAAAAACCAACGTTGGAGACTGTGGAACGGTCGTATACGTGCGTGCGTATGAACTCGAATATTGTATTAATCAAAATAAAGAAATATATTACAGTACTTGGATCGTACCATAATAATCATTTAATAATACATAATAAAAATTAACAGGTAACAAACCATTATTTATTAGTTTGCAAGAGGTTTAAACTGTGGGTTGATCCATTTTTTTATATGTAAGCGAGTATTTTACACCAGTAAATCAATGGCAAAATTAATTTATAGTTAAACTTATTAGAAATTGTGTCAAATAAGGAAATTTTTAAAGATTCTATGTCCATTTCAAAAAAAATTAGAATATGAAATGCCGACCAATATTGACATTAACACATACCGGGGATAAACAATTTTTTTATTAAGTGTTTCCTAGTTCCCATATAATATTTATCACTTTGTGTTTTCAGGACATATTACTTGAAATTTATATTCATTTCCTACTTTAAAATTTTTATTTTATTTTATTTATTTACCATTTATTTTAATATTCTCCCAATGCACAGTAACTGTATTTGAGCAACTTTTAATTTTTTCACTTATATGACAGATTAGAAATCCGAAGCGAATAAATTGTAAATTACCTGCGAATTTCCCCATAAAATTCTCTGAAATGAAAACTATGATATGAGAAGTGCAAACCTTCAGATGGGAAATCGCTACATAATAATCGGCAGGTAGTTATAATAAAAAGTATTTAGTGCTTGCAGACAACCCCTAAACCACGTTAATAGAAATTACTTAATTTCTATTAACGTGGTTCTATAGAAGCATAAAACAAAAGCAAATATCGTAATTTTTATGCGCAGAACGAACTTCTACATTAATTTGCCGTTATATTCTCTTTTTATATTCATTACTTATCATTTACAAAATGAGAGATTAATTAAAACAATTAAATGTCTCATTAACATTGTTTTAGGCACATGGACACTCAAAAATTATAAAGGATTGTAAACAATAAAACTCTGCTTCATGGAAAAGTTTTGAAGCAGGTAATTGCGCAAACATTTCAAAAACATTTTACCAAAGATGGATAAGAAAATATACAAATTACAAATCATGAATTAATAATACAAGTTTCTTTTTCAACTAATTGGTTAAATCTATTAGCTGTATTTCGTTTACTACTTAAAAAATAATAAGACCTAGTTGAAATGCTCACACTAATGTGGTTGCCGTAATTCTTTGTTGGCAACAATAAGAAGATGGCCGTTTTTAATGATCCCTACCATATCCAGACCAAAGATTTGGAAACTTTACATTTTGTATCAACTTCAAAACTGATAAAAATAGTAATGTGATTGTGTAATATTCTATTTTCTCATTTTAATGTTCACAAAAATACCGTAAATGGGCCGTTCCAGTAGCGCAATTTTTGAAGATTTTTGACCCTCCTTCCCCATCCCTCCATCCATGTCACGCGCCGTAACGTTTTTCTGTAACCCCCTCCCCCTACCTAAACGTTATGTAACACCTAAGTAACCATTTTTACCTAAAAGTCACAATTATGTTGCCCAAAGTACCGGAAATTCGTTAAAATACCTTTGTTATTGTTTTAATCGCGTTTGCGGTAACAATAAATAAAACAAGATATTTATAATTCGCAATATGTGAGTATATTTTTTATTTTATTTATTCATATTGTTATTTACTAAACGATCACACATAATGTAATAAGCATTGGTTTAAGTTTAAAATATGTTAAAATGGGCTCAAATTTTTTCTAATGAACTTTTAATACTAATCATACATTTGATCACGCCGTTTTCCTGACTTGGTCCTGTCCTAACAAACATTTTTGGCTTCATTTACTATTTTAATTCTCATGCATTCTCCTATTTTTAAAAAAGTTCCGAAAGACAAATTTCAATGCACTCATCGAGCGGGAACAGCAGGATTCGTCCACGCATTTAATCAATTGCAAGAAATACGAATCACGGACTTGAGCGCTATACCAAGCCTGATTAGGTTTTGCTGGATCCTGCAAGCTATCTTTAGGCTTACTATATTCCGCTAAAACGTTATAGTGGATTTTAATTCCAGACCTTAGAAAGTGTCTCCACAGCCTGCTGAAAATTGTGTTTTTCCAAATCATCATCAATGATAATTC
Organism: Druceiella hillmani; assembly: GCA_039881145.1. Lineage (NCBI taxonomy): Eukaryota > Metazoa > Arthropoda > Insecta > Lepidoptera > Hepialidae > Druceiella > Druceiella hillmani. The sequence continues at coordinate 2,204,336 of JAYKKI010000137.1, forward strand.
CTCTGTTGTCGAGATGAGAACCAAAATATTCATGCGGCATGATAGTAAATTGCTCAGGGGGGCCATACGTCGCTCAACTCGGTAGTATGCGCTACGCCCAGGTGCATTAGTTGCTGAACAGGGAGTCTAGATTGTATTTTTTGAAGTATTAAATGGCAAAGTTCTTGACTTTCCGATAATGTGGGTTTTCGTCAGGCCCACCATCTACAAAGATGATGATCACTGGCTTCACGGCGTTTGATTCTGTCATCATTAAGAAATTGAATGCAGATATTGATAAAAGTGATAGAATTGAAAAATGTGAAAGTAATTATAGCAGTGCAGAATTCTCCGTGGTCGTGCTTTTTGTGCATCTTGGTCTGTGGTCTTGGTAATTTTACGGTTACTGTACCAGTTTACAGTGCCTCCTTTCGCCTTGAATGTTAGAAACGTGTGGGAGTGCATGAACATATGTGCCTATTCGAGAAATTTGGAATCCCATCAACCACAGCTTCTCGTGCAGTACGAACAGAGTAAGACAACTCCTAATCATATCTGTTCGGCGGCGTACATCAGCAGCGCTGCCATGAATGCCAATGTTAATTATGGTTTCCAGGAGAGCAGGTTGCGAGTCAACTAAAGGGGGCTGCCCAGGGTCAGAGCGAGGTTTTACTGCAGTAGGATTGTTTTTCTGACGTTCGCTTTCTCAAGTTTTTCTTTGGCTCGAAAATGTTTGCACGCTTGACACTGTCTCTTTTTTTCTTTAAACATTTTTCTTCTTCTTTCAATTCTTTACGTAGTTTCTTTATTTCTTCGTCATCATCTTTCGCTATAGCGGTGTTCCTTGTTTCAGTAATAACATTTATTCTCTCTTGAAGTAGGCCAATTTTCTAGATAAGAGTTTCTTGAGCCAGTTAATATGAAAAATGTTTAGTGATGTCCAAAACAACGGAAGTCGTATGTGTTCCGTAGACGGGATGTCCAGGTTTTCCACAATTTCCTCATCAGTAGTCTCACTTCGCTCAATATGCTCTCTTCCAGCAACTCCGAGAATCGATTCCATAAGAGATGAACACGCGGATGAAGCTACAGCATCCAAATCCTATAAAAGAAGTGAAAATAAATTAAGAATAGGTATTATTGACACATGCGATATAGAACATATAAACATATACATGTAAACAGGATAGTATCTTATAAAACAATAAAACGAATATAAAAACGTTTTTGACGTCAGAAATATCCATTTTTTTATTTAGTAAAATCAACGTAAAATTTTTATAAAAACAACACTTTTCGACGTTTGATTAATAATATTTGGGGCGATTACTCATAACGAACATCTAAGTTCATCATATAAATGTTTGCCCCTATCAGGATTTGAACCCGCGACTCTCAGCTGTATACAAGATTGTTACCTCTTAGGGTACATTCAGATGTTGAGCGCTCAACGCGCGTTTTGCTAACGCGCATTTACAACTACAAAAAAAGTCGCGTTAGCATGTATACACTTGTAATAAAATATATGTAGTTGTAAATGCACGTTGAGCGCTTACCATCTAAACATACCCTTAGCTATCGGGTCAGTTATTATTTAGTGAAAGTCAACAGTTAACTCAATAAACCGCGTCATGACAGTTAATAAAGCAAACAAAAACAAAGTTTTCGTTTCTGACACAATATGCCGGTGTATTCGCGACAGTAAACTAAGATTCCTTGTACTATGTCTACTCGGAACAAAGGTATTTATTCAGAATATATTATTTTTATAAATATCCAGACTTAGACAAACTGAACTGACAAAGTGTACACACGCACCTGTTTTTGGGACATTGGGCTTTACTGACAATATTGTTGCTGGCGTGCTTGATGTTTTCATAGGTAACTAAAAATATGTAATACTTATGACCAATACTTTTATGAAAAATCTAGGTTCGGTTTATATATTTTATATCTACCTATAAGTAATATGTATATTGTTTAGCAGTAAACTTACCTGTGTAAAATAACTAAACATTGTTGCTTTCTTCTTCGTGGCCTTCAACTTGAACACTCGTATAACATCATTTATATGTTCCTTATACTTTTCTTTATTTTTTAGATTTTCTTTAGCCGTTTTCCAAATTTCGTTGGTATTTTTTGGCATAGTTGCGCTGGCAAGTTAGCATGAGACCCTTTATAGGTCAAAAACAGGTGATGATGCAAATCTCCCTCTTTGAGGGCATTACAGTAAAAACTCACTTTAACAACACTAACTACAGCAATATGCTTCTGTGTATTACGTGTTTAAAATACTAAAAAATACTGAGAGCGAAAACAAATAAAAATTACATACAATACAGAGGGATTCCCCGTAAAACATAAACGAAAAGGGTTGCCAACTTGGAAGAGCAAATTAAAAATGACAATAAAATCGAATGATTTCCTGTAAAAGATAAACAAAAAGGGTTGCCAACTTCCCTAGTTTTTTATTTAAAAACTAGGGAATTAATACAAAGTTGCGTAACGTGTTTTTCAAACCCCCCTTCCGCCCCTGTAACGCATTGTAATGTTTTAAATGACCCCTCCCCCAAATTGTGTTACTTAATACTTGAACGCCCCCAAAGTTTAATATATTTTTCCATCTCAAAAGAGTTAAAACTTATATCCTTTGATTACAATTCTTATACAAATCAAGCTGCGGTAACTTAAAAAAAATTTTAAATGTAAAATCTTTCCCGTAAATTTTAAACACATTCTGAATGCTAACATAAAATTTGGACTTTTATCATACTTTTTTAAATTCCAAAGCATCGTTCGACAAAAGAATTCCAACAAGCAACAATGCTAGCTAACACCAAAACAAAGAAAGTTACGCTTAATTTTAGTACAGGAAAAAAATCGCGAGGCAACAGGACTCGGAAAAATGGCGAAATGAATATGCAACTACAAACAGAAGAACCTAAAAATTAAATTTCCTTTCGACAAGCAGGATTAATTTTGCGGCGGAAACCGGCTGCGTGCTTCCGCCGCAAAAATATTCTTTTAAAATTAAAAGTTTAACTATTTTTTGGCAAGTTTGATAAGAATTACCTTGTTTAGTTTATGTGGAAACTTTTATATTTATTACGTTTTTAAAATTTAGGATTATATGTATTTAATAAAGAGGTTGAACTTTTTTTTAAAAATAACTTTATTCACGTTAAATGCAAAATTTATTTTCTCGAATATGCGAATTAAAGTTTTATTCTATGGGTATATGCAGATATTGACTAATGGTTTCTATTCAGATATCATACAAACACTGAGTTTTACGCCCTACTTGCATAAATAATCTACATATATATATATATATATATATATATATATATATATATATATATATATATATATATATATATATATATATATATATAATTATAGCTTAATTTCATGAAAGAAGATAAATTTTCTCCCCGTGAAATGTAAGTCGATGCTTTATGTGATAGGCTCGTTATATGCATAATTATTGCACAATTTTTATCTAAATATTGATACAATACCAAACACTAAAAATATTACTAAATTCACATTCAGTTTTAGAAATGAATGTGTCTATTTAGTATCACCTCTCGATTTTGAAATTTAAAATACAAAAATATTGAAAAAAAAAAAATTACAAATAATGTCCTTTGATATTTAAACATAATCCATTAAGCTTTACAATATTAGAAAAACTATCCGACAGCGTATAATAAATCATTCGGAAAAGAATTGATTTTATCTTTTCTACAGTGAACTAAATTTAATATTTCATGCAGTTAAATCAAATTTAACTTTGATTTCGAGCAGTGCATTACAGCCTCATGGCTGACAAACAGATAAGATTGAAGTATGCCTATTTTTTTTGAAGTAACATTATGTGAGTGAATTTTTTTAAGATAAAACTGGATTACGGAAACTGCAATCGACCTGTGTTTATATTTATATTGTCAAATTGGCCTTAAAGTTTTTTAATATAAATTCAGATAAATATTTCATATTTTAAATATTTTACATATTTCAAGTTTATAAATATTTCTTCCATTAATCTTCTGATAATTGTTAACATTACATTGCCTAGTACAGCATAAATTACTGTGTGTTGTCATCAACTTTAAGGTTTAGATTAATTGCTATAGTTTTTCGGTAAATTTAAGTTATACTAAAGCAATTTTTTCTCTAATTTTAGTGCAATACTTTCGTAATGGGAGGGAGGAAGAATAGGCATTCATGAATATTTCCAGAAAAAAAACCTACATAAATTTTTGAAGAATATAGGTTTGAAATCCTTAAAATTAGTTCTTTTTCAAGTTAATCTGTACAACACATAAACTAAAAAAAATATGAATCTTTTATTCGTTTTTTTAATAAATAGGTATTCTTCTGCAATCTCATATTTTGACTCATATATTTTGACTATTTTATTTTCTTCTGCAATCTCGTATATTTCATCTCGTATATTTTGACTATTTTATTTTAATTAGTGTAAATGACTTTTTTTTGGCTGAAAGTCAGAGAGATACTACTTACAGAAAACCTAATTTTAAACAGATTCAATTTTTATATGTCTGTGCGTGTATGTATGTGTCAAAGTACAAGTTTGCTGGTTTTGTATCAGTCTTAACGTTTGTAAAGTCAATTCTACAATTAGAAAATTGTTGAACAAATTTAATCGGGTATTTTCATCATATATAGAGAATTTAAAATTTCACACATCATTTCAATGTCGGACTTGAATGCTGTGTAGTAAGCCTTAATGAATATTAGAACCTAAAATTTATGTTGCTACCTGAATCTGTTTTTGTTTACTGCACCGAAGAAAATTTGTCGATGTTTATCTAGAAAGAAAGTAAAAATTTGTTTAATATTACTATTTAAATTTTTAATTCAGACCGTAAGCCAGCAAATCAGTCGGCCGCGAAACAACTCACAATCAGAGAGAATCACACAAAGTTGGTCAATAAATCACATATCGCAGATGTGAAACAATATATATGTGTGTATATATATATATATATATATATATATTATATAAAATAAGTCTGTTCAATTTTTTCCCCACGAAATTACTTATTCAAAGATATGTTATATTTTCTTTCATATTTTGAAAAACCTTATAATTAAGAAAATTGAATGTCTAAGATAATATTCAAAGTTAATTATCGTCCAAAACTTGAAATTTTCTCTAAATTAATCAAAATATTAAATAATTCATAATTGTTTTGCTAAATATTTTTCTATCGTGATCACGCACTTTCCTATGAATAAAGATTTGTTCGCAATATACCCGACTCAGACTCGCCATTAAACCTTCTTAACCACTAATTTCAAGATGCTTTGACTCAATTAATTACGCGGTGAAATGACGAAGAAATATTAAATTAATCGCGTTGCGTCGATTTTTTAGCAAAACGTATGTAACTTGTTTTCTCTTAATGACAAACGTTAAGCGGATATTAAACCCATATTCCCGAAACTTCTCTCGATCACATCTCATTTCGTAGAAATAACAAGTATTGGATCAGGTTATGATATTTTAGAAATAGATTTGATGAATATTTCTTTATTAATTTATAAAACGATTTAAAATTTTGTGTAAGGACAGGTTGAGTCTATTTCTCGTTAAATTATGTAATGTTGCAATAAGCGTAATGTTTGTCCCTGATTTTATTCTGTAATGAACTAAGTTACCGAGTTTTCTAATATACAAAAATAAAATTTGATTAAGGGTGACTTAATTAAGTCGTTTTCTACCCAACATTTTTTCATCCTAGTTTTTTTTACCCCACAATTATTTTAATTTTGTATGATTCGGTGAGTAAAAATATATACTTATCACTCAATTATTTTTGGTAATCGCTTTCCTTTACACAGTTAATTTTCAGCAATATTAAATTTTTTTTTATTGAAGAAAATTATTTTTATCCCAACAATAATAATATAAAAAAAATCGGTCGGACCAGGCGAACGAAAAACTAAATGGATCTTGCTTACGAGGTGAATTCATAAAGACCATATTTTCAATGATCATAATTCTGAAGGAATATTAGTTTGCAGGAAAAATACTACATGAATAATTAATATTCGTTAATATAAACTGCAAATATGATACGCTTCTGATAACTATAACTCAATTATTCCTTATATTAATGTATGTATATATACTATTCGTAGTTAAAAGATAAAAAAATTCATGGATAACACAATCAGTATTAGATACCACATAAACGGCTAAAAGATAAACTGTGGTCGTAAACCATGTTCTATATTTATAAGTCCGTTACAATTATAAAAATATTACAAATATTTATAAATATAAAATAAAAATATCGCACTAAACAATTTTCATGCCGTAAAATCTTACGTCCAAAATCCAATACAAATAGACACAAAAGGTTTGTAAATTGAAAGAATCCTTCGGGAGTTAAATAATCGGATATGCCTTATACGTAACAGTATAATTACATGTATATACACATAATTCAATCCTAAAATAATAATACACATAATTTTATCTACAATAAATATGTAACGTACAAATGGAATTCACATTACGAGAGTTTCATACAAATTTATGTAACTTACACGTGATATTCATAAATATCTGAAAAGGAAGTCAAGATCAGAGAAAGAACACCCTCACTAGTTTTCACAAATGTACTGAATTAACATGTCAATAGATGTTTCAAATTCATTCTAATTTTATCTATAATAAATATGTTAAGTCCGAATATAATTCCCGTTATGAAATGTTTATACAAATTTATGTAACTTACATACAATATTCATAAACGTAAGAAAATGATATTAAGTCCAGAGAAAAGCACACATACTAGTTTATACAAATCCACTGAATAACCATTTCAATTGATGTTTCACGTCATACTACTTTTATCTACCATACATATGTTAATTGATACCAGAATTCGCACTACGAGAGTTCCATACACATATATGTAACTTACATATAGTATTCATAGGTATAATAAAATTAAGTCAAGTGCAAAGAAAAAACACATACTAGTTTATACAAGTCTACTGAATAATAATTTCAATTGATGTTTCATGTCACATTACTTTTATCTCCAATATATACGTTAAGTGGGAATAGAATTCGAACTACGAGTATAAATATCGAAAATTCCCCAAAAACTCAGATATTTAAAGTTATCTTTATAGTTTTTATGTAAACTTTGCGTAAACTCTAGGCTCACGTATCTCTTTGAGCGTTAATTCTAGAGATGTGCGATATATATGCAGCTAAGTAAGCTATATCACTGTGCCAAAATTCAGTTTTCTACGTTAAATAGCTGTGACATTCAGATAGCTGAATCCATTTTTTTAAAGCACTAAACCTTAAAATTGATAAAATGTACAGATTACAGATTACATATTACAGAATACAGTTAACAGATTTGTGGCAGTTTAAGCGAAACTACGTTAAGTACTGACTATATGTATCTCCAAATAAAAATTGATAAGAAAAATGTTGTCCAACTAAGTTTAAGTCAAATTTATTCTACTTGAGAAACAATTGGGAGCATGTTTAACCTTGTACGTGGATGAAGATCTTCAATGGAAACTAGAAAAATAATTAAAGCAAACAAGTTGATCGGAAATTGAATTTCAATTTAAATCTAAAATTACAAAACCCCTCTTGCTTTGGCGTAGATTCTTTTTAAGGTAATACTCTAACAATACGCGATCAAATGATTTGAAAGTAGAACTATTAAAGAAAACAGAAAGTTCCCAGGGTTTTCCTGTTTAATCAAAAATACTTCGCTTTGTTTGTTATCAAATGATTAAATCGCTTGCATAACTTATTTATAAATACTTTGTACTACTAATATATCAAATAGAGCAAGATCAAGTTTTTATTGTTAACATTGCAAATTTTAAAACTAATAAACAATAATTATGTGAATATAAATTATAAGATATTAATTTCAACTTACATCATTTCATAAAACAACAATAACTTTACAACAAAGTAGTTTTAGCTTGCGGCTTCATCCTCATGAAATATAAATCTAAAATTTAGAACTTCAACAATAATTCTTTTATTTATCATCAAAATGCTTAATCTATTAACCGTAATTACATGTCGTCGGGAAACTTTCTTATAGTTTTGGCAGCGCATTCAATTTCTCAATTGTGAGATTAATTTATGACATTGACATTCACTGGTATATTTCTGTGAATGATAGCGTATTTGTTTATACCCTATCTTTAATATATGATAAGTAAAATGTATATGCAAAATTTTACTGAATTATGTTTTAGCTTAAACGAAAAATAAACAAAGAGAAAACGTTTCAGTTTTGCCCTATTAGTAGGGGTAAAATAAGCAATCATTTACTGTTATTTAATTAATATGCATCTTAGAATAACACTTTAAATGCTTGACAATATTTAACTTATTATGATACAATTTTTTAACCATTAGAAAATATTTTATGACACTATAAATCAACCCAACAGTCCCTGAGACGAATTGTTTTTATTTATATTAAATCGCTTAAAAAGTATAATAAAACACAAAGATAGCTTAAAAATTGGAAATTATTACTAATGTAATGAAAATAATTAAATATTATAAAATGAGTAGGCAAACTTCCTGAACATTATTTCACGCAAAAAAGATATCGTAAAAATAAACCTTTAATTATAATTGCGATATTTTGGTAAACAATTTACATTGGCTTTTGTTCAGTTTTATCATAAATACTGCAAACATCTAACAAACATTTTTGTCTAGTTGAATTTAGTGCGGTAGATGTGATTTTAACGTGCTACACCACAAGGCAATTATTGCTAAGATATATGTCGTGATAGTTGACTTAATTTGTTTATCCAAGTGTATTGATTTGTACTAGTTTTAAATAATTTTTATGTCAAAAACATTTTAACTGCGGAGAATACTAGATATATCATTAACAGTCAACAAAGTCTGCATCACGCGTTCATTAACACTTTTATTGTCACAATTTAGCTCAAGTAAATACTTAAGAAATTTAAATGAATTTAAATGAACCCCCGATGACCTCGTCAGCACCAAATTCTATATATATACAACAAAATGTTATTCTGCTCAAATACCAAATTAGAATTCGACAAAATAAATTAACGCAAGCAGTAATCAATTCGAACACCAAATCGCAGGCAGCTCATCAACTATCTACCCTTTTGGAAATTTGACATCCGGATTTAGAAATAAACCCATTTATTGACTCAATTTGTCAAATATCTAGATCAATTAGATGTTTAATTAAAGCCTATTTAAAAATGTAATTACCTTAGTAATGAATGTGATGAGTTGGTAAAAGCTTTTCTTATATTATTTGCCGTGATAACGGAATTCCTTGTATCTATAGCAAGCTTTAATACGTAATATCTGTGTCCTTATTTATGTTCATTTTTTTACTTAGTTTTACTTCTCTAGATATTACAATATAGAAAGTTTTATACTTGAGCAAATTTATTCTTTGCGGACCTTTAGCTTATTTTATAAATTCTATATAATTTTAAAGCTAAGCCTTGTATGATTATGATGTCGGTAAAAATCTAAAGTAAATTCAAATTTATCTTTACAAGTATTTTGTTAGTCGTTTATTTAAAACATAAGTAAAATAATAATTTTGAATTTATTTACAAATCCTGATACCATAAGTCTATTATTTATAAAAACGAATGCAAACGGATGGACATGGTGTGTGAAATAAAAATGCAAATATAATGAAACGCAATGAGATGAGAGATTATGAAGTGAATGGATAATTTTATCACCGAGTTTTTTTTTTATTTGGAAATATAAAAAGTAAAATCAACAGATATTATTAAATCAACAGATATTTATCGTCCTATGAGAAGTTTTTTTCTAATTCTTTTTTTATGTAGGATATCAATCGAAAGGATGATTATGAGGAATCTATGTAATTCAGAGTTCTATGAAAACTTTAGAGAAATTTGTTTAAAAAATGTATTCCTGCTAAGCACAAAATTATGAAAAAACTAATGTTAGGTAGTATAAGTTTACTTATACTTTACCGGAAAACTATGCCAATGACTCGAGATTAGTTTTTGAGATAGGCAATATAGAGATGTTAGGCAATATTTATGATGAAAAATTAATTTTATAAATATTAATTAATTATTAATATTTCTAAACAGTTTGCTAATGATAAATTATCATTATATTCAGTTAATATGCCTAATTTTGATTTGAATGCACATAAAAATATGAAGGTGCACTTAAAGCTATTAAGCAAGAGGGCATCTTAAAAGAAAACAAGCATTTTCTTCAGCAGTTCATATATTCACAAAAATTCTTCAGCTTCTATATTTTCATCTGAATTTTCTTGGTTACTTGTGAACCATGTTTATAAAAATTAATTGATACAAAACATAGGTAACTTTCTAATCATATGCAAGGACCGTGCTTCTAGGCTATTTATGTGGTTAGTTTCGATCCTTCAAGGTATACCTACCGGAAAGTGCTTTTCACCAGTTGGATAAGATAACATAATTTTTTCCTCCAATGTAATAGAATATAGTAAAGTAGGACACTGCCTATATTACTGCAATTTCTTCGGTAAAGTTAAATTAATTAATTTTTTTCCCAAATATATTATTGCGTTTTTATTATAAACAAAAAATCCAAACATTATTTTTTTTCCGTTTTACGAATTTTTCTTCACGAACAAGCTGTGCGTGCGAATTCGTTCGCTTGAAATTCGAAGTAAGAAAAGTTATTATGCATTTTTGTTTTTTTTTTCTTTTACCTCTCAAAACTCTCTGAGTATAAAGTCTACTAAAAATGACAATAGATGACGTTGGAGGCCAAATCGGTTTTACTAATTCTGATATTGCGTGCACAACAAACCTAAGCTAAAGATTGACATATTTCTCTCATATGTGAACCGAATGAAATGAAATCAAGCCTGAATATTAGCCCATATTTGTCTAAATATATCACTAAGGACCGCATCGGTTCAGCCATTCCTGAGGTTAGCATGCACAATGAAGGTTCGCACAGACAAACAAACAAAATAAAAACCGACAAGTAGATAAATATACGAAAATTCTAAAACTGTTGTTTCCGGTTTGGTAAAGTTCCTTTAGTACTAAGTTTTTTTACGATTAAACTATATCTACAGATTATTTAGTATTGGTACGAAATTTAAGGAATGCATTGTAAATTTTGTGTACTAGCAAAAATTCTGTTATTAAAACCCAACTACCATTATTTTTGCTTCCATTTTTGAGCTAAAGCTTCAAGACAAAAAGGATACGGGAAGGAATCACTAATTTGTCTTTATAACGTTCCGTATAAAATAAAATTTGTCTCCAAATCTCTTGTTTCCTTTTAAATCTACGAGTGGCTTAACTTATTTAGTCAAATATTATGTCTTTTTCTACTTCTACACCAAATAAATTGACTAAATATAAAAGTGACTAAGTGTAAGTCACTTTTATCAACTAGAAAGCTAAAAAATAAATAATAGCCTTTTCAACGTTTTCCAACACTTATGTTCATACATTAATGTACTTATAAATAAACGTGAAAAAACTCGCTGCCGTAGCTGTGAAAACTATTATTATTTGTGAAAACTTGAGACGTAAATGATATGCATTTTTTCGACGCGTAATAGGGATAATCCATTCCCACGGTAATTATGTTGATTTATAAATTTATCCAAGTTAAATGCGATATCAAAGCCACTACAAATTACGTTAGAAGTTAAGTATGAAACTCGATATTTAGTATCGAATTTCATAAACCGATTTCATATCAAATTCTTTCTTAGATTCAGTAAAGCCAAAATGAAATAACTGTTTAACTCTGTAATTGTGAACTATCCTTTATTAAAAAAATTAAGTAAGTTAAAATTAAGTAAGGTATAGGGAAGAAAATTTAGAAACACAAAAGTGTTTAATTTCTAAATTTTAGAATTGAAATTTTGAATGATCTACATGATATGTATACTAAAATATCGACATGGAGATTCCTTCAAAATATTGTTTGTAGTTTCGAAAGCGTATTACCTATAACAATACACAAGTATTGTACTTTGACTTTAAACCACACTTAAGAAAAGAATGCGATTATGAAGGTATTTAAACATTTATTTTGCCTTTAAAGTGTCGAAGGTAGATACCTGAACCATTTCTATTAAAAAATGCTTCAGATATTTTATGTTCAAAAGGGAAATACATATTTAACATATATTTCATACGTATACACACACACACACACACGCACACACACGCACATGTGTGTGTGTGTATCGATATATTATATATGGTTATATATTATATACTTATATATTACCCTTGACACAAATAAAAACCACCAAATAAAAATAGCTATACGTATGGTCAACTTTCAAATCTAGCATCGTCTACAAAATAAAATTGATTGTACAATATTTTTACTCTCGGTTAAATAATTTAATATAATTAGCTGTCAAAATTGTTTACGTAATTGACCTTTGGTTTTGATTATGGATATACAATGACTGTAAATCAAAGTAAAAGAAAATAATTGTTTGTGACATAGTGCAGTTTTATTTACTTTGTTAAGAAACTAAGAATAGACTGAGATCATTATGATGGGTGGGGTTCCTGGTTTCGGTGCTAATAGTAATTATAATTCTAAAGATTGTATAAAAAGTCCATTACCAAATAGTAATAATATATATTTTTTGGAAATTGTTATTTCAAAAGACATCTATTAAAAATAGACAAAGAAAACATGTCATTTCCGTACTATATAAAATTAAAAATTATCCACGTACAAATAAAAAAATCTCAAAAAAATTCTAACAATTTTTAGGGAATTCCTTTATAGAAAATATAAATTACTTAACGTGTGAGGAAAATTAATTAAAAAACATCTTCATAATTCCGCTTATGCTAATTATATCAAAGACCGTTTATGGTAAAAACCCAAAAAATATGTAGTTTGTTTACTCACAATATTACATTGTACCAACAAATATAATAGTTTGAAAATATTTCTCGCTAGCCACTTTAGCATATTTATCACGTCGGACCCTACACTAGAAACAAAAAGCTCTTGGTTCTTGTGCTGACTTCGGTGCTTGCTCGAGTAAAGCTAAATCACAAAAAGCTGATAATTTTAAATAAAATGAGCTGTAAAGTGACACCTTTAATGCCTGGAAATTGTATTTGGCGGTGGCTATGAATACGCAAAACTTGACAAGGTTTGCCGCTGTGAATATTTCGGGCAATTCAACAAATAAGCGCATAATTTTTGGTAAACGGGTTGGGAAACACTGTTTGTAGAAATTAGGGGAATAGATCAAATAATAATATCTAATTATACTGCCCATCGCGTTTCATGTGATGTAAAAAGTATATCTAATGTTGATTTCATATTCTTTGAACGCTAGTCTCGTGGTAGTTATCTGTTTAAAATAGGATCTAGAATGACGATGATGGATATTGTATGTAAATAAAGCTAAAATTTTTAGGATTACCACGAAATTCAATGAAATATTGTAGTCATATAAAACTTATAATTTGTGACTAAAACGCCGATACAGTTTGAAGTTAGTCCTTACTATCTTCGTCTAAAATCGAATCATTGCTTTAGACAAAGGTATATAATAATGCTTCAACTATCTTTTGATATAAATAATGGTCATTTATAACGGGCGCAATATTCTCATTTATAAAAAAGAACCCACATGGACGTCGCATAGATAAATAGTGTACTCCACTTTCCATACAACTAGAGAATACGCCCTCAGTTTTTAGGTTCAAAATTATGTCTCGTTCGTATTGTTTCTCGTGTTGCAAATAAAGCTAACATATTCCTTTCTGTAAATTGTTTGAGTTACGGTTTGCTTTTTATGAATTAACATTACAAGTCTATGAGAAAATTAATAAAATGTATTGCTTCAATTGAATCGGCAATGAATACTCCTTTTATCGCATTACTACATATCAGACACATCACTATGCCTTATTTAAATAACATACTTGATAGCGGATGAATTGTGAACAGAAGACTGTTCAAGTGTAATGTTGTTTGGGCGTATAATAATTAATCATCCTTAATTAATACAAATATTGAAAAAATACATGTCTGTCTTTGAAACCCAACTCATCTGTTTTCGTGGGTTCAAATTTTGAAGTTAGTATTAAAAATGTTAATAGTAATTCCAGAACATGATCATAATCGAAAGTAAATTTCCTGAAGTTTTGTTATCGTTACATATCATAATAATGTAATTGACGTAGGCATTTTACGATTAGTGATTTTATCGTTAAGAAAACTTACATGCGCACAACCATAAGGTTTCAATAATTGTGTGTTAACAAATAAATAAGGAAAAATCAACAATTTTGGTATTTAAGAAGTTGTACATGAAATTTCGATAACATGCATATTGGAAAATGTTAATATCAAATTTTAACTAATATTATAACTACAAAAGTTTAAGTGGATGGATTGATGTATATATGGATGGATCTTTGTTACTACATAACTCCATAATTTCTTGACGAATCTACAAAGCTTACTAACTTACTTTTATCCCAATATCTGGAGTAATTTTGAGGATGATATAATATAATCTTTCGTTATGTTTCTAGTTGCTATCGTTTCATATCATAATACAGAAAAGTCTCTAAGTAAACTTCTGTAATTTTGATTTCGGCATGTGTTAACTTATATCGCATATCGAACATTTTCGAATTCGAGTGTGATTGACGTAGGTAGGCATTAAATGTGTTTTTTTCTTTTATAATTCGATTAAGATGTTATTAATATAATAATGAGATTTCAAAAAAAATTAACGGAGATAAATTATAGCCTGGAGTGCAGTAGGTTAGATTATTGTAGTTCATGCAAATAAAGTCGCAGTTAGAAGCTTGTATTACATAAATTATACAACATATATTGCTTTATGAACATTATTCTATAAAATGGTTTAGGTTATTTTATTTTTCATAAAACTAATGTTCAATATTATTTAACGCTTCTGATACTTTACATGTATACTGGTATTTTATATGTTCCCAGTATGAAGAAATGAGTGGAGACTTCAGATCAAATTCAACGCAATCTAAGTTAAGTAACACCATTTTGCCTTGACGTAATAACGCTTTAGGTTTTCTTTTAATTTTACTTTACATTTTACAACTTTTACTTTCAAACTTTTCATTTTAAATTTAGAAATTTATAAATACATAAAATTTCATAATTACATGATTCATAATTTTTCTATTAACATTTTGTTAACTTATGGACCAAAGACAAACATTTCCATAACAATAACATGGCATATGTTATTGTACATACATATTGTGCATACTTTATTTTTAATGAAAGAAAATTAATACGAAAACAATTATTTTATAATTTTTGTATTGTTTCCATCACAGAGTTGATTCAATCTTTTCAACGATTATGGTATGGAACTAAAGACATACTCAACTCAACATTATATTTTATTTGTGTAATGAAGTAATAGTAATAAGGAACGTCTTGCAAAGAAGAATAAATTTCATATATTCGAAAGACAGAGATACAGCCATTTTGCCTACTTGTAGCCATAGCAAAGCTATGACTTGAGGAATATATAATTAATGAAAGCTTGAGCTTATTTTCAAAAACACAACTGAAGATGAATACACAGAGCTCGTCATCACAATTATTTTGGCACTATATTCGATATTTATTTTCATTATTTACATGTCAACTCCTCTCTTACTAAACCAAACGAGATATCATCTATTATTTATAAAATAACATCATGTTAATTAAAAACCATTTAAATATTATCTGGGTTTATAAGAATATGTGCATTATTATAATACCGATTATTTGATGGCAATACATTTTTGAATTATCTTTATTTAAATTTTGGTAATAATGCAGTGAAATAATTTTCTAAGAAATGTACTATAACTGATGTATTAACTGAAATGGAATGATGTTACGTGCAGCGCACGTAACATCAATAAATGTTAAACAAATATATATGTCATAACAATAAATGTCATAACAATAAATGTTTAGAGCGTTCAGATCTCTTCGTAAATATATTTGGATTATTAATCGTTTTACACTGCTTATAGACGGATATGAAGGATATTATTTAAGAGAAAATTTTTGTCATGGGCAACATTAAAACTAGACTTATAGATGTTCAGAACCGGTGTATTCACAAAAATATAATGTTGAAATTGACAGATAAAACTCGTTATATTTTTAAAAGATCCTTATCTATTGCTACTGAGTAATTTATAAGAAGCCTGAAAAAAATATGACTTACAGTCTAATGTATTATAAATTACCTAAGGACCATCTGGTTACACATTAACTTACTATAAAACAAGGCTAGCTTGTCTAAATTCTATTCATGTCATTTCAGCGGAAAACACAAAAAGGTGTTAATGAGCTTTTAACCAATTTTTTGCCATATCATTATATCAATTCATAGCCGGGAAACATTTTTTTGTTAAGTGACAAATGGTTCCAGCAGACAATAGTACAAATGTTTTTTTTTTATTTTAGTAATCGATACTCGTCAAAATTATCGGAAGATGTATAAAAAATTCACTTGAAGATTTTACTGACATTTAGTTAAATATTACTTTGAACATATTTTCCCTCTTAAGTTTTCTCGAACAAAGGATAAAAAATTCAAATGTAATTATAGCATTCTATAGAAAAAATGGTGGGAAAGGGGAAAAATACACAAAACTAGAAATTTTTAATTTAGTTCCGTATGTTTTTATTAATAATTAAGGTCAAGTGACGAAAATTAGTGTACTTTTTTTAAACACGAATGTGATCCGGAAAGAATCACTCAGAGACTTAAGTATTAAATTCATATATTTAACATTTCAAAAGGAAACATTCACAAGTATTCGATGATGCGTGTATAAAATGCAGGTCACCATTTCGTGAAAAGTAAATATTTGTTCGATAAAAGCAGAAATATGATTCTAATAAAAGCATTTCATTTTAAAATTTTAGTGATAATAAAACAAAATCTGATAAGTCATAATTCATAAAACCCATAATCAAATATGGCTTGGAATTTATTGAATCAAGTGTTGCATTCAATAATGGTGGTTGCAGATAACTCCTTTGTGTCTGTTATTTTTATTCTTTGTAATAGAGATAGATTTTGGAAATTTTGTATGTAAAACTGGCTTTTGAAATTTTAATATCTAAAATTAATGTAACAAATGCATATCGTATTTCCTTCAATTTTAATTTTTCTTTCATGACAAACTGCTTTATGAGAAAGTCGTTTTTGTTCCAACTTTCAGTTCCAAGTTTCTAATATTACTAGAACATTGATTTCAATCAGAGTTTTTATAAGAATTTTGCTATCTACTACAAAAAGCGTTTCATTAATCTGTCAGATATTTTTCGGGCGTTTATTTTCCACAAAAGTTTTTGATCTCAATTTGGCTTCTAATATTTTATTTTTTCTGTACAAAAGTCGATTGATACCAACAACCAGTAACTTAACAAATATATCCAAGGATCGGGTCTCGAGGCTACTTATGCGGTTAGCTCCGATCCCTTAAGGCGTAGCTACCGGAAAGTGCTCCTCACAATTTATTGTGTAAAACGACCTAATATTTTCTTTTGTTATCTTTCTTCACGTGGAATAACAAATACTAAAATAAAACAATTTATTTCTTTTTAGGCTTCAACGTATCTATATATTTATATATTTTATGTATTTATATATATTATTATTAAAAACTAAATTACATTCCCTCTATTTCATTTTAAAGTTATCTAGCAATATTTTTGTAAGATGTTTAAATTTTGTTATTTAATACGAAAAGTGTTACTACATATTTATAAATTAAAAATTGAATATAAAAACGAATGTTCTATTGTGAGTCACTTAGTTCTCTATACATAACGCTTGTTTACTTGAAAATATTTATGGTTTTTATTTATATCTTGTTTCTAGTCAAGACTAGAGATCATTCCAAATTAAACACCTTATCTTTCCATTTCTGTATCAAGTAATTTGAGCATTCTACTCACACCTTTCCTAATGTAAAATATTTCAAAATATTTATATGCGTATAGTGATCCAGGTAGAATAAACGTCGTCGTAGCTGCCCAAATGATTGTATCCCTAACAGTTTCAACAATAACTTTTTCATGAAAAAAAAAATAAATGATTTGTATTTCAATGTGAGACTGTGAAGTATCATCATGGCGATAGCTTTGATTTTTAAATTTATCCGTTCTAAATCAGATATCAGAGAAGACCAAGCAAGCTAAGTATCAAGTTTCATACGTCGCCTTCGTATCGAATTTTCCCTTATATCTCAATATAATCGAAACTACGTGAATTAATACATTGTTACATTGTTTTTTGAATTTTTCTTTTTTTTATTTGAAAATTGTAGTAAGGTAAAAACTTTTAAAGCAAAAGACAATCGGAGTTAAAAAAAGTAAAACGAAAATAGTTCATACAACAAAAATATTGAATTTATTTTATACGCATCTGCGTAGGGACAGAAAAAGCAACGTTGGTTAGTGAACAAAAAGATACCTTGAATTATTGTGTAATTATTTCGTTATTGTATAACATAAGAATGTTATGTCATATCGTTATGTTATGTATAACACAAGAATGTCAAAATAGGTACAAGGTAGGAGATTGCGTAGCAGTTCACATTTTCTTTTTTTTAAGTTTATGGTTTGCGTGTGATAATATTCATTTATATATATATATATATATATATATATATATATATATATATATATATATATGTTTATATATATGCTCATATATACATATACATATATATATATATATATATATATGTGTGTGTGTGTGTGTGTGTGTATGTATGTATGTATATATACAGTATCTAGGCTTTCCAGAAATTTTAAACCCATATTTGGAAAATGAGACGTGGTGTAACTGTGATATACGAAGAGAAGTTAAAAAATAACTAACTTTGAAATCTTTTTCCAATAGCTTATTTTGTAAATATAAATGTAAATCTAAATATTTTTTTATTTTAAATATAGAGAAAGAGCAGTCATAAAACAAAACTGGCTATTTGGAAGCAGCGCTAACACAAATATGATTCCTTTAAACAAATTATTCAAGGGAAACGTTATCAGAATTAGACGCTAACATACACTTCGTAGCGCTATAGTAATAAATATTAATATAACTAAGCATATTACCTTGATTATCTTAAATATTATTACATTGTTTAAATTACTCAAAAACTGCAACATCTCATTTCTCCAAAACTGCAAAATCCTGTTTCTGTATCATTCTGTGTGCTATGGTAGTTTCGGAAATAAAGAAAAATATTTTTTGCACATATTTCAATACATATTTGCCTAAAATTATATAATTTATGCAAACTTACACTGTACAAGGAATTTAAAAAATATGTTTTTTCGGTACATAAATATTTCTTTGATTTTTTTTATCATTTCAAGCTCCTCTATTAAGCAATTTCTGTAAAATCACAAGGAAAAATAAGTCATCTTGTAAGGTTACCGTTTTTTCTTTCCTGTAAAATATTGAAAATTAAAAACATACGAAGTGAAATTTCTCGAATAGACATTGGTTTCTTGCACTATTTCCATGCGAATTTCTATCAAAGTACTGACTTGCACGGCACCATTTCACCAAAATAGGCAATGATTACCACGTGAATGTCTGACTTGTCTTTTGTTATTGAACGAAGGGTGCAAACTAAATTAAATTCGTCTTTGAAAAAAAAGTATACTTTAGTCTCACGACATTCAATCCGAATAACATCACAAGTCTGCAATTACGATAAGATGAACACGGCACCTTAAAGAATGTGTATTGGAATCAGGACAATAAAGGCATCGTCAAATATGTAGCTAACGGTGCTTACATATCGTTGCGGCTTAGAAAACTTCATTTCAAAATACAAGTATTTTAAACAAAATATTAATTTTTGTTTCAATTTTTCTGCAAATTATTCGGATTATATGATGATATATAATTATTTTCCCAACATAGTCCTGCAATCAAAGAAGGTTAAAGATGTGAATTTTTTCACAGTAGATAAGTACACCAGTTTCGATAATACAATGTCTACAATATTCAATGCTACTTCAGTTTTAATTTTTCCATTCTTTAGTCGCTCCTGGCTTTTATTTCATACTATGCAATAATGAATAAGGAAAGGTGTAATTATATTCGAGTTTTAGAAAAAATAGATATGTACTAGGTCATGAACTAATTCCACATTCCTTTATAACTCAACGGAACTACATGTAGACCATTATTGTGTTTTATTTTTAACTCCAATTATAACGATCAATCGAAATTGTGTTAAAAACAAAAACTAATTATATGGTGAAATAATGAAGAAATAAACAGCTAGGCAACATTTTTGAAGTAAGAAATTAGGCAGGCAAACATTACGAACATAATTTCCTTTGGTTTTAAAAAAAAATTTAAATTTTATGTTTTCCCATAACTGAGTGCACAAAGAAAGTTATTTTTCAATTATTTTATTTTGCTTTTATTCACATATATTTTTCAAAATTACAAAAAATCCATTGAATCTGTGAACGGGTGAGAATTAAAAAAACCTTTGCCTGGTATTTTGTGTTTATTTAGTCCCGGGTAAACCTAGTTATGAAGAAAGCTGACAAATTACGGTATTATGGAGAGCAACGCAGCACTATCTGAAGACTATTTGCCTGGAAATTCAATTCAACAACGATTACCAGTATTCAAAACGTAAAAATACTAGTCACGTTGAATAGTTTCAATGCGTGGAAACTTTCGGCAAAGAGACGCGTAATTTTTGAGTACAGATATTTTGCGCTATTGTCGACATCCACATTTAAAAATCTACTCACTGTTTTGCGGAAAATGAACGGAGCTTAGTAAGTAAACGCGCTTAACCTGTGCGATTTATACTAATTGCAGTAAGTTGGTCAAATAGTGATGCAAACATCTGTCTTGTGATATGTGAAAAGTATCCACAGAAATATTCACCAAAATATAAAATAGTATTTATGACATCCTTTTTCTAAAACACAATCTAGAATGACGATGGTACAATATAAAGTAGAATTATCGAATTTCTGTGGATGCAATGAAAGATTCAGATGACAAATATTTTTGACAATTTATGACATGTATGGAATAGTGAATTTTATAGAACGTACTGAAATATCTGTGGTATATCCTGCATTTTGAAATTAAAACTTGTATTAGCTAAATTGTTATTTTTGTTATTTTAGCAATTTTGGAGTGGTATTTAATTTAAACTCGTTTAAGTAATTTTACAAGAAATTAGGACATATCCAAAACATCGTTTTAAATATTTTATGGGAAGATGGATATATCGTTACATTATTTTCAATTATCAAATACAGGAATAATAACATTTAGGCAAATTTCAAATTTAACCCTCTCAATATACAATCCATTAAACTGCATATATGATAAGTTATTTGACAGGGTATGCTTAATCTTTGCTTTTGAAAACTACGGTTATTATGTGTGTATATGTATATACATATATATATATATATATATATATATATATATATATATATATATATATATATATATATATATATATATATATATATATATATATATATATATACTTTAATAAAAATACTATGTACTCTTAAATGTTTATATTTTTAGGTAAGTATGTAAGTGTTGTCTGGCTTTTACTTATACTTAATATGTTTTTGCGAAAGATCACGTCAAAATAGGTTAATATCATTTATCAATATCCTTAATTCTGTGTATTTACCAATACCTATCCTGATAAATCACAGGAAAATCTTAATTTCAAAGGAATATGGATGACTATAAAGAAATATATCCGTATTTTCTAGTACTATTACACCAACGTATTACGTTTCTTCTGATTTTAAATAAACTTATTATTAAGTTTAAAAAATAATGAGCTTTTCTATACAATTCAGTAAAAAGTATATTAAATCCTTAAGGTAATATTTCAATTTAATTTAATATAATCCACTTTTTTTCAATTACCCATTAAATTATTTCAAAAATTATTTAAGTTGACTAATTAGGCGGCGAAATAGCGAAGAAAAATTTAATTAGATTAGGCGCACCGAGTCGATTGAGTACCCATTTTAAATAGCGCTTGTTGTAGCGAAATACTTTTTCTTTTAATATATATTTCTGTGATATTATTTCGAGATAGAAAAACTATACTTGTTTTCCTTTCCACTCCATAATGAATTAAGTTATGAAATCATGTAAAACAACTGGTATCACGAATTAAGGGTTAATTTAGTGAAAACAGTTTTTAATCTTATTTATCAATATTTTTTAAATTAGAATAATTTTAACTACTTATGTTTTAGTAACCAAAAATATTTACTTAACTACGTTTCAAAAATCCACTTATTTAATATCATAATTTACATCTCACCAAATTATTTTTGGATATCATAAAATTTTTTCTTATATGTCACTTTATTTAAAAATGTCGTGTTTGTCCTCCTTTGATTGTACGTATTTTCAGATCAATTGCCGTAATAATTTCGAAAAATAGCCAGAAAATACGTAACTGAGAGATACTTGAACCTTACAGAGTCACAGAGTACAACAAATTTACATGTTGAAAAATAATATTAATATCTGTAAATAGTTTAATATGAATACTATGTACTTATATACCTAAGTGGATAAGGAACCCTCGTGGTGCGAATTCGGCTTATTCTCAATAGTTTTATTGCAGATGGAATTAGTATGACATTTAAGCATCCATTGAAACATTACTTGAGTAGGTTTGTTTAAACAAATAAGTGGGTTTATTTTGAATTTATCTTCGTTTCCTTACTTTGAGGAAAATAATATATTACTTATATTCTTGTTTTAATCACTAATAAGTCAATATTTTTAGCGTGCCCCTACTCATTATATTTATTACATTCTTAATTTGTACCTTCAAGTCATTTTCCAGACTTGTGTTGCTCTTGGTCATGATGATATAATAATATTAGTTGCTAATTGGAAAATTTTGATATATAACGTTGTTAAGATTACATAGTGAAAAGGGGAACTATTAAACTACTTGCGGCAGTCTGATCGTCTATTAAACTTTGACAGTTTTTTTAGTTTAGTTCTGTAGTTATAGACAAGGAAACTTTTCAAGACTTCTTCTTCTTATTTCTGACTTCTTTTGCTTTAGACAGAGATCTTAATTATTTTACAGCGAAATAGCAATCAATAAATTAATATACTTCCCCAAACATGTAAGTTGGGAGCTAAATGTTATAAAAAAACCCATCGAGAAGTTATTGTAACAAAAGTGTATTTCAAAATTAAATAAATTTTCCATTCCGGTACCATTTACCATTTTCAAATAAACTACAAACTAAATTACAAAATTATAAAAATTTCTAAAAAATTACATGCTTCAAATAGAGTTATGTTAGATAATTTTCCTTAATAATTGAAAAGGTGATATGGACGCAAATTTTACCTATGTTTCGTCACGTACTTAATTAGTCTCTAGGGTTTTGAAACTTGCAAGGAAAAACAGAACTTTTATAATATCACTCAAGCGTCCACCTGTCTGTCTATCACGTCTATTTTTCTCAGAAATGATTTAGTGTATACCATTAAAATATAACCTAATGATAAATTATATGAATAAATACATCTCATAATTAACTAATTTACATACCTATATTTATATATTTCAAATTAACCTACACATATTTCAATAATTAATGCACAGAAATTTAAAAGTACACGAATTTCACATCAACCAAATGAAGAATTGACTTTGTTTTTCGTTATTTTTACATTAAAAAAATTAAATTGAAGTCTTAAATCCACTCATTAATCCGTACGTTTGTTGTTAAGTTTGGACAATTCCCTCACGCGCGCTTCTCTAGTGTCAGATCAGTCAGCCACCATAGGCGCAGAAAATAATTGAGCACGCGCGTTCTCTACGACTATTCGCATATTCATTTTACAATTTCACGAATGATTTCACCATGAAAGATGACTTCCACCTCTTGATAATGGAAAAGTTTTGGATAAAACGTTTCATCCCTAATTCAAAATTGCCTCTCTTGATTTAAGAATAATTGTGCCCTTTTCCTCGCCTTACTTATTTGAGACAGATTTTTCCGTTTTGGTTGGAAAACTAAATAGTGAAATCGTCTTATGGCCGATAAAGGCTTGAAGATAGCTCTGGCAAAAAATTAACCTGAAATCGTCCGACTGATCAAAAACATGCAGACGCGAACATCGCTTTAATAGCATTTTCCTATTTAATTATGTTTAGAAGTTAATATCAAAGTTCTAATGTATTTGACTATGCTTGTATCTGAGAAATAAATGTGTTTAAAATTGTTTTTTTTTATTTTTACAATGAAAAAAAATTAAGGGCAACATGAATATTTTCTTATAAACTGGAAAGGCTTAACGCAAAAAAGATTGGGAATCCCTGGCCTAAGGGATAATTTTAGACAAAGTATAATGGCGATGACGTAGTTTTTTATAAAACACAACATTTTTAAGCCAATGAATATAGTAGTTTTATAGAAATACTCTTTAAACCATTGCTTGTTATACGCTTATGTGTCTACGGAAGCCACTTCTGTTCATGCTTAATTTTTTTCCTTTATCATACATTTTCCATTTTATATTACTCCAATCAAAATAAATAACCAGCCGTTATTTATTTACATTAATTTTACTTTTATTAAACCAATCGTAGTAAGACCAGTCGTGAGTTGTGCAACCTAAATATGTATCATATTTTATTTTAGGTATAATTTTAAGATATTGCAATTATTATTATAAAAATAGATTTGATTGGCTCTTAGCAGAAAAATAAAATAATAATTTGGGATTTGACACTATTTTGTACAACCGCAGTAATTCAAAGTTTTATTTCAGCGGAAATGCTATGGACCTAAATCGATAACTTACGGTTCGATATCCTCTTGCTCATTCAACCACCTATGATGGACGATCTCCCGTTTCCGATGTATCAGGACTGTATGTTTATTGTTGTTGGTACGCAGAGCTGAAAGTTCACGTATTTGAAGCAATTCGGAAATTATTTTATATAAATGTTTCAGAGCGTTAGAATTAGTTGTAAAATAAGAATATTTTTATTTATATTTATCGGTTATATTGTTTTCTGTATTCAAATCTTGTGAGATTTAATTGTTTCTAATTATGTGGATCTTATTATATACTAAATTAAAAATGTTGATCCATGAAAATATTTTAATCTATTTACGAGAAAATGTCAATTCATTAAGTTAATCTATTACATACGCGAACGAAATGGCTGCCTTTGCATTTTTGTTGTTTATTTTAAAAGATGATCTTATAAAATAAGAACGAATAAAGATATGAGATAGTATGTTAACATTATTTTCGTGAGTCTTCTTGAGCCTGCAAATCTAAAATATGAAACTAGACGTTTTTAGTGAAAATTAAATATAACTAAAGTTAGAAAATAAATAAATGTAATAAAACATATTAAATAAAAAAGCTTTGTGCAGTAATATATTTAATCGATAGAGATCTCGGTGTGGACAAGTCAGAAAAAAAGAATTAATGTATTAAGTAGGAATGGGACTCGAAATACGAGGATTCACTATTATTAAAATATTATATATTCATTTTATTTTTAAGAATTTGAATATTTTGTTTAATATATTTTAACTAACCAAAAATATAGCGCATATTTTTCAAATAGTCTAAGCTTTAGAATCATTGCTACAGTTTTCCGATAAACATTTAATAAATTTTTAGAAACTTTTCATTTAATAATTTTGACTTGGGATATATTTATGGACATTTTAATTTAAATGGGAAAGATGTTTTTACGGGAATCGTAAACAATATACGTTAACCAATCCTAAGTAGAATTCTGGCAAACCATTTTGGAATCTATAGGTAATTCTGAAAACTTTTGAAATATCAAAAATGCAATCAACTAGCAAGTTTGTGAATTATTTCTCTTTTTCAAAATAGCCTTTGTGACAATCCAAGTACCATTTCATTCCACGAAACCACTGAGAGAAATAATCAGCCCGCTGTTCCTTAAATGTATCTTCCTCCACTTCTTCGGTGTCCCGAAATCGTTTTCTTCGTAGTTTATCGTTTATTCTAGGGAGTAAAAAAAATCACACTGCACGAGACAGAGGCTGTACGACGGAAGACCCATAATTTCTACACCCAATGAAACCTAATATTCCGACGTTTGTTTGGCTGAGTGTGTATTAGGAGTTTTTTGTTCTTGAATTTTTTCAAAAATAACTGGCGAACAATTGTTAATTAACTTTGACTGTCCTAGTATTTTATAAATTAACTGTTTCATTAAAACGTGTTCGTAGAAAAGCGAGGTCATCGACTATTTAAAGAGAAAAATGTTTTAGGCGCAACTTCGCAGTATATTTTGAAGTGAAAACTTGTTCTGCGGAACGAATTTGAAGTGACGTTCGCTCGGACGCTATCTCGGAGCGGTGACGCTCGCTCTGGTCGGTGACGCTGAAACGGGTAAAATGTTCTATTTTTGAATAATATTTTCATTTGATTCTAATTTAAACAATAGATATTTGTTATTTTTCCTGTTATTTTTCCATTCGGCCGGTTCCGTTGTATAGTTGGCTATTTCCGACTTAATTCAGCCAGCTCGTTTATATCGATGTATTGTGTTAAACTGTCTTAGCACATTAAACGTTAAGAAATTTACATGAATTTAGTCTGCTTCGTCTGGGATTTGCACTCGCGACTTCTCGCACCCAAAGGGAAAAACCTACCCCTAGACCAACTAGCGGACGAAAATTTTGATTGAATACATTTTTACATAAGCTTATTTTTTAAAATTAAATTCTTTTCAAGCTTAAAACATTTTTGACAATGGTTTTCGATAGATGGCACTATACTGAAACCGTGGTTCAAATCTTTCCTTACGCTACTTTTTTGATTAATATTTTAATAAAATTCGTGAATGTTATATATAACCAGTGTAATAATTCTAGTGCGCACAGTTAGTGTATTTGAATATTTTATTGTATTTTAAAATAATAAACACGCTTTGTTCTTGATTCAACTAAATAATATATCTCGTATAAAACCAAGTTATATATATATATATATATATATATATATATATATATATATATATATATATATGTATGTATGTATGTATATATATATATATATATATATATATATATATATATGTATTAACATATACGAATACTTATGTATATGTATATATTAACATTTTACATTTCATACGTACGGTCAAAAACACAGCAGACATTTTTCTCCTAACACTGCTCTTTTTTCACTTTTTTAAAGCGCTCTTTAGAAGGAAACATTCACTGTGCAGACTACCTCTGAGTTCTAGTTTCGTAAAAGTACACATTTTTAGTTTTTGTTATCCATCATTTTCTAACCTTCCGCGACACCAATGAAGACGACGGTATTTTTAAGTTTCCGTCAAATTATGGGATATCCACTTAGCACATAGCTTAGTGACACTTAAAGATTCGCATAGAGTTTTTTATTCTTTATTCATATTAATACCTAAACTTGCTCAAATTTTCTGAGAGGTTATTCTCTTATTAGTCTTTATCAGCAATTTTACATCATTTATGCTATCTTCAGTTGTCCCTGTACAGAGACGTCTTATACCCAGATCTTGACTGAATAGAATTCGTTATATCAATTCAATTATATATATTCTCATATTTTCGAGTGTTATCTTCTGATTTATATATGAATTAATGTAGTTTATCACCATGCTAAATTTCTACGGTAAAATATTTGTTCAATAAAAGGTTACACATTTTTAAAAATATCATCAAGAATGCATAAGATTCTAAAAACATGGTTTTGAAATATTTAAATCTTTCTATTTTAACTCATACACGCAATAAGTAAAATAAAAAAGTAGATACTTTGTACGCGGGATGATTTGCTTTCTCACTATGTCCAACTTTAAGCATCTACGTCAAACGGTTTTTAAGAAAAAGGGTTGTGAAATTGAGCAGTTAGACGAGCACGTTAGTGAGCTTATAAGGATTAATTTTGTAAGGCACGAACACTAAAACCAATAAAATAAAAACTAAAATGGTCTCAAGATGGATTTATTATGTAATTTCATATTTATGGTATGTAGTTGGATCAGTAAAGTTTGTAAAAAATCCATTCAACTGATCAACGTAAAAATAAATTTATATTTTACAATATATATTTATTATATCGGTCAAACATACAGTATGTAATATATTTCTAATTTTACATGTTAAGAAATCATATTACAATATATAAATAGCTTTATTGAAATAATGAATAAATTTAAATATTTACGTGCGTAAATAGATACAGAAACTTCATGGTGCGCGTTCTGCTCATATGTAGCGATTTAATTGTACGGTAGGATCATCAATAAATATAATAAAAATATCGTAAGCTCTAAATGCGATTAGCAGACATGTACAGGAAGTTCGAATGCGCATAAATGTATACAGAGACTTCGGTTATTATCGATTGTCGCCAATAAAATTTCCATCATATTTTCAACGGTATTCAATCTCAGCAAGTTGACAAAAGGTCGTCCAAGAAACTTTGACTTCATACTCATATATATTGTATGAAACATTCAATTCCCGCACCCTCTAGTCGTATATCGGAAGTTCAAGACCAAGTAGACACATATAGAATACGAGTTCGACGGAGGTTTGGCGAGGCGAATACGGTTCCCGTGAACTTTGACACCCGATTAAATTTTATATATTTTATTGACAAACATTTCATGTTTACTCGATTTCCACCTGTTATTAAATAAATAGACACGACTCGTCTGTTACTCAGGAACAGGTAGAAATCTCCTAAGCAAATTTGCGATATTTTCTTTTTAATTTCAAAGAGTGGGAAAGCGAATCGACATTTTATGATTTCGTAGAAATGCAGGAATTATAACTAAAATTCGATTTATATTTCTTTCTTTGTTGGATAAAATTTATTAATTTTTTGAACCGTGTTTGCAGACTTTTATTTTTAAAGTTTATTAAATACGAATGTCACTGGTATTCCAAAATCTATCAAATTTAATCAAACTTCTATATTTACAGGTAAATATTGTATATATGCTCTATGGTCTATGCAATTTGATATAAATATTCATAACGTGTTTGTAGATATTGTATCATCGTTTCCTTTTTACCATATTGAAACATGGTTTAATATGAAAACACCAAAATAAACTTAAATGTCCTAGAAAGGATGTTGCAAAAAGTTTCGTAAAGTTATGTCAATAATAACAATTTCAAGAAAAAATATTTAAAAAAATCTGATATTACATACGTATGCAATAAAAAAATGTTATGTCCATATAATACTTCAGCTCTCTAAGCAGAACGAACTAAAAATTAATTAAACATTTGTGCAGGTAAATGTAATAGAATCTATTCAACGTAATATGATGTAGTTCTTGTAGTAATAGGCATGCCGAGCCAAAGCGGCCATGTGCGTCTGGGTTGCGCTTCGAATACTCCATGCCTCATTTGGGGTGACCTGATTTTATTTACAAATAAATACTTAGTCGGTCAATAAATATTTAACAAAATCTAACGTAAATAAAGAGAGTATACAATATATATATATATATATATATATATATATATATATATATATATATATATATATATATATGTATATATATATATATATATATATATATATATATATATATTTATATTTACATATATCGATAAAGATAGTAATTTTTCATAACTTTAGTCTCAATATTTTTGAAGCCCTTCAAACTAGCGCTCAGTAACTATGTGCATGGAATTTTTAAAGATGTGTTTTCAAATTCTTTATAAATATTTTTGTTTTAGCTATTGTTGTTTCTAGTATGAGTTAAGTTGCTTCATTTTTCTATCAAAATTTCAATTTTAAAAAATTCGATACAGTATTTTTTATTTCGTCTTTTCATAGCCGAAAAGCTTCAATATATTTAAACGTTCCAAAACTATGTGCATGAAATTTTTAAAGATTTTTTTTCAAATTCTTTATAAATATTTTTCTTTTAGGTATTGTTGCCTGAAAGCTACAAGGGCGGCGATAAAGAGTAATTGAACGATTACTCTTTATTGCCGCCCTTGTTGCTTTTATAAATAAAACTTGTTTATTCGAGGCCTCCTTTTTATTTCATTTATTCGAGCCTCGAATTAACGAAATAAAAAGGATTTATTATGCATATAAATTGAACTTTTTTTCCACTAAATCTTTTTATTTACTGATAAATGAAACATTCATAGGTAAAAACCTAACGTCATAGACACATGACAATGTACTAGCGTTATTTATCCCCAATTTACATATGAATTTCTTATAAGCTATATTCAAGTTATACAATAATGATTAAATTTTATACGTGTAACGTGTTAATGAGGTATCTCTTGAATAAATAAAAGATTCCCGTAAATACCTTTTGAAAGGGCTTATGATTTGTTTTCCTTTAGTGTGAAACTTATTTCCTGATGTATTACAAATGTAACATGAATACTTGACATATGTGACATGTATAAAAAATATTGTATTTTTACATAATCGGTTCAAATTAAGTAACTTGCTAACTTTTCTTTCTCAATTTTAATATAAACATTTAACACAATTAAATGAAACGACGTGATGTAGCATTATTTCTACTTTTTTTAATTTCTTTACCACGACCTGGGTTTCGTTGTATTACAATATCTTCAGGTGGGATATTAGCAAAGATTAACTCTTAGGAACAAAATTTAATTTTATTACATACACAGTAAAGTTTGCATTGTATAATCTCACATAATAACAACAATTGAATTTATTACGCTCACTAAAATACTGGCATATTGTATAACTTTCGGAAATATAATAAAACCTAGTTTATTGCAGGGGCGCAGCCCCTGCAATAAACTCACTAACATAAACAATGAAAAAACCCGCACAAACCAGGCTTCCGCTATTGTGTTTGAAACATATAAATGCTATTGGATGTTCCTATGAGTTAATCTTTGCTAAAATCCCACCTGAAGATGTTGTAATACAACGAAACCTAGGTCGTGGTAAAGAAATTTAAAAAAGTAGAAATAATACTACATCACAATTTCTACAAAATTAACGCCAAATATATTCCATATTTACACACATTTAAATATAATATGACAAGTCAATGAATTGATTTGACACAGTAATTATGGTTTTCGATCACTTTCCACGATGTTCTATGATTTCGATGCTTTTTTGACTATTATCTTTTATCGCCTCCCTTGTAGCTTTCAAACCTCGAATAAACGTGTGTTTATTTTCATTGTGAGTATTTACAATTACGGTAACTACAAAAAGGCATATATCTCCATATAGTTATTGCAGATCAGTATACCTATTTTATTGGAATTATGTGGAGAATCAAAGCAAATTGGGTTAATTTTGTAATTGCGATCATTTTATAATAGATATCAATGCAATTGCATTTCACAGAAACAACATTTATCGAAAAAATTAATTAGAAAATTTTTTCCTGCGATGCTCAAACATGTGTTAATAATGCCAGTATGTATTGTAACAATACTCAAAATATTTTTTAAAATATTGCAAACAAAAAATATAAATTCCAATTTATTATTGAAATAATTGTAAGCAAGTTGTTTTCTCCAAAAATGTTTGATATTGTAGTCTTAATACTTTGCGAATACTTTGAAAATAACTTTATGAGAAGCTCTTGATCTCGTGTAAAAGTTTCTTACAAATACGATATTGATATGAAATGGCGTGTTAACATGCACTCGAAAAATGTTAATTTTTCAACGTAAATCTTCTTGTCATGTTCAAAGATATTAAAGCTTTCGACTATAATAAAATGAAATAAAACATGTTATTTCTCAGGCTTCTAGCCTTTTGTTAATAAATTTCGATACATAGGGCCATTTTAAAATAAAGGTTTAGTAACAAAATATCTCTAAAATTAAACAAGTCAGAATAAAACAATGAAAGAAGAAGCAAAACCCATCTGTTATGGAAAATACTTGACGTAGAAGCTTGTAATTTGATATATTAATAGAACATATTAATCAACATCCACAAATCTCAATAGTTAAAATTCAAAAATTGTGTTTTTGAATTTAAGCTGTTGAGATTTGTGGATGCGGATTAATATGTTTAAATTGGGAGGGATTAATATGTTTTAATTGGGAAATTTGGGAGGTGAGGAGAGGGTGTAAGTTTAGTAGCGAATATTTTTTTATAAAGTTGAATATACATTCCAGGGTATCTGAAAACTACTTTGAAAGGATTTCAATAATAGTAAAATTAAAGTTGTGAAAAAATACAGTTTCAGAAGCCTAGGCAAAGATTGTAGAAAAACTACAACGGTGGTTCTAGATGCCATAGTTACTGAGATATTCAATATAATATATATGTCCCTTTTATATATTTATATTAGGTATTATTAAACATCAGTTGCGCTAGTTAGTCCTTATTAGTAATGACTTGCGATAAATAAATTCAGTTCACTCCAAATAAGGTACTTACGGAAACTTCGATGCGCGAGCCATGTGTACTTGGCCAGTTTTTTTTTAATTGTAAGTCTGAGTGTTTGATTAGAATATTGTTTATTGATACATTTATGTTATATGAGTCTACCTTCAAAATCACAATTACTACAATAGCAAGGACACAATAGACATTGAGAGATCTTGCGTTTCGGGAAAAGCGGAGATACTGGAGATCCTCGGAAATGTTGTATAGTTTTAATGTAGCGCTCTGCCGCATCTCATTTTATTACTTAGGTCGTATATTGAATATTTTAAACTTAATTGTTCATAGTATTACATATGTCAATATAACTTTACAGAAATATAATATAACTTTTTGTAAAAACGATATCTTTTTTAGAATATCTGAGTTTTTTTACTTCATTTTGAACCATACAGAGTAAAAATGCATCTTTGAATAAATTCTTTGATATTTTGCTTGTAAATAGACTAGATATTTGCTTTGTACTAGAATAATTTTTAAAAAGATTTCACTAACGCGCCTAATTTATATTTTATAAATAAAATCTGCAAATATGGTTCAAAAAACATAAACTTTGTCAGACAGGGAGAGAAATATCAAACGAATTTTAGTTATAATTCCTACCTTTCTACGAAATCGTGAAATTCGATTCGTTATGCCAACTCTTTGATAAGAAAATATCGTAAACTTACTCACGAAATTTCCCCCGCCGAATTGCGTCTATTTATTTAATAACAGTCAGGTAGGAGTCGAGCAAACAGCAAATATTAGTCCATAAAATATATAGAGCTTAATCGGGTATCAAAGTTCACGGGAACCGTGTTTGTCTCGCCAAAGCTCCGTTGAACTTCCATTCGATATATGTCTACTTGGTCTTTAACTACCGATATACGATTGCAGGGTGTACGATTGAAATGTTGCCTACAATATTTTATTCAATATTCATATGTATCAGTTAGAGTTGCGTAGACGAACTTTTGGCAATTTATGGACACTAAATGCTGCTGAAAATGTAAAGTTTTGTTAACAATAGTTAGTAAATACCTATGCCTTCATATATATCTACGCGCTTTTAAATTGCGAATATATCTGCTAATCGTATTTTGACTCACGATTTTTTTTGTATTTATTAACGATCCTACCGTAAAATTAACTTGTTAATTATAAGTAAAACTCGCACTACAAAGTTTCCGTATACATTTATGCCCATATAACATTTAACTGAACATATTATTTCAATAAAAGTACTTATAAAAATTAATATAATTTGTTGCCATGTGAAAATATTACATAGTATATATTTCAGACTTAATAAATATACATTTCAAAATACAAAATTATTTTGAACTTGATTTAAATAATGTTTATAAACTTTTTACAGATTTAACTACATATTGTAAGATGGCTGACTATTACTCATAAACTTATAGAGGTTACTTAGCTGTGGTACTACTGTTTTGAATATTTTTGGCATATATAAAAATATCGGTTTACTTGGTAAGGGTAGGGACTCGTTATTCTAAAAAATGGCATTTTTTAAAGTTTAATATTTTACGAACGGATGTATATTTTTTCTTTTCTTATTCATCTTTGTATTCTACTTCTCCCTCTAATTGCTGCATTTCCGTCGTCAGTTTTAAGTAGCGTTGAACTAAGGCCTCCTCATTAATATCCTAAGCATCTTCATCTGATATATTTGATGTGACATTGGTGTACGACTAGCCTTTGGCGATTTGTATAACTGGTAATTGTTACGTACTGCTGAAAAATACAAACCATTCTGCAACTATATTATAATACAAATCATAATGAATTACAAAAAATGTATTTAGCAATATTTCGGGTTCAGGGGGAATACAATTTTAATAGGTTGTCAGTAGCTATCACCTAATATACGCACCCAGAATTCAGAGTTGCTTTTATGCTTAAACTTTAGTAAACATGATAAAAATTTTGATGAGCAACACTGATGTTGGAGAAAGGCGGGATAACTGCATGACTATATTATTTCGGGTTTTCTTCCGAAAAATTAAATATCTCTATATCCATCTATAGAGTAAATTTTTTTCGGGGTCCAGTACGCAAGGAGGAAATGCATCTCGTTACTGAAAATTATGTGTAGAGAAAACTCGATCTCTTTAATATTTTTCAAGATTTGCTACAAATGAAGCAAATTTTTGACATTTCAATAAATTTATTTAACTGCACAGATCCCATCAACAATTATTTCCATGTTTGTTCATTGCAAAGAATCATTCAAAACCAAAGACTATGGATGCTGTGAAACGTCTTTGTTCAAAACTAACAGTGTTTATTTAACTTTTAGGTTGTTTACACCCTTCCAACAAGGAGTGGGTATACGACCCTCTATACGTCATATAATGGAGTAATCGATGTTTCTCTATACGGTCTATACGGATTATGGCTAAAGACAGACCTGATGACCTAACATAGGAGTCATATTACCGGATCTCTTCTTAGCCACATGGATACATGTCGTTTATGACGTGAATATATGTACATAAGTTAACATTTAGATATTTTCACTTATTTTCAATTTTCATTGGTGTATGCATGCAGAATATGAACAAATATCAGTCTTTACAATTTTGGAAATCGTTATATCTAACGATCGATTATTTGTAAGAGAAAAAGTACCAGGAACTTTTTATAGATAATTTTATAATCTACATAATTGATTAAAACCATTTATACAATAAAAGTAAGCGCTTAAGATATATTGGCCTTAAACTATAACCTTGAATAAAGTAGCAATTTTTGGCAAGCGCCTAATCGTTGTGCAGGTTTAAAATTTTATTTAAAATGATGATTTGAAGACTTGAACTAAATTTAACTAATAAGTTAACTTCATAAGTTAGACCATTCTTTTCTTTATTTTTACTGGACTTTTAAATTCTGATAAGGATTATTCAACTAAAGCCATAGGTTATCATTTAATAGGTTTTTACTGATTGATTAAAATCTAATCAATATAAGTTCCAATCATTTAATTTTAAGTCGTGATGAAAGTGCCACTTTAAACCGATTCAGTAATTTCGTTTGTTCATTTAATATGCAGACAAACATAAGAAAATAAAAATTGGGTCTATTTGATAAAGTTACATGTAGCCAAAATTGTTTTCTTAACCATGAATATAAAGCCAGTGAAAGCTAGGTTTACTAGTTCATCTTGCTACTCCAATAAACAGAAAAATATACTGGAAAACAAAGAGAAACGTTTTATTCCTCTCCATCCTAGGAAGCACGTAATGCAAACATTTTCATACACAAAACGACTTTATATTTAAGTAGAATTTACTAATTTATAATAAACTAAATATCCACCCCACTTCACATGGATAGACAAGATTGGCACGGGACGATTCAGGGCGTTAAAATCCGCGCATGAAATCTTATTTATTTATACACCCCAAAATTGAGTTGAAAAATTAAGCAATAAAACATGAAATATTTATTATTAATTTTATGTAACATATATACATATGCCGTTGCTGACTTGCTTGTGCTGCTTTTTCTAGAAGAACCATGTTGTTTTAAATTATTTCGGTGTTTTCTCACGCTTTACGCAGCTCACGTTAACTTCTTGGACGAATGCTATTTTTCGACTTCATCGACATCTATCTTCATAGGTTGGGTAATTTTCATAAAAATTCATAATAGCATAATTTCTTTCTAAATATACCAATACCATATATAAATAAGTCAACGTGTATATCTAATCTATTTTTTCTTAATAACTATAATAATGAATTTGAATTTCTAAAAAATTAACGCCAAATATATTCAATATTCAAAATAATATTATCTTATAAAATATACTTTACAATATTTTTAAGAGAGATTTACGAAAATAACATTGGGATATATATTTGTCCACTTTTACATTTTTTTTCGTTTTTATGTATTTTTTCCTTAACGGTATCCCAAATAAATAAGACCACCTTTAAAATATTAACCAAAGTGCAAAGGAGGCATTAAGGAAGAGGTATTAATTTGCAGACAAGGGAAAATATGAACATAAATCTATACTTTTGTTTGTTTTGTCATAAGTCAAACACAATAAAGCGAAATTACATATCATGAAATTTTTTACATTAACACAACTATAAATGTTTTTAAATTATTACGGATGATAATGCTCTGACACGGTTACAAAAAAACGTTCCGATTTGGTTATTGAAAGCAAATACGATTACGCATTCTTTTCAGCTTTTACCGACAATAAATTACGTACAACCTTGATGGACCGGAAACGGGAAGCGTCCGTTATAGGGATTGAGTGAGAAAACGGATATCGGGCCGGATGTTACCTGTATTAGTTCGCCATTAGTGTAAGATTAAGAGAACGTGATAACGTAAAGGTAAAGCACTTCTACTGAAGTATGAATTTGAATTACCACGGTGTTATAGCTTTTCCACAACCCATATCAATATTAAAATATCTGAAGATTATGAAAATAAGATATGATTTATGTTTAGGTTGCCTCTTCATTATATCTCTTCAAACAATAAAAGATTTCCCACTTTAAAATGGAACATCACTCTCCATGTATTAGATATGTAACCAAAATAAACTCGTGTTGATTTTTTTTTCATTTAGTGTAAAAATCTTTTTCCTGACTTCTTACAAACCAATATGATTACTTGACATGTAGTCAATCACATAGAAATTTAAGTTACGTAATATTTGCAAAGAAAACTCTTCTGCACTTACAAATCGTTTCAAAGTAAATAACGTTACAAGTTTCCTGCCTCAAATTCAACATAAACCTTTACACGTGAAACAACAGAATTACATATTAAAATATTGTTATTGTGTAAAATAAATTTCCACGTTTTTATTTGATATTGATTATTTTGTGTGAACGACTACTCTTTATCGCCGCACTTTGAATAAATATGTATTATTCACATTTGCTGTATTCGTAAAATTATGTTCGTCTGTCTGTGATTTTTGCTTACCTGTAAACATATTTTATTGAAATTATACAAAAACAGAAATATATTCAATTAATTTTATAATTATGATAATTTTCAAATAGGTATCAACACGATAAATATATATTCTCCAAAACCTGCATGGTTTGGGCACATACTTAATTCAATACAAAGTATTTCACGAGTAAAATTAACTAGTGGAGATAGTTTTTTTACTACCAAAAATGTTTTAAAAATGCTAGGATATATTGCATTATATTTAAAATATTTTTAAGTACGTTTTGAAAAAAATTAAATAGAAGTTCGGAATGTAGGAAGACGATAAAGCAAAAATAATCGTATATTAATAAAAAATGCTACTTCGTTCCTATTCTGGTACAAGTATATTATCAAATTTTTGAAACTCCGTGTGTAGTTCAACGACTTCGATAAAAGGGTTATTGGGTAAAAAATAATCGACATAAAACAATAAAATACATGTTGTGAATTCTACGCAAAGGCGGTCTTATTTACACTAGGTACTGATATATGTTTATTGCGTTAGAAATTCCATATTAGTATTGACATATGATAAATAATCAGTCACTCCAAATGAAATCTTCGATGCGCAAACCGGAATCACATTTGAACGCTTTTTTAGAATAATAATTGTAAATTTTTCAATAGATTTTTAATCTGTGAATCCACTTTCAAAACGCAGTTATTACAGCAGCAAGGATACAAGTGATAGTTAAGATAGTGAAGGTTTGTGTTCTTGAAAAATTTCTTTTACGAATTAAGGAAAATGTTATTTTTTTAGTTTAGTATAGTGTGGGATATTTTACAGCGCGAATTGTGAGGATTTCATAACTATAGTTTCCAGTATTTTACACTGTACTATGCTATATATTTACATGTTGATAAATAGTATTAACAGTAATAAGCAGACTAATAGAAGTAATATTCTTAAAGGTTTATATATGCCAAAGTTTGTATTAAAAAAAGATCAATGTCAATACAACAACACAAATGTATACACGTGTTCATTACAGTTTCCATTTTTCAGTTTTATCTAATTTTATTAAAAAGTTCACTCTCTCACATACTGTTACTAGAAGTAAACTTCAATCTTATTTTTTTGTTTCACACTTCAGCAGTTTTACAAGCCGTTACCGTAATGCAAAGCTCGATGTCAAAATTGCAATTTTACAATCATTTCATTGTTGAATATATTTGGCGTTAATTTTGTAGAAATTCATTATTTACAATTAAATGAAACTACGTGATGTAGTATTATTTCTACTTTCTTTAATTTCTTTACCACGACCTAGGTTTCGTTGTATTACAACATCTTCAGGTGGGATATTAGCAAAGATTTCTTCTATTATTATATGATATTAGCAAAGACATCTTTGCTAATATCCCACCTGAAGATGTTATAATACGACGAAACCTAGGTCGTGGTAAAGAAATTAAAGAAAGTAGAAATAATACTACATCACGTAGTTTCATTTAATTGTGGATCATTTCACTGCTTAAAAGATAAAATCTGTTTTAATCTGAAGGACTGAGTAAATGCTATCGAATAATTAATCTAATATTTTAAAAGTCAATGTGTCCTGTCTAAATTTTAGAATGTGAAATTTGAATTAGTTTCTATTTAATTATTCCTGCATTTGATATTTCAAAATTAAGAGATAGAACTTAAAAGACGCAAACATTTCTACACATGACAGCATTTATTATTTTTTAATATTTGATACGGTATCAATATTTAGATACAGTTTGTACGATGGTTCAAATAGACATTTCATTACATAAAATACCAACATAAATTTTCCAGAGATCAACTTTATCTTCTATAATGAATTAAAGCTTTAATTTCTTGATGATTTATGCAAGCAAAATGCAATAACTCCGTGTCTGTTTTATAAAATATCTGAGAAATTAACCATAATTTAATATGTGCATAAATAACATCGAATAAAACGTTCATTCCCTTCTTTTAAACAATGAATCTTTTATTTAACGCAAATAATATTATTATGCAAAAAACGAGCAACCTCTTAATAAAATAGGCATATTCGTAAATTTTAATATATAAATAAATATCGTCAACTATAATAATCTCGTGACCCGTTAATAAATAATCTCGTAATCCGTTAATAAATAATCTCGTAATTCAGTAAACTAAGTAAATCTCGTCAAGTTTGCTGAAAAATGGTTAAACTTTTAATGTTGAAGCAATATTTTTGCCGCGGAAGTATGATCCCAACCTTTTTGCCAGCATGAAATTTAATTTGTTTTTTCTACTCTTTATAAATACATATTCATTTCCGCCGGAATTTTTCTGAGCCCCACCGCCTTGCGGTTGTGTTCCTGCGGGGAGATACGTGGGCACTTACGTAATATTCTTTATATTAATGTAACCGAGTATTGCTTTTTGTTGGAATTAAATGGTAATAGGCCAGATTTTATGTTAGTATTCAGAGTATGTTTAAAGTTTGTTCTGAAGTTTTTCACAATTTAAATTGTTTTGAAATTACCGCAGCTTAGTTGTTATAAGCATTGTAATCGATGAATATGAGTTTTTACTTTTTTCCAACCGAAAAATATATTAAATTTTACGGTGCATTTATTTTAATAAAAAAGAGAAATTAGAATATTACAAAAATACACTATTATTTATATCAGTCAGGGCTAACAAGATTATTACTCATTGAAAGGATTCTATATTCATATTAGAAAAAAACTGAATGTATAACTTACAAAATGATCATCACTTTTGGAATAGGCACAGCTTTGAATGGAATATTGACTATGCATAAGCACTCCGATATTTGAAATTGAGTTTGGCCAATATTAAATTCTAAATTAAGTACTTACCATTAATATGACATCTATTACATTGTTTATTGTTAATTGCAAAAGTTTGCACAAGAAATTAAATTACACGCCCTTAAACCAATTAGGAAATAAGGTGGAAAATCGATATACACTTTTCGATGAAGCGGAACTTTACTGTTTATCATCCTTGATAATGTTTGAGAGTCAATTTAATAGTCCCTAAAACAATGTAAACGAAACAGTTAACTTTTTTTAATTAATCTCTCATTTTGTGTAATACATAAATATATTAGCAAATGAATCGTTTCATTTGTGTAATAGCGGTTCATTTTGCGTATAAAAATATTACGATATTTTCTTTTATTTTATGCACGTAATCTATTTGAATGGATTGATTTAATGTCCATTAACACTGTTCGATAGTTTACTGAAAGTACTGAATAATTTCTATTTAACGATTTCTTATTTGCAGGTTTGCGTTTGTCATACCTATTTCTTTGTTTCAAGGAATTTTATTGAAAGATTCGCTTGTAATTTTCATTTTATTTGTTTCCATTTTCTAATCATTTTATCTGCTATATATTTGAAAAGTTGAAACTTACGCGAAAGAAGTTACTGTGGTCTGAAAAAATTAGATAAAGGGTAAATTAATGAAATAAAGCTTAATATTTTAAAATAGAAAATGAGTATAAATTTCTAGTAACGAGTTTAAAAAAACAAGTAATAAATATTATATAGGAACTCGTTAATACTTAACGAAAACCTTTTATTCCTGGTATTTTATTTTCTGAAATATATGAAATGAACCAAAAATTATAAACATTTTTTTTATTTGACATCAATAGTCTAATAATTTTTACCATATTTTAACTTTTCCATTGATTTACTTATGAAAAATGTCTGTCTACATGTAAAAAACTGTATCTACCAGCAGAAACAAATAAAGTTCTCGCTCTCTTGAAACAAATAAAATTATTTGTTAATATTATATAAATAAAGTTAATATAAATAATCATACATGATCATTTTGTAATTATTATTGCATGGTTAAAATATTGTGATGTTATTTTATTTTGATTAATATAACAAATATTTGAGTTCGGACGCTCGTGCGGGCACTACCGTTTCCAACGTTTGTTCTTTTTAGTCGGTAATATTCTATATCCTTTCTATTAAAAAAAATAAAATGCACACAAGATTCATTTTTTTAGAATTGTAATCAATGTAATGGTTAACCTAACCGTTGCCCGTCCCGTAGTCAGGTTTTAATAAAGTACAAATAAATACGTTTTTCAAATGTTGCCAAATATTTGACATTGATATTAACTATAAATGAAAAGATCTTACATACGATAATCTTATATTTAAAAGGAGCAGTCAGAATTTTTCTGTGGCTATTTGAACATATCTCACCAGATTAATCTAGGTGTCATAAACCAAATCCTTCAGATAAGCGGGGAAACTTAATAGAAAGATTAAATGTGGGGACATTTTTCTTTGTGAAGTAGAAAGTGGTTTGCTTTCTGAGCTGCTTGACTTTTCGGAGCATCCACATCACTTACAAGGTAGAGAGGCGTCTTAGTGGGGAGAGGGGTGTATGAATAGTGTTACGTACTATAAAAAGTACTTCGTTGTTGTGGTCAGAACAAAGCCACGTTACGTAGTTGGAGTGCAACCACAACAGTGAGTGGCCAAGATCTAGTACCGTGACTTATTTATTTTGGAAAACTTTTGATACTTTAAAAGTTAATTATTAGCCAAAATAAGAAATATTAAATATTGTGATTCTTTAGTACACCTACCGTCAAACTTGTGATTATAATAACTAAAATTCATTCCACGACAATGAAACAGGCGCGCTATATACTTTTTTTTTAAAGAAAGGATATAGAACATTACCAAAAAAAAATTGAAAATTCTTTACCTTTTTATAAATTTCAGAAATTGAATTGCTTATGAATAACGCAATATTGCAACGCCAGGGAAAAATATTTTTTTTTATTAAGTGTTCACTAGCTTCATTATAAAATTTATAATCCTTTGTTTTTAGAACTTGTTGATATAAAATTTTATTGATATTGGATACACAGCATATAAAAAGGTTATAAAACTGGAGCGAATATTATAAAACTGAAGCGAATTATAAAACTGAAGCGAAGTTATAAAACTGAAGCGAATAGGAATGAAGTAAATTACCTGAAAATCCTACAATTTTCATTTTTTGAAATGAAAGGTGTCTGCGGATGAGAACTCGATAAATATTAATTAGTAGGTAGTTATAATAAAAATATTCAACTCAGTTCTTGCAGTAAACTCCTGAACTATGTTAAAAAATACTTAATTTATCCACACGAATAGATTAAGTGCGTAAAACAAAAGCAAACATTTTAATATTTTTTGCGCACAATAAATTTCTGTTGCAGAAATGAAATCATTCGTTTGTTATAAAATGAAAATAAACATATAAAAATCATCATAATGCTATGGTATTAGCTTCATTGAGAAGGCAATTTTATGCCATTTTCATTTAAATACCATTTCAGGAATATAATCGCCGCAGCTGGCTCGAATGAAGCGCAAACTGGAAGTCCAATTCTCAATCACTTTTTCAAGTAATAATATGTTCAGCGATGAGGCTCATTTTTGGTTGAATAGCTACGTCAATAAACAAAATTTCCGGATGTGGAGAAAATAAATATGCCGTTATTAAGACGCCATTATATCCGCAAAAATCCGTTTGGCGTGTTTCATGGTCTGGTGAAATCATTGAACCATATTTCTTTAAAGTGATGCCGGCTAGACTGTTGAGCGCCGTATATTCATCATTACTGACTTTTTAGTTCCCCTGTTGAGTGAAATTAATGTTGAAGAACTTTTGTTTCAACAATATGGTGCAATATGCTATACAGTATGCGATACAATCAATTTATTGCAGGAAACATTCGATGAGCGCATGATTTCGCTTAATTCCCTTGTGAATTGGTCTCCACGATCGTGTGACATCACATTCTGGATTATTTTCGGCGGAGATATGCAAAGTTGCTAGACTATGCCTATGAAATGATAGACGTTGGACCACTTGGAAGGCAACATAGGCTGCCTCTATGCCAATATATACGACTCTAATTCTTTGTAAAATTGGTTGAGAATTGGACTACCATATTGCGCTTTATTCGGACCAACTGCGGTGCCTAAAACCGTATTTAAACATAAATGGTATAAAGGAATATCGGGGCTATTATTGGATTTATTTTCATTTTAAAGTTTTTTATATCTAAAAAACACCAGTTATAAAACAGCCCGTTT
This sequence comes from Druceiella hillmani, assembly GCA_039881145.1. Classification (NCBI taxonomy): domain Eukaryota; kingdom Metazoa; phylum Arthropoda; class Insecta; order Lepidoptera; family Hepialidae; genus Druceiella; species Druceiella hillmani. The sequence continues at coordinate 2,247,979 of JAYKKI010000137.1, forward strand.
ACATATCGGTTCGTTAGAAAAACTCGAGTTACACTGTTTACTTTTCTGTCGCAAAGAAAATTGTTTCCTGTTGAAACATTTAAAAAAAAGACACTTTATGTTTGGGCTCAACTTTATACTGGGGAAAGAGTAGTTTAAATATTACCTGGATATTACTTGGATATACTCGTATTTATTTTAACAATATGTAAAACGGGCGGTCTTGTAACAATTTTGGACAAAAAACTTTCATAAAAATGGGGTCAGATATAATAAAAACACAAGTAGGGCTAGGACTACCAGAGTTCTGTACATATTTTATCAATATAAACATTAGGGCTTATTTCTAGTAATTGTTACATTATATTATTTACAAATATTAATTCGTCACAATTACATTTCCAGGCATAAAATTACGAAGTATATTTTTGAAATTACAAGGTCAAAGACAGTTATTATAGTTTTAATGCAACCTTTATGTAAGCTTCGTAGTAAAATAGGGTGGGTGGAATATATTTGTTTCATATATTTCAATATATGCAAAAAACAATTTTTTCGAGACCCATATAATTAACCCTTTTAAACGACACCCCACAACATACATGAAATAAAAAAAAATTCCAAGTGCATAATTTGCCTCCTTAAATCCACCTTTTTGAATAATTTTGAGTATTAGCTATGGAGATATATTATGGAAGTTAATATATTTTATTACTCTTCATCTTTTTACATCAAGTGTTTTCTGAGAAAAATGTCTGTGACACGCAGACAGGCATATACGTTGGTAATCTTATGAGAGTTTTCTTTTTTTTGAGGGTGGAACCCTAAAAATATGACATAATATGTATAGATATAACGGAATTTATATAAATTATGAAAATATTGCGTAGCAAACATGGTTGATTGATATCGCTTCAAGAGTAGGAAAACTTAATGTATACTAGATAGACAAACCGAGATAAAATAGAGAGGGATGGTGCGTAATGGCGATATTATGTGTTAGAAAGGGATGGCCAAATAGAAACCCATAAAACCCTTTTATCGCAAGAAGCTTTCGATATCACGCGGAAAATTGTGTGTTTTGTTGAAATTATTCGTTATTATATGATTAAAATAAATGTATTGGACAACGGATACGTGTTCGGTTTTGTGATCCGATCTTAATTTTGGCACTGCAGTTCTAAATAATCTAGATAAATGCACTATCCACAGGAATAATATTGATAAAAAATTGACGAATTGATACTGAACTTTTGTATATATTTTTAAAAACCCTTATGGAAATAACCATTTTATAAATGACAATTTATAGAATAATGTGTCTTATTTTATGTGAAATAAAGGCATACTTTAGAGTAAAGTTATTTACCGACATTTTCTGTAATGATTTTTGTTTGACATTTACGCTAATGTCAAACACCTTATCGATAATTTAGTTAACCAAATAAATTAGGCTTAGTATTGTTAAATGCAAATTTAATATCGAGAGAAATTTATACATTTTTGTTTTTACCAAGAACCTCATAATTTCGCCAATTCTGTCCGTCCATCTACTATACATATATCACAGTGCTTTTAGTCAATTGGAAGACGCTATAATTCGTTCGTTCGTTCGTTGAGTTAACCTTAAAAATAATGAGAAATTTTAAATGGATTATTTTCGCCTAAGATAAGCAAAGAATTTATATAAAGTATCAGTGAATAGGTCTTTTAAAATGTAATTAAAAATGTCATGTAATATTTTTAGTCAGATTCATTATCCCGCATATTCACATACGCATTCTCTGGTGTAAGGTGCATATTTTAAATAATTTTCGAATAATTAAGAATTAGCGAAATGATTTAGTACTTTTCACAAATAATAAACTTAGTTAATAATACTGTAGTGAATGAATACTTAATTAAAAACATTGCACCTGGGGGATAATTATTTGTAAATAGAGATAGTCAGAAAAGGGAGGCATTATTGTAAAATTAAATCAAAAAAATCACATGCAACTAAAGAGAAATGACATACTAAAAAGACGAATTGACTTGTGTGACTCCAGGAAAATAAAACTCGAATAAAAAGAAAATCGTATAAATAAGCATCCAACACTATCCAATAAAAGTGCTTTGCTCGCTACTGCCGGCAATGCCCTCATGTTTCTGTCTTCGTTCATAACTTCTCTTGCTTGCACGCGTCAACTTCGGACGTAAATAAATATCTCTATATGTAAGTTTTCTACATACAGAGTGCAAGCGCGACAATAGTTCAATATTAGACAATAGAAAATAGTTCGTTATTATAATAAAATAAATCTTTAATTTGTGTGACCGTGTACCCATGTACATACATATAAATATCTATATGATAATGGTCTAGTAATTATGAAGTTAGAGAGGTAGAAACAGTTAATACGTTTATTTTGTCCTCAAGAATTGTACATATATATATACATAAGATTATATAAGATTTTCTCAAAATTATGATATAATACTTTTAGAGAGACTAAATAAAGCCCTTTCATAGGATATCCAAATGTATCTTATTGCTCTACTTTAAATCAAATTAAATCTATCCTATTTTAAATCAAAAACATAAAATGTTCACAAAATTAAAAACAGACGCGATCTTACGAACAAACAGATATCGAATGTCAAGGGTTCCGCTTTTACCTTTTAGTTACCGAACCCTAACAACAAAACAAATTGTGAAATGCAGAAGCATCGATAATTTTAAAAATGCTATATTACATTAAATGATAAAAAGGTTTTATCCAAGTATTATACAAAATTAATAAAACAATAAAGGAACTGCGTTTGAATTATCGGTGATTGGAACTCGAAACTCAATTATTCAAAAGTAGTTCAACCGCTTATATTTTCGTAGCTATTAGACAAGACATAATACGAAGTAATATACTAAACATTTTTTATGTAATAAATGTTTTACTTTAGCTGCATTATTGTGGATGAAAATTTATAATGGAAAAGTAAGGCAAAGATTTTATGTTTTATATGTAATTGGCTCTTTTGACAAGAAAATTTCTTAACTTTATAAAAGACTTCTCTCTATTAAAAGTAGTTTAGATGTTCTTATTTAGTATCGTATGGAAGTACCATAAGAACAAATGATCGTAAAATATATATACAAGCATGAACCTAATACACAAGGTAAACATGGTAGAGTTTAAGCCGAAAAGCTACAGATGTCGGCCATCTCCGAGTGAACTTCATCCCTCCTGCCATTAGTCATTGAGCTCGCTGAGGTAATAAATTGAGGTTGAGGTGCTCACGTTATTTATCCATGTTTTATGACGACGTTTACAATAAGAGAGTCAATTTAAATAATAATGAGACTTTTGCGAATATTAGCATAACCGCCGCTAAGGCTGGAAATCGAGGGTGGTCTGTTTGTTATGGGGGTTGCAAGGGATTACATTTTAGGATAATGAGATGAAATAAGAGGGTATTATAATTATATGTTAAACGTGCCAGGAATTCAGTTATGAAATTAGGTTATTTTCTATGCTCTAAGGTCATTTAAAAAACTTTCTTTTTTAGTATTTTTATAATATTTATTAAACATTTCTGGTATTGTTTCTTGTTTTATTTTAGTTTTTTTTTCAAGTTACACTTAAGATTTACACTATAAAAGAAACTAAAATAAATTATTTCAGATATGTTAACTTAACGTTTTTAGAGAAATACGCTGTTATGAAAATATAAACATGCACGGGTGAAAATTCATTAATTTATTTTAGCCATTCGTTAATCTATTTTTTTCCCGATACTATATAGTTTTAATTTTGTTTGTATTGTGTTCGTTTTCGTTAATTATCTTAGCAAAAAGGTGCTTTATCATCTCTTATTTTCAAAACTTTCGAAGCTAAAATCATGAAAATCTGAAGAGAACTGTAATGATTGTCCTAGGTCTCATAGTTTTTGAGGATAATTTTCGAGAAATTTACGATTTTTTCATGAAACATTTACTAGGCAGCATATTAACAAAGTGGTAGTTTAATAGAAACACTTTGTAAAGGTTAAAATTTTTATATATAACTGATTATGTATAGCAATCTCATAGTATGAGTTCAACCCGTATTTAACAAGTTTTATTAATATGTTAACAGTGAAAAATATTTACTTTAAGATATTTCGTTTCATTTAGTGGCAAGACCCTTTTACGTACAAATATTACATAAAATATTTGTACATGCATAATAACTTTAAATAATATTTATAAAATAACGTATTATAAATTCGGTGCTTCTCTCCTGGTTCAACCTCGCATTCTTTATTTATATCTAATTTTTCAACCAAATGTTAGATTGCAAAATACTAGTTGAAAATTACGGTTTTCTTCCATTCTTGGTATGAGCAGTGGCATTGAGGTAAGTTAAAGTTTCATTTTACAGGTATTCGTAAGTAAATACTTATGAAAAGGTCCTAACAAATTAGAAGTAGGTAAATTATTGTGATATTCAAGTAAGACAATATTCTTTCCTTTTATAAAAAATTTAAATTATTCTCTAAGAAAACTGTATGTGGGCAGTTTATTTATTCCCTACTTAAGCGAAAATAAAATATACAGTTGTTAGGAATATAATGAAATATTTTGGATAATCTGAGAATTTAAATTTATACTTGGCAGAACTCTGTAAAATATTAAGCTCTACAAGACGCTTACTTAACATGAGCTTAAATAGGCGTCTTGTAGAGTTTAATATTTACTCCTCCATCTTCTTACGTGGGACGTGTACCTCATTTTCTTAACAAAACGCTACAGACTACTGGACGTCTCTGGTTAATCGTGCTAAAGTAGATTAGAATATTTTTAAAAGTGATAAGTGTGATAAAAATAATTTACATTTAAATAAACATGTCGTCCTATTTATTTTTACTGAAGAAAACCAATATTTGATAATAAACTAAGGTCATGACAATTAGGGTTTTCAATGTCGAAAGGAAAACTATTCATTTTCTCAGAAACAGCTTGACGTATTAACTTGAAATTGTATGTAAATAACGAAGTATATTAATTCGCATGTATATTAATTACCAACAGAAAACAGCTAAAGCTAGCTAACACTGAAAGAGTAGAAATTGGAGAGGGACAGCGATTAAGTTTTAAAAAAATATATTTTTCGTATGTAGTGGGGGGTGTTGTTTAAAAGGTCCCAAATATATTTTTTATGTTAAAAAAATTTAAAAATGTATTTATTTATTTTTGAAACATTGACCATAAAATTATAAAAAAGAAAGCCTTTTTAGAGATCCAGGCAAAGGTTACAGGATAATTATAAAATGGTTTTAGATGTGCTAATTTTTAAGATATTCACCATAATGTATATGTCCCATGACTAAATTATTTAGGCACAATTAAATGAAACTACGTGATGTAGTATTATTTCTATTTTCTTTAACTTGTTTACCGCGAAGATTAGAGAAGAAGGTTTTTTGCTAATAGCCCACCTGAAGATGTTGTAATAAAACGAAACTTAGGTCGTGGAAAAGAACTTAAAAAAAGTAGAAATAATACTACATCACGTAGTTTCCTTTAATTGTGAATGATGAATTTCTACAAAATGAACGCCAAATATATTCAATATTAATTATTTTGGTATTATTAAATATATAATTAATTCTATTAGATATTACTAGCGGGAAAATATAAAAAAAAAAAGAAAAAAAAAAAAAATATATATATATATATATATAGTATTGAGGTTTTACGGATAAATGAAATCTCATAACAATTTTCGTGACAGGAGAGGTTCTTCAAAATACAATAATGTTTAGTCGGTTAAATGGAATAAAAATAAATCTCGACCAAGTTATGATTTCCAGTTTAAATTTTGAAACTGAAGTTCGAAATTGTGCTCGGCAGTAATTGCGTTACTATTTTTGTACATTTTCAACATTACATAGTCCTTATCAGGATTGAGGTACGAGTATGTTCGCATATCATAAAGGATATACCAAATATTGGGTTTTATTTTTCAATATTTTCGAAACTATACATCGTTAGATGTTTCTTATATGATGGAATAAAGGTTTCTGAAATAGTTGTAACGAGATGTATTTATGAGTAATAATTTTGAAGTAAAACTTCTTTACGCACGCTTGACTTGGGGAGTAAGCTGGTGAATGCGTGACGAGAGCGTTACGAAAAGTGTGATCGGGCGAGGCCAACGGAAGTTGAGAGGGTAATATAAGTTAGTAAAGAGAGAGTTAAGTTTCATATATTACTGTAGGGACAAGAGAGAGAGGTGCGAGCACACATTTTCTTTCTCTCTTTATCTCATATTCAGTTATGTTTCGTATATCTAAGACACAGTGCAAGCCTACTATCTGTATCACACTGCAGGAGCAAGAGAGAGCAGGTCGCGCACATATTTTCTTTCTCTCTTCCTCTCATAGCCAGTGCATGAAATATATATATATATATATATATATATATATATATATATATGTATATATATATAGATATATATGTATATATATATATATATATATATGCAAGTTTGCTAGCGTTACGCGAACGGTGATTTTTTGATTATATTGTGATTTCATTTCTTGAACAATTTTATAAATTATTATTTTGTTCAATACATTAAATATTCTACGTTTAAAGTGAATAAAATTGTAAATTCATTTTAAAGTTCATATTTTGTGAATTTGAAATTTTACTTCAGTCGTGTGGTCCAAAGCACACTTGTTTTTTATTTCCTGTTTTTAGGTATTTATAAGTACTTTCCTATGAACCCTTAAATGATAAAAATAGAACATTAGTATAGTTAGTATAGTAAAATAGAACATTAGCAAATTTGTATAAAAGAAAAGAAAGAGATAAATTTTGCAAGTCGCTTGTTTTTAAATTATTAAAATCCGAAACAAATGGTCACTGAATAATACGTCCCTAATGACTTATGTAAATACAGTGTGATAAGGAGGATATAATCCTGGCCGACATAGAATTCGAAATGAAGTAAAAGGGCCGTTTTATCAAGGTAAATGTTATTCTCAAGTATTGTTTCTCTGAGTGGTACAAAAATGTTTCCTATTTGCTAAAGGAAAAAAGCAAGTTGATGTCAAGAACAGCAATACCAAACAACATTCTTTCACTCTATGTACATGAATACTATAACCGTTGATAAAACAAAAATGCACACCCCCGTTTTTTATTGTTTCGTAAATAAAAAATTTAAAGAAAAAGTTAAAAATAAAATTCTGTCAAACACGAGTAGAACTCACACGACGAGTTTTCGGTTCACATTTCTCGAATTTTTAAGAATTTCTCTAAACTATTTACGACTAATTATCAGTGTTCCTCATTATATATTATATTGCTTACTACAACTTTCACTGACTTAAATATATGGTGGATATTTGAAAAATTATTAGATCGAAGGTAATCGCTATAGTTTCCGGCGCATGAAATTGAAACAAAATCATGCAATTAATTTGTCTACTTAAAATTCCCATATTAAGGTTTTTGAGCTTTGCTGTTTACATATGTGCGGGATAATACACTTTACTTTATCACTATGATAAATTTAAAGTTTTCTTCGTCAAACAGATTCTGAGAAAAAAAGCTGTGTCGAACGGACGGACAGACATGTGTAAGATCTTACAAGGGTTATGTTTTTTTTATTGAGGTACGGAACCCTTAGAATAAGTTACAAACGGCAGGGTGCAAAGACAAATAATAAATAGGAGTAGGAAATCGTCAAAAATGGTCCATAATTTCGACCTGTAATAAATTTTTTTACATACAGACCAGCGCACGGAGCCGCATGTCATATTTCAAAGGCAAACTTAAATCATAAGGAATATTTATAAAAAATTCAAATAGCATCATATTTATAGAAATACATCCTCTTTTTAGAAAACTGTATTAAAAGTTGAATACTTGTAAAACTACCAGAGTTATAATTGTTATCTCATCAAAACCCAAAGTTGACGCATCAGTGGATAATTAAGCGAAAATCCGCGGGGTACGCAAAGTGCTTTTATTTATTTGTCTCTTTATGCGCCTATAAACGAGCATATTCTCATAAAGAACAATTCTGAAAAATCATAAAATTACGTTGAATTTTCACTTTAATTAAAACGTTTCTACGCGGAAAGTAAATTTTGATTAATTGCTATTTTCAATTTCTGAGCATAGTTCGTTTCAGACGAAAAAACTGTTCAATTTCTTATCTGATCAAGTATTCATTGTTTTTAAAGCATGTTCAAATTCATTGGCTGCTATTTACAATTTCTGAGCGTAGTTCATTGCAGGGGAAAAATGGTTGAATATCTTATATTAATAAATGTTCGTTATATTTTTAGCCAGTTAAAATTTCACTTTACTTAAAACATTTCTCTGTTGAATGTAAATTTTCATTAATTGTTCTTTAATATTTCTATATAAAGTTCGTTTCAAGAAAAAAAGGGCTGTATATCTTGTTTGCTCAAATAAAAATTATCTTTAAAAATGTTCAAATTTCACTTTAATTGAAACATTTCTCCGCAGACTGTAAGTTTTCATTATTTTCTACTTACAATTTCAGAGAGTAGTATTTCATTCGAAAAACAAGTTGCAATATTGTTTTAGTTGGTTATATAACCCAAATCAATATTTTTCCCAATTTTCATGGCTCCTTCACCAATACTTCGTGAAACCTTCCCTGGACTATGGTACGAGAAAGACGTACTAAAAGTTTTCATACATTAAGTAAGAAGGTGAAATATTTGAAAATACACGACCGTTTCTCCATAAAGATATCTATTACGCTACGTTTATTAATTCATACAAATTTTGAGTTTATTAAAGTTATGTTTCAGAAAAATCCTTCAAGTTTACGAAGAATATTTTAGTTACACAAATAACTAAAGGTGTACGCTCTCATTCTCGATTAGAACTAAAAGATTATTGGTGTGTTAAAAGAAAGTAACTAACACGCAACACACGTAAACATAAAACTTAACTTTTAACTGCTTCAGCGTCCCAGGACTAATTGCTTCGTTGAAATGTTTGCGTTATAATTTAGTTAAACTTGTTAAATGGTTCAATTTTACATTGAAATCTTCAAATGAATGTGATTGATTTATTTAGTGAAAAATTCAGTAAATAATTTGTTAGATATTTCTGTTTATAAGAGTTCATCGATCTATGTCAAATATTTTCCAGATGGTAAATTAATTAAGTTAATATAAATGAGATGTTGTGAAGGAATATTTCAATTCATCAGTAAAAATATTACTTCCAGAGGGATTAAATACTTGTTTATTTTAAATGTTGTTCAAGAATCAAATTTTATTTTATTTGTTGCCAGAGATCACTAAAAAAAGAACATATTGCAGGCATTCGTTTTAAAATGTGTATACTGCTTGAAACTTTCTCGTATGTAAAAATTATGGACAGTTTTACTAACAACTGAAAATGGAAATTATTTGAGAAACTATAAGTAATATCAGCAAAGTGATTTGAATTCAATACTTATTAGGTTATTGCGTTTACAACAAAGAACAAAAGTAAACGAACTTTTCTTTCTGTATGCTAGATTCAATTAATCTGAAGGAATAAAACGTAATAAGTACGTTGTCTCAAAATGTATTGAAATATGCAACTGAACTCAATGCCACCTTCACAAAGATGAAGTGAATATCGTGTTCGTAAAATTAGTGAAAAACAATAAAACTATTTCGACTTCGAGAATTGAACACTTTTTCTTCTCAAAAGCAAATCATAGTTATTAATGAGTTGTATAACCGCAAATTTGCTTTCTTTTTGAAACTAACGACTTTTTTTTGAGTTGCTTCTGTTAAGGTATGGACTCTAAATATGACTTTGGTGGCATAATGCTGAATTTATTTGCATCTCGTTTTGTTATTTACATATATTTTTCAAGTAATTTACCAAAAAAAAGAAAAAATGCACTACTTTAAAAACTGATCCCTTTTTGCTGTAATACTAATTAACTGTAAAAGAAGTTTGAAGTATTTACTATCACATTTCTCCACTTATTTTTGGAATATAACCGTTATTTTAAGATAGAATTTGTCGAAATATTTCAATACAATTGAGATAAAAAACACGATTGATTATAATTAATTTTTTAAAGTTGATTTTAAATATTTAGTAAAATTTTACAGCAAGGCATAAATTAATTTTTATTTCAATGCAAAGCAATTTTTTGGTCCCTTTTTGATGAAAAATACAAATGTCAACAGATAAAATGAATATTATAAGTATGGAATGATATTAATAGTTGCTTTAGTGTATATTTTGGTTTATCTTGTAGCAAATATTATATGTAACTATAAATTATTTACGGTTCGATTTTGTAATTAAAAAAATCTGAGTGGTATATATTTTTCTCAATTTCTTAAATATTTATCAAGAAAACTGAAAAATTCTCTTATATATAAAAGTGTATTTAATTTATTGTATTTAATTCTCTCAATAAACACGACGAATAATTTTATGAAATCTTTGTTCATGTATTACATGAAAAATTATTTTTGATGATTCAAGAAGTTTGTGCAAAAACGTTCGTTTTAAAAGATTACTTCACTAAATATATGTTATGTACGTACAGCCTATTATTTTCATAGTAGCGTTCGTATGACAATATCGCATTTTTACATCCAGGTTTTCATACATGACGCTGAAAAAGATCACAAACGAATTCTGAAAATCGACGGTTTTTCCTGAACCCGTGACGCGAACAGGTGCTTCGAAGTAAGTAAGAGGCTCACTTAAGTATCTACTTGAGGAAAATTCTAAACGAGATGGAAATGTACACGAATTCGGCATAATAGTGACAGTACTTTTTCATGAATTATTTCGCTTCAACGCCAGTATTTCATGAAAAATTATATACAGTAAACGTTACGCTCATAGTCAGTGTGTTTTAAAAGGTATACAAGTTTAAATTAAAGAAGTATATAAAAATTATGATGATGGCCATGGTATTAGCTTTATCAAAGAAGTAATTTTAAGCCATTAGTTTTTATAATTATAGGCTTATACGATATATTTAAACATTAATGGCATAAAATTACCTCTTCAATTCCACGGTTGGCTCGATATAATTTATCGTGAAATACTGGCGCGTCAACGCCAGTATTTCATGAAAAATTATATACAGTAATTGCACTATAAAAATATCGTTATTGTTAACGATATTTTTGTAGTGCACTTACTGTACATGTTAATTGTATGCCATTACTTTTTATGATTATAGGCTTATACGATATACGTAAACACTAATGGCATAAAATTTCCTCTTCGTTTCCACGGTTCGATTTCAATCATTTTTTTAAAATATAATTGAAATAAATAATTTTCATATAGAAAATTTGGAAATTCCAAAACACTTATTGTATCATTTCATAGGATATACTTTTTCCGCGATGAAGCCTATTAAAAGCAGCTAGCATAGTATGTAAGTACAAGAAAATACAAAATCGAGAGACGACATGGCAGTTAGACATGAAAAATATTTAAACTTGGTATAAAGTGAAATTTACTCATAAATTATCGCCATAATTAGATACAATATTTTTTGAAAACACGGTCAAAGAAACTGCCGCTAACAAATATTCATCCGTGCCTGATAAAAAAATTATGGGAAATGTACTCGGATAATTAACATAGATGAATTTAATATGCGACAAGACGAAGTGTGAAAGAGGGTACGTAAAAACGTAATACCATAAGCCGTTATATATCTATATAACGGTATTTACATATCTACTTGTGATATTACGCTAACATTGTCTTTGGAACATTTTCAACACCGAAATATAGATTACATCTACGTTGTTGACAGATAGAAATCCAGTGATTTCGATTTTCTTTCACCTTTTTACTTCTTTATTTATGTACCTTAATACATACAGTATAAACCATGCATTAAACATATGGCGAACTTATTGCCATAATAGCCATCTCTTACAATAAGACAAAAATTCTGTTAAAAAAAGCAATTCTTATTCACATCACTGCATATTATTTTGAACAAAAAAACTAGTTATTTTTAGGGTTCCGTACTTTAAAAGGAAAAGAGCAACCCTTACGGGATCACTTCGTTTTCCGTCTGTCTGTCAAGGCCATTTTTTCGCAGGAAAGCGTGGATTAAACTGTAGGTTACGTTAATTGATCTAGAGTCCTGAAATGTGATAAGAACCAAGATGTTACAGCACAAGCAAATGTTAATTTGTAGCTATATAATATAAAAAAAATATTTTTTTAAATATGAGCTTTTGAAAGATATAATGGAAGTCAATTTATTTTCGTCTCAAGGAAATTAAATTTTGTAAATAGTTAAATAGGAATATTATATACCATTAAATGTATATAAATGTCTAAATGTAATGTGCTTGACCGGTTTGTTATTTGTATTATTACAATCGTTACAAAATTAAATTGTTATAGAGTTATTTAACTGAAATAATATTTGTAATAATTATAAAATTAAGCACAATTTCGATCATTTTTTTATTCCTAAAAGAATTGACTTTTGTATTTTATAAGAATTCGTATCTGGAAGTTTCATTTTTATCAAAAATATTGCAAGTAGAAAACTCTCTCTACAGAGTTTTATCTAAAATGCAACAGGTTTCAGTCTTACTACGCGATCGTCAATCCGAACACTATTCATCGTTCAACTCGCTAAACAAATAGGGTAGAACCTCCCTTTTTATTTGTGTATGTTTTAATATGATATTTACAAAAAGAGGATAAATGTAAATAATAATGAGGTATTCCTAAAAATAAAAAAAAATAAGGAATGGCGGTGTGGTTTGTCTGACATTGGAGCCGGAAAAATGTATTACTTTCAATTTGTTTGTTGAGCTGAAATAGGATATTTAAACTATAGATAACATTTAATAATTCACTCAATTTTAGTAGTTACATTGCCAAAATAATAATGAAATGTTAAATAAATCTAAAGCTAAATTTGGCTCTGACGTACAGTAGTATTATATTTAAGGGATCGGCTATCATCCCCCGTTTCGTGGGATATTGATTTTACGTTACAAAAACATGTGAAATACGAGTAAGATTCGTATTATGACGGTTTCGTACACATGTAGACACTTATAGACATTTGAGTGTACAACATTTCTCTTCAATTATCTACTTGTATAAATTTTTCACGACTTGAATATGTTGCCTACTTTATATTTCGGAAGTATGAAAATACGGTACATATTTCGAAAAATGATTAGATCTAAGATAATTGCTACAGTTTTCGTGTAATGTTCTACTCAGATCTTAGCAAACCTCTTTTTATTATGATTTCTAATTTGTAAGTTTTGGAAATAAGTGGGATGTTTTTTCGGATATTCTATTGAATATATTTGTTAAATATGCGTATTAAATGTTTTGTAATATTTTCGAATTTCTTATAGCAAGCCTTTCAAATGATACACTGTATGAAATATGAAGTTTAAAAACATTCGAATATTTCATTACCCTTGTTTAATTTATTTATTAAAATTTTCAAAAAGTTAGTTGTTGAAAAATATGGAAGGTAGTCAAAACCCACACAAAAAACTACATCAAATACCTACGTCCTTGTTTTTTTTTGAGAAAATTGGCTGGTATAGACGGATGGACCAATAAATATGAGACTTATTTAATTAAGGATTATTTTTTTAGTTTGCGGTACGGGACCCTAACAATATTGACATATTTGTTCTTTTTCTTTTTTGAGTTTCAAATAATAATGAAGGAAGTAAAACAGGAATTGATGTTTTCTCATTTAATATAACTATTATATTTAGGAATATATAATTTATACATTTTAACAATGTGTGTATAAACTTCGTTGTGGGAAATACTAGTAACTCAGTTTCAGTTTCGTTATTGGAAGTACTAGTAACTCAGAGATTGATTACATTGAGATAATGAATGGGAGTAACAGAACCCTTGAGTTTTCCCATGACCTTCTGTCCAATCTTCTGTCAGAGCACCATAATATCGTCGACTTTCATTTAACCCGTACCCTTCTCAAAAACAAATTATATCGACAAAATATGTCTTAATGTATCAATTACTACTGTTACAACACTGACAAAACAAGATATTAAAACTTAATATCACTCACAAACATCTATGGGACGTCGACTTTCATTTAACCCGTACCCTTCTCAAAAACAAATTATATCGACAAAATATGTCTTAATGTATCAATTACTACTGTTACAACACTGACAAAACAAGATATTAAAACTTAATATCACTCACAAACATCTATGGGACGTCGACTTTCATTTAACCCGTACCCTTCTCAAAAACAAATTATATCGACAAAATATTTCTTAATGTATCAATTACTACTGTTATAACACTGACAAAACAAGATATTAAAACTTAATATCACTCACATATACTTTATAATATATCTAATCTCTATGGGACGTCGGCTACATCTATGGGAACATCGATGGGATTTAGGCTTTCATTTAACCAATATTCTTGTCAAAATTAAATAATATCGTGAAGATATTGTTCTACGTACCAATAAAAAATCAATGTACACTTAGCATCAGCTGAAGAGCTTTGAGAAATCTGGTCGATAAATTACTTTTTTAATACGAATATATTGTTATATTAACTTTAATATTTGCTTTTATTTAACCGATTCAAAAATAGCTTGTCCATCTTTTTCCATTTAAATATCCATACGCTGTGAGTTTTAACTCTTCTGGCGTTTTAAGACTAAATTACAACAAAAGTAGAGAAATACTCTAATAACCGAACTTCTTATTTTAAAGAACTATATACAGAATAAAATCTTTCTCATATAAAATACGAAATAAAACTTGATTTTAACAGTTATATATGGATTTAATTATTTAAACATGTGACAGCACTTGTGAGAATTATAGACGTTTGGGTGATGTATATTAAATTTTATATTACCCACTACTTGTCATGATTAAACACAAATGCCTAAATATACTCAATATTATCTTCATAGCAATACCTATCACAAGCGTAACGTATGTTTATTAATTTATAAATATATGAGATATTGAAGTTCCAATCTGGAAAAAGCTAATCAAGGTTGCGATAAAACCTACACTCACAGTCCAGATTAGAGTCAAACGTTTCCATAAAGTGGAAAATTTTGCAAAATTTCCTAGCTTATTTATAAAACATAACTTACACTCGAGAGGTATTACGAGCGAAGTCCTAACTTTATTCATTTCAATACATTAAGGCTAATTGCTTCATAGAAATAATTTCGTAGTAATTTATTTAATTAGAACGTTAATTACAAAATAAAATGTTTAAGCGTCAAGGTATTAAGAAGTAGTGGAAAATTATATACTATCTACTTTATTTAAGCTATTTGAAAGAGACTTTCATTTGTTACTGAGCTTGCAGGTTGACTGATGAAAACCCGTTTAAGTATTTATGTACTCTCATACTGTGCGAGGAGTTAATTAGGTGTTAAATATCAATAAAATATTTCAGGTTTTTTTGCTACCCTTTACTTATGACCATTATAATTTTGATTATTTACGAACACTTTTATCTATTAAATTTAATCAATTTTCGAGGAGTAAACTTTGTGAATTTCTCTAAAATGACATATTTGTTTGTTTCAAAACTGAAAAGTCAGCGTATTATCGTGTCATATAGATGCCTTCACGACAATTTTTATGGAGACAGACATGGAATGATGATGAAGACTTGCATTAAATTTACGTACTGATAAGATGACCTATCTCGGTTGGATGGGAATCTCTATGAAGCGTCATCAATCTCTCACTTATCACGTAAAAACGCATACCTACTCGAAGGGGAATATATTTTAAACTTAATTACGGTAATACTTGCACGTTGGTGGCGGTGAGGAAATAAAAAACATATTTTTTTTTATATTTATGATGAAAAACTATGTGGTAAGTGGCAGAATTCTAATATTTGAAAGAGCAAATTTATTAAGAGCTTTGTTTTAATAAGTGAGCATATGACTAACATGTAATACTACTAATTTAATGGCAGGAACATGTTTTGTAAAATTGAAGGTAGAATAATGGGCAACCCTAATTGCCAATTACAAAAAAAACACAGAGCCATAAAACATTTTGAAAAAATATTCAATAATTTTCAATAAAATAAATTAAACATAGTATACACAGTGTAACACCAAAAAATCCATATTACATTACTAACATAAATAGAAGAAAAAGGTTTACAATACCTGAACTGCCATTTTGCTTTGTTTACAAACATTCTCTTTTGGTATGGAATCAGTATAACCCTGGCCGACATAGAATTTACGTCTAATTCGGTATGAAATAAAGCAGCCGTTTCATCGCGACAAATATTGTTCTCATACGTCCATTTCTGAATAGTGAAGAAATAGTTCCACTTTGCTTATAGAGAAAAATAAGATACAGTTCAGCAAGACACCATAGCAATCTTTTTTTATTTAATATATATAAAAGTGTCGTTGAATACTAAAATCATTGGTAAAACCAAAATTGTACACAAGCGTAGTTTTATTATTTATTAAATAAAGAATTATAAGAAAAAGTTGAAAGTAAAAAAAAATTGAAAACAACGGGGAGTAAAGAGAAGGGACAAGAAGATTCGTGCAAAACCTTGGCTTGGAAAGGTCATCAAACAAAAAAAAAGAAATTCTTGTAGAGACATTTTGATAACAATTAAACTATTTTAAAAACCGCTATGAAAATCAATGTACTACTTTTAAAATATTTAAAAACTCATGGAAAAAGATCAATAATCACCAAAATCGATCAACAATTGCGACCTGTGACATTCCTTCGTACGTTCATAGGTATAGATCATTGAGCGGAGAAACATATCATTTTTCAAAGACAAATTTAAATCATAATATGAATTATAAAAATTAAAAAGAGCATAGCATGCATATGTAAATAGCTTCCTTCATACGAAGAATAATTCTCGAATGCAATCATAATATCTGCCAATGCCACATAAATGTCCAATATTTTTTACATAAATTTCAATAGATCTCCTATATTAACATCATTTATTTTAACAGAAATATTTCTTGCTCCGCCTAAGTAAGTTAATTATTAATCACCTCCAAAGCGTGTTCATATTCAATTTCAAATAACACATATCACTGCAGAATGTCAACCTCCATTAATTATTATTCATAAATTCTTAGTGTAGTATTTCAAGCATTATAGCAGTGAAATAATATATTAGTAAAATACGTAAGCTAAATTATTAGGTTCCCCTGTTGTCTACACATACTTATAAAATTTTCTCTGAATTACAAAACATGCGGCACCTCCTAATAAAATGTGCAAGAAAAAATATATGAAAATGCACGACCTTTTTTTCTTTACTATATCAGTTAAAGTATGTTTGTTTACACGTAAAAATCGGAGTTCTTATGTGGGTAAAGTTTATCAAGATTAGGAAGACGTGTTTCGTTACGCAAATATGTAAAGTTGTGCGCTCTTAGTGCTGATTACAATCAAAAGTTCTCATAAAGTGGAAAGTAAAATATCCTGATGTTTTCATGGAAAGTAACTAACAACAACAAATGTAACATGTATAGCTTAACTTTTAGCTGTTTCAGCACGCCGGACTAATTAGTTCGTGTAAGTTATAATTTCGTTGGACTTATTAAAGAATTCAATATCAAATTGTGCTCTTTGAATTAATATAATTCATTAAAGAGTGACAAACTCAATAAATCTTTTTTAAAAGACTCAATCCTTTTTTATCAGAAAATTTCCCGGTGGTAAATGATTTTCAAAATCGATACATGTAATAAAACTGTAACAGAGTGAATTCTGTACATCGAAAATAATATAAAAAGGGAGATTGATTTAGTATATAGAATAAAAATAGATGCTAGAAAACATGTGTTTAGTATTTCTGTCTTTGTACTTGTCTGTCAGTTACTTTGTTGCTTAATCACAATAAATCTACTGGACGTATTTTTATGAAATTTGATACGGCAATAGTTTACATTTGTGGGATACTTTTTAACTGGATATTACAGATTAGAAATAATATTGACTTGAGAATTATGAAATTGTTACTTTCAACACCATATATTACGGTTTTTGATTAATTTTATGCTTGTAAAAATAAATAAAAAATTTAAAAAAACAAAAATATTGACGACTGTAATAATAATAGTAAGAACAGTTTCAAAATTCAGGTCATTCGTAATGTAATGATAAGCGCTTTGGCACTCTATACTGAAGACCTAGGTTCAATTATCACTGGCCGATTGAGTTTTTTTGTAGTTACTAAATTGATGTTGTTCTTAAATATTAAACTATTTTTGACTCATAGTATTACTTTTAATAAGTAAAAATCTAACGTCAGCTAATAGCGGTATTTGTAAGTTATACGCTCATAGAAAATGAAGTTCACTTCATTCAAGGTTGTTATTAAAAAATTATTTATTATTGGTTATTTTAAATATTTACGTAAGAAGGAAAATTGTTAATGTAGGCATTTATTTCATAAAAAGTAATTGGGGCCATCTTGGGACTATCTCTTTGGAACTTTCTTATGCAGCAATTCAATATTTTTAGTTTTTCATTTATACATTTCTAGAAATTTTAGGACTACACTTAGCGATAAATATCTTTGGAATACTCTTTCTTCGATTTAGTTTACATTAATGTTAACCTGGTCAAGCTTGAAATTTTTATGAAATTTAATAACATTTTTTGATTTATATATGCTACTCATTAATAAAAATTTACTCAATTTTTTCTAAGGGTATACATTTTTAATCATATGAAATTAAAAATGTCACGTAAAAGCAATTTTTTTAAATACTTTTGTTAAATATAACCTTTTTCACTAAATAATCACATTACTTGCAGTTTGAATATATAGAATCTAGCCTTAATCTCACATTATGTGTATATCCTGTCATCCTTGATGATGCTCTTCCATGATGCATATAACCAATTTTTAAGCTACTCCTCGCTAAAACCGCTCAGATTTTCTGAGAATCTTTACAAACGAGAGTACACGTAAGGATCTTAGTAATCCCAGGCTAGACAATAAAAGCTCAACCAACTTAAAATACTTTTCTCACTTACAGTTTCCGATAATATTATCCAATATCATGAAAAACGCTTTTCAGCCATGAAACCAAAGCTAATTCATAAAATGTAAAAATTTTGAATACTTAATTAGTTGCATAATTTTCACGTATATAAATGTCGGCTTTTAGTTTCCTCTGTAAAACTATGTGAATTTGTGTGAAAGGCAAGCAAAAAAATCACTATCTTCATTAATAGCTTTTACAAAATGTTTACTGTTGTGTTGTTTGTAGCAATTATAATATTATGAGATTTTAGCTTACTGGGACAAGTTAATAATATTTTGCTTACTAACAACCAGTTAATTTCTCAAAGGCCGTACTTTTTAAGCCAATCATTTACATTTTCCCGGCTGTACCATTGGCTCATAAAATATAAATATGAATCAGTGTAGTCACTTTTCTGACCCAAGAAAACATTAATCATTTTCATGTCGTCATGAATCATTCAGTTACGATCGTGATGCATATTTTATCCAACATGAAATAAATAATTTCTTTTTCTCTTTCAGAGTAGTGGAGTACGCAAAAGACACAGAACTAATCTTGTCATTGTGCAGCATAACACAATTCGAAATTCTTTTACTACTTTCAGTAGAAAAGAGCTAATCCATTAGTGTATTTTTTGTTAAATTCATATGTTGTATAAGACCACCCTAATAAAAAAAAATTGTCAAAATATGGCAATAAAACCTTTCACGGGTTTGATAGAAGGAAATTTTTATATTTTGGTGTAGTTACTTTCTTGTCTCTTGAAAGCGTTGCAAAAATTTTAGAACTTTATTTTCCATGTCAAATAATTCAATAACTTTCGATAAAAAGGATTAAGGTCTGATGACTACTATATGTGAAATCTGACTCTGTTTCTTGGCTATTTTCTTTCATATTCTTTTCTTCACTTTCCATAAAGAATGATTCAGAGCAGGATAATTATGTTAATGGAACTAACATTAAAGACTCGCTTTAATTTGGAAGAAGTCACTGGGTAAATAAATAATTAGATTATGCCTATTGTTAAAATTAATATAATTAGTTTTCACAAGACAGACATATCAAACGTCGTAGTAATTTTGAGCTTCTCGACGTAACTTTAGTGTTCTGAATTAAAGTATTAAAAACGTTTTTGATTACATAATTGTATACTTAAGCACATTTAAATTAAAATACGAATAATTAACGAAGTCCAAGATAAATTTTCAATAAGTTTGAATGTATAAGATAATGAAAACTATTTCTATTATTAAATACCAAAATATGTAACAAAATCTCAATAAGCACAAAAAACTACTTCGATTATCTTAAGAAGCTCTCCTTGTGGGATTAATATTTTCAATTTTAACGAAACTAATTACGAGTCTTTTATATGTAACTTAAAATGTGGGCCAACGCCCTAAATGAAGGTAGATCCAAATTATATCAAAAGCAAGAACTTAAATAAAAACGAATGTTTCATTCATTAACAATATTGAAGACAAATATATTAAAACTATTTGGATTACTTAAGTAATATCTCTATGTGGGAACCGTAATAATTATTTTAGCTACACTAATTACAAGTAATTTTATTTATAACTTAAAATATACGCTCGCGCCCTAAATGGGGGTAATTTCATAAAAATAATATCGTATTCGTTAACAGTCAAAATATTAAAGGATAGAAATAAAAAGCAGTCGATAATCAGATTTAGTCGTTTCTTAAACATAACTTAAAATACACTACGCAAAAGAAACAACTGGCCCAATATAATTAATTTTCCCTCATATATAATGCCTGCATTTACAATAAAACTAACAAATATGCAAAGCTTTCATCTTTTAGCTTTTTTCTTTTATGCTAGTTTACTGATGTTAATAGTCAGAAAATTTTTTTTATAATTATATTGTCATGATTAAATCTAATATTTTTAAATATGCCACTAATTCTTGTGTATATTATGTGAGCAAAAATAAATAAATAGCTTTCATATCAACTCAATATAAATATACTAATTTCGAGAATTGTATGGTGTCTCGAGTGAGTTAGATTAGGAAAATTGTTTTCCTACCTTAACGAAATCGTGTTTCCCGTTTCAGCGACTTCTGGTGAGATATGATGATCTAGATATTATTATGTTGATATAATTTTAATGTGTTTATACAATTTTTAATATAAAATTAAACCGATGTCCTTTCGCTGAGGATAGTGCAAAATAATTAAAGTAAGAAATGTTTTCAAATATTCCTTAGTATGATATAATGTGAAGCTCGTTTATTTTTTAACTATAACTAACAAGTGAAAATAATAATAGATTTAAATAATGTTGTAAACATATTGGGATCATATAAATGATTGCTCTTATATATACAATAATGAACAAAATTTAGCTTGTGTTATAACAAATAACTTAATTTATTTATGGATCTTTATAATAAAAATAAAAATCCACGTTGTTTTGCCTTAGCCTTTCTTAAACAATATCCAAGGAAAGTAAAATAGTATATTAAATCTATACATATTATTCATTCCATTTTCCCAATCAATACGTCTTTCATATATATATATATATATATATATATATATATATATATACATACATATATATATATATATATATATATATATATATATATATATATATATATATATATATATATGTATTCAAATATTATATGAACAAATTCTAACTTTGGTAATTCATGAACTTTATGTAAAAGGTTTTTTATAAAGTTCATTTTAGTAAATGTCCTATTATGTACGTACGGCATATCTTCTTAGTAGTCACATTCGTGTCAATATCGTATATTGACATACAGTTCTTTACACACAACGTGGTAAAAGAACGCAAACAAATTGTGAAAATCATCGACGACGTGAATAAGAGCTTTGAAGTAAATAACAGACTCTCTTGAGAAACATTCTAAACGAGATGAAAATGCATACAAAAAATCCACAGGATTCGACGTAATAGCGACGGAACTGCCTCACTGAAATTTGCAATAGTTGTTCGTTGGTTCAGCCAACCAAAGTATTGGGCTAAGATATGTACTTACTAAATATCAGTGGAAAATGTTGAAGTATCCGTAACAATATTTGGTTCGTAAGGATGATCATCAAACTAAATGACGTGGAAGCCGCAGTATATTTCTTCTTTATAAGGACAAGCAACTCATTGTCAGTATGTATCCATGCAGCCTTTTTACACGTGTCTGTGAAAAACTTGTCTATTATGAATCAGTTTATCGAATATATTTGCTAAAGTTTTCTTTTAATAAAGACATTAGGAATGAAGAAGATATGGAAATCATCATCAAAACCAAAAGTCGATATTTTAATTGAAAAGGACTCGAAAGCACTAAGTGTGTACGGGAAGACGATAAAATTGAAAAGCTTTTTGTGGATTGCGAGATCAATTTCGATTAAGTTTAATATATGGTATTTTTTCATAAATAACATAACTCGTGTTTTTTAACTTTTTTAGATATCAAAGTTTGGCACTTGCCAAAAACAAATGACCAAAATCAATTTTTCCAAGAAAGGTTCAAATAACTCTATGACATATTATGCTCCGTATGACAGTGAAGACCATTTAAACATTTTCCTGCATAAAGTTACGCTCCTCATAACAGTGAAAATCTCACCAAAATATTAGGTAAACTAAAGTTAAATATGCAAATAGAAAGAAAGACATTGAGGCAGAGAATAACTAGTCCTAAACAATATTTTAAACATAGAAAATATTTATTATTTTTTACATAGGCTTTTTGGTTAATAGATCTATATTTTGCACATTCCAAAAATCGCAATATGGATTAATGTGTAAGTTCGACTTTATCCCATAATGTAGTAATTAATTTTTGTATTAAATTGCTTTTATGTGAAGGTATTTCAAAGACTTTTTTTAATTACTGTTTCCTAAAATTTTAGTGCAATTTATAGAAAGATATCGGTAAATAATTATGTGTCAATGTGATTAGCAATAAAAAATTTAAAATTAAAATGTGCGTTTTATATCGTGTTATGGAATACGTGTAAAGGAACCTATGAAAATAGTACAGTATAGAAGTATAAGAAAATATCAAAACACTGAATCGAGAGATGATAAGACATTTATGATATGAGAACGCTGCAACAAATTCTTTCGCAATTAAGAGACATAAAATTTTAAACTTGAATCACACTTTCACCGATGTAAAATTAAATTTACTGTGTTATGTTATAGCCTCAGTTTGTACCATTTTTTCAAGTATATGATTAAAAGAAACTAACAAGCAATAGTCAACCATGCTCAATATTACATTGATGAGAAATGTCCACATATTATTAGTTAACCATAGAAGACGCGATGAATTTTTAAGGAGGGTACATATAAAATCCTGAGAACAATAATATTCATTTTGTTCAAATATAATCTATTATAAAGAAAAGCGTGATACCATGGAAAAATATCACCCTTAACTTTTGGATACAATAATTTTATATGACAATGTAGGCAAGGCTTACGATATTTCCAAAAGCGAACCTAGTAATTTTGTTGAGTACACGTAAAGATGTGATAATTTTGTTCTTCATCTACTAAGCCAAAAAAAAATTATTGTAGTAGGTTTTGATACCATCGCCACGTGTTATTCTCATCAAAACAAAAGTGGTTATTATAATTGTATTATTGACTGTCAAAATATTATTTATTTCAGTGAAGTAACTTCATCGAAATGATTTTTATGAAGTTATTACACTAAAATAAATATTGTCACATAAATTATAACAACATGTAACAAAATATAGGTGAAATTTCGATTCGCAAATATTATTTTTGTATATTTTAGGAAATTCATCTTTTTATAAATCTAGAAACTCTAATACTGTCCTACATATTGGACCAAAAAACTCCCTTTACAGAGCTTCAGCTGAAAAGCAACAGGTGTCAGCCCTCCTACGCGAACGTTAATCTTCCTACTATTAATCACTGAGTTCGCCAAACCAATAAAATGAGTTAACCTCAGTTTTCGTGTTATTTATATATGTTCTATAGTAATATTTAAAAAAAGAGAATAAATTTAAATAATAATGAGATACTTGTCAAAGTTGATTAATAGACTGTACGGGCGTAGTTTTTTTGTTGTTAGATCTGGAAAAATGTCATGGCTTTTGGTGATTTTTTGAGATGGGAAGGCAAGTTATTTATTTGTCTATGACCATTTAATAATTCACTTTCATCGATAAAATAATAATAAAATTATCCATAGAATTAAATCAATATTTTGGCTCTAATGTATAGAAATATTATATTTACGCGGGCGGATATCATTTCCACTTTGGTGGGACGTTGATTTTACATTACCAAAACTTATCAAAAATACATATTCAGATATTTAGAAACATTTGAGAGTGCTTCTATTAAACTATAAATATTAATTTTTCACCATTTTGTATAATTTTTGTTCATAGCAATAAATATAAAAATTGTAAGATCTGGATTGATTATTATATTCCTGTAATATTCAAGTCAGATTTTACTAATCCTTCTTTTTGATAATTTCTTATTCAGGAGTTTCAGAGAGGCCGCTCTATTCTCGGATGTTTTTTTAAATGTCTCTTAGATATCCAGTATGAAATCATGAAAATTTTATTTTCTACAATATTCTTCGTCAAAAGCCCTTTTTGTTGAAATATAAAATAAAAAAAAATCTAATGCCTTATCTACCCCCTATTCGTATCTACAATTAAAAAAAAGTTATCTAGTACAAAATATAGGGGTTCATAAAATATATTAGTGTGCTAAATTTCTTCGTCGATCAATACGGGCTTAATACTGTATTACGTGGAGAGCAGAAAGTTCAACTTCAAGGGGTAAACTGGGAAATAAATAAAATTATTTTAAAATGTTCGTGTTGGGTGTCAAATTAAAACTTTCTGAAGAACGAATTAAACAATATTTATAATGTATACATTTGCAAAGGTGTTCACAAGTTTTTCGAGAAAAACGCTTAAAAATTTCTATCCCCCATCGTTACGAGGATGTAAAAATTCTACCGCGATTAATTGTCACAACCAATTCAATTATTTGTTTCATTAGTTTAATTATTTAGAGAAAGATGTTGTCGACACAAGATGTTATATTGGTGTAAGGAACTTTGTTTCAAACGTTTTCAAAATTTATTTTATAAATAATCAGGCTCAGTTGAAAAACTCCCGACTCAACTCAGCGTATTGGTGATGTCTTCGGAGGGTAGCCCTACACTGCTGCTGCCGCCTTTTAAGCATATAGTCGGAATGCATTGATATTAATATTTAAATGGATTACTGACGACATGGAGCACTGATTGTAGCTGACACTTGATCGATTTTTCTTAAATTACCTCCCATGTATCCAATTTTGGGATAAATCATTTTTTCTTGTGGACCCTATCAAAGTGGATGTCATTATAGAGGTCTTTTAAAACGTTGTGAAAAATGTCTAGTAAAATGTTTTAATGCAATATCTCTTTTCAGTATTTTTTCAGTAACTTTTCCACCATGTATCTCTAAAATTCTATTTTAACAAAAATTTTTAAGAAATAGTCAGCCCTAATCATTTACTTGAAAGGTGTCCTCCGATTTTGCTCAGAAGTCTCATTTTGTGATGTGATAGTTGCCCAAAAGTTTCATAAATTTTTCAATAATTATGTCAGCTGGAATTGGTTTCTTATCATACTTCTGAGTTAATTTTCATTCAGGCTCGAAAAAAATCCATCATGTTATGGACAGTTTGTTAACTTTATTCTCACCGTAATTACATGAAACATGTATTAAAGTGATTCGTATACAAAAACCACAAAACTTAGGTATTTACTATATACAATATTGACAAAACCAATACTTCCAATGTAGACATACATAAATATATCGGCAAGATATTTTTTTCCATGTACGGATAAAAATATACCAATTGACACTTGACCTTAGCTTAAGAGCTTTTAGAAAGGTATTCACAAAAAGCTCGGGGTTTCCAAGCTACTTTGTATCAGCTTTTACCTGTGCATTTATTTTACAGAATGAAGCATTGTTTTTTTGTCTTTGAAAATGTTATTACCCATATGTTATGGTTTTTAGCCCTCCTAGTATTTTAAAACGACCTAAATATGTTTAAATACATTACGTTGAATAGATATAACTGTATTTTTGACACGTTTATTTATTGGTTTTTATTTCGAGCTTATTACATCAAGAATGGGGAAGTAATCTAATAATCGAACATCATATTTCAAATTCTCATTTTTCTATTTAGGTACTATATACAATTTGATATAGTAAGCTATAACACAAGAGAAAAACTTCATTGTAAAAATCAATCGTGGACACGATTGTCTAAAGTTATGGCAGTTCACGTGTAGTTACACATATTTACGCGATTTATATTATATTATAAATTATCTACATCTTTTTGCTGCTGCAAAACAATTACTAAATATACTTAATATTATTTCTGTAGCAATGTTTTTCACATGCGTAACGTAAGTTTATTAACTTACAAGTAAATGAGCTTATTGAAGCTCCAATCTAGAAAAAGCTTATCAAGTTTGCAAGAAAGCGCTTCGCTACGAAAATGAGAGGCGCGCCTACGCTTTCAATTCAGATAAAAGTTAAAGGTTTTCATAAAGTTGAAAATTCACCCAAATTTCCTAGCATATTTATGAAACGTAACTAGCACTCGGGAAGCATTACGTTTGACACCTTAACTTTATGCATTTCCACACGTTTTCCACAGACATTGTACATTATGTGGATGTGTACATCCATGTGGATGTGGATGTGTACACGCCAAGTTTTATGGAAATAGAGACGTGATGACGACGAAGTGTCACATTACCTATTACTGTTTTATCGCTTCAGTGGGAAACTATATGAAGTATTATCAGTGTTTCCCTTATCACGTAGAAGTACATAATTTAGTTGAAATCTATTATTAACTATATCACGGCTATATTTGTGAGCGGTTATGTTGATGGTGATGAACGAAATTGCACATTTTATTTTTTATTACGTTATGACAAAACATTATGAATCGTTTGACAAACTTATAATATGCAAACTTTGCCTACGACTTTGTTCGTATGTAATTAGGAAAAATGTTTTTTTGTCTCTTATCTATTCTAGGGAATATATATCATCAAACTCCTTCTAGTAGATTTTTTGTGCTACCCACACAAAATAACATACAGACAGACAAAAATTGTATAAAAAATGTCTTATTATCATTTCATATGCTAAATCAACCACTTTTTTTTTAAGATTTGCAATGTACGGAATTCATTTTGGTACA
Source organism: Druceiella hillmani (assembly GCA_039881145.1). Taxonomy (NCBI): domain Eukaryota; kingdom Metazoa; phylum Arthropoda; class Insecta; order Lepidoptera; family Hepialidae; genus Druceiella; species Druceiella hillmani. The sequence goes on from JAYKKI010000137.1 coordinate 2,275,310, forward strand.
ATATTTGTAATTGTATATATTACTTGATCTGCTAATTAAGGTACTATATTTTTAATTTGTCATTACAGATTGAAAATGACGTAGTGTTACGATTTTTAAATTCAAAATAGGAGCATTGTGATCAGAGCTTGAGGTATATATGATGTTATATGAATATGTCACATTAAAGATAATAAATAATTACAAAGAAAACATTATGCAATGATACAATATGTCGATTAGAAATATTACAATTGAATGTTACAATATTTTAAATATTATCTCTCGCTCCAGATACATTAAATGTATTAAAATTTTCGAAAAAGAGAATTTTTAAAGACCTTTTAAATGAGAATAACCAATGTAAATTAGTTTGAACGACGGAAATATATTTATTTATGAAGATATCTAGACTAGATCACTTTTCTAGTTAAGAACGGCCTTCAGTATTATGAAAGTGACCATGATAATATGGGCTTTTCATTTCAAGAACACACAACCTATTTTCTAAATAAAATAGATAAAAATTCCGCTTCCGTCTATCTATATAATTCTATACAATCGATGAGCAAAATCGCCTCGAAAATTATGCTTAAATGGTGTATTTATGCCAATACTGTTTCAGATATCAAAATGATAGTCTGGCAATATTGCGTCGTAATTTTTGGACTCACTCCGATATATATGGTTGAAAGGTATGTGATAAAAGGAGAATAAATAAATTGACCCTAAAAAGAAATTAACATTTTTGTCTATAGTTAGTTTGTTACTACGAGTATAAGTGCATTTTTTGTTTTTGGACCTATTGGATATTTTATTCACATTCATGCGGGAAATATACTGTTATATATACGTAATTTAATGAGTTTTAGTGAGAATATTTTTAATGTAAAATAGTGTATATTCGTATTATGATTCCTAAAATTAAAAAAGAACTTGCAAGACTTTTTAAACATTTGAAATATTTTTAAAATAGCCACAAGTTTCAGATGGTTTTTATCATTCTAACTTTACATTTGTAAAATGGTATAACTGATAATGTAAATTAATGTCCTATATTTATGCATACATAAGTACGCAAGTTTTAAAGTGCTTCATTAAAAAGTCAGTCCAAAAATAAAATGTATTTGTTACAAACAAAACATTATATTTCGTAAAAAACATAATAAGAGAGACTGTAAAAATGTGATAAGTTTTTATGAAAGCACATAATTGAAATTGATATGAACAAAAGGGGCAAAGTAGGTATGAAATAGCTGGAACTTACACGGACTGTGTAAATAATGACTTGTGTAGAAAACCTAAAAACAATGGAATGAATCTATAAAATAATTCAGTGATGTCTCACTATTCTATTAATTTTATTCTACCACTATTCCACTCACTATTCGATAATATTATTCTATTAATGAGTCTCAAACTACCGAGTTTCAAATAGTACATCATTGACCTTGAAAATACACGTAATTGTTAAAAGAGGATAATTAAGGCAGTCATAGGAATCGCGCCTAATAAGCTTAGCAAGCGTAAAGTATACATGTCCCAAGGGTAAATGGTTGTAATAAATATTGTCCCAAGGGTAACTAGTTTATTTAAAACGCTCAATTAAAACTATTTAAATTTAATGGTGAGAAAAATTAGAAAACTTTGGTTACAACTATTTAAATTAAATTTAATTAAAAATTACAATCATTTAAATTAAATGGTGAGAAAAACTAAAGGGGATTGGACAACTACATACTTCCACACATATTTTGATATAAATTTGTCTTTTTTTTATATTTGAATGCTCTTTTCGTTTGCATATGTCCTCCGTTTCTTAACAACTGACCGGTAAAAGCAAAACTTTATACTAATTGTAAAGTGTGGGAATTAATTAAATTTGCGCATTCTATACGTCTTTCGTAAATACTTTAAATAGTGTGACCCAATTTCACCTTTCGTAATACGCTAACACTCTTGAGAAAATATTATTTCACCGCTCATTATCCAAATTTCTTGTTACTTGTAATATACGGCATTTCAACTCCTTCGCTTTACTCAGATATCGACATAGAAAATTTGTATTCTATTGTTAGCACAAACCGTTGCAAAAGATCTCAAGTAAATTGCGTAAAAGACAATTTATCTCGATTGTTTAGAAATGATTAGTTCAGAGCTCAGTATAGCAAATTATCTATTATATTTTATGTACAGCAATTCAACCCCATTGTTTAACTCGCATATCAACGTTGGAAACTTTGTGTCCCATTATTCGCACATTATTGCAAAAGGTCTCAAACAAATTGTGTAAAAAGACAATTTATCTTGACCGGTCAGAAATTAATACTTTGGAGCTCACTATAGGAAATTTTCTATTATATTTTGTGTACTGCATTTCAACTTCATTGTTTCACTCACAAGTCAACATTGCAAATTACCATCCTATTGTTTATACAAACTGTTGTAAAAGATTTCAAATAAATTGCGTAAATGTATGCGTAATCTATCTCGACTTTTCTAGAAATTTATATTTCAGAGCTTACTATAGCAAATTTTCTATTATATGTTATGTACTGGATTGCAACTCCATCGCTTCACTTACATGTCATGATTGCAAATTTGTATCCATTTTTTTGCACACATCTTTTAAAAAAATCGCAACTAAATGGTGTAAATTAAAGACGTCGAATACTATCGAATACGATCGACCATTATCTGAATATGAGTTTAGAGGGGTGTAAGGGGCTAACTCGCATGGTGAGTATATCAATATATATTTTTAAAAAATCCCAACGAGATGAAAATGCACAGGAAACATTTATGAAATTCGACGGAATAATAGCGGGGGACGCCATAGCAAAATTTCAATGAAAACATAGGGTCGTCATCCAAGGAGTTGTCTCCTTGGAATTCTTAATGTGGGTAAATACATTTTCTTCCTTGGCTCAGCCAACAAATTTCGTGCTAAAATTATGTACTTTTTATGATAATGTGGAAACATATCAGATTAAATGGAAAGGTTGAATCATACGTAACGATGTTTTGTGTATGATCTTGGCCAATAAACCAAGTAAATCGCGTGAACATTATACTATCCTTCTTCTGTATAAGGACATATAGGTTATTTGTCAAAATGAAACCAGGCCGTTTCTTATTTACAGCAATTAAGTATGAACCTACATATTAGGGTAAATCTACCGTAACAGCAGGAAAGGACTGTTATGTCTTAATTTAGCAAATAGAATTTCGATTTTTTTTATTTATGAGCTGTAACAGACATGTAGAAAATACGAGTACTGCAGTTGTTGAAAAAAATGAAAACCATTGTATTGGAAATTGATTCTAAAGCACTAATCTACTAAAAACATTTCGAATACGAATCGAACTCATGACATGAAGGTTACGTACATATTGGGGCACTAACAATTTAAGTGTGCATTGAATTTTTCTTAAAATATTTACAAATATTAATTTTTTACAACTTAAAACAGTTTCCGAGAAAATTGGGTGTGACAAATGGACCTATGAATGTACAAATAAGTGATCTTATAAGGGTTCTTTTTTCTTTTAAGATGTTTATGTTATTTTACCGAGATGCTTTACTAAGACGGGTTTACCCGTCTCGGTTATTTTAATATTTTCTTGTTAGGATTCCAATATTCTCTTTCAGTAGCTTAGAATATATGTTTAAATGATATGATGGTATAACTTAGGGAACCGATTTCCGAACTCGGGAACCCATCGTTTTGTTCACTTCATTTACCCCACCAATTTAAAAAAAATATCAGTAGTCAATCGGATGTTCCCTTCTGATTTTATAAGCCTTTTAAAGCACATATACACACATACGTATATACGTACATACATACAAGACTTCAGTATAATTCGTGTTTATGCAGACACTTTGAAAATATTCTGCTCTTGCTATATATTATTATATTATATTCTGCTATTGCAAATAATTCTTTACTACTACACTACAAAACATATATTAAGATACGCCTTCTTCGGAAATAAACATTTGAGAAACATCTACCAGAATAGGTTATTAATAAAAATTGCCAAGGCACCGAATCGGGAAGAAATAGGAAACGTATTTCGCTACATCACATCGCAGCGGTATATTGAGTCGTGTTTTTAAGGATTATATTTCAAATTCCACCTTAATTACATGTACTTTGTTTCTATAATTATATAGCACTTATATAAGGTGCATTAAAAACTACCATCTAACGAAATGACGAGCCGATTATACCCGATACAAATTAACGGAAAACATACACTCAAACTTACCTACAGATTTAATGTGCAACATTATGTACTTTGAAGGGGAAAACAAAAAAAAATCTTAGGAACAATTAAACCTTTTTCAGATAAAGTATAAACTAAGATGAGTAAAAGTATAAATCCATGAATGAAAATAGTTAACTTTGTTTTTAAAATAATTTCAACTTGGACAAGTGTTTTATATTCATATTATTCTCAAGTAGAATTGTTCGTCCATCTTTAATATAGCCGGAAATTATATGACAATTAAATAATTGTTGCTATTCAAATTGATAATATAAATGAATAATTCTTTAAAAATGTACTAAAACATTTTTTTAAAATTGAAATAATTATTGCCATAAATAACTGACGTCCACTTTTTGCTCCTAATCAGCCAAAGCTTACTTTTTTTTAATTGTTTTTCTATACACGTTTTTGTGGATAGATGATTGACGAACTGGTTTTAGTTACATAAATGGACTTCATAAAGCTAATCTTCCAATGTCTGGAAAAAAAGATGCAAGCGTTGGTCCTTTCGACACAAAATTTATTTCGCCCATCATTAATCATCGAGCTTGTGAAACCAATTGAGTTGGTCGTCACGTTGTTTGTTCATGTTTTTTGCCGATATTTACAATAAAAAGTTCAATTTGCATAATAATGAGGCGTTCGTTAATGTCAATAAAATGCCGTTCTAGATAAGGTTTGGCGTATGGTTTATTTGGAATTTTAGCTAAAAAAATGACGTTCTTAGATCGAACATGCATATATTTTAATAATAGGTTTTTATTGGCAAACAATATCAGAATAAAATGACAGGTGGAACAATTTTGGATTTAATATATTGACCAATAAAAGTTAACTTTACTCAAAAGCTCCTTATATAATGTGTCCGTTATTGGTTTATTAAGCAAAATACTATTATTATTATAGAAAAAATAAAATAGCAATTGATAATTTTTTAAATAATATATTAAATTCATTAAGATACCATTTTATATATGTTTCTGAAGTAAATATATAATGCTCTGTTTTCAAATATTGAATATATATGGCGTTAATTTTGTAGAAATTCATTATTTACAATTAAATGAAACTACGTGATGTAGTATTCTTCTACTTTCTTTAATTTCTTTAACCACGACCTAGGTTTCGTTGTATTACATCATCTTCAGGTGGGATATTAACAAATCTTTGCTAATATCCCATCTGAAGATGTTGTAATACAAAGATTTGCTAATATATCACCTGAAGATGTTGCAATACAACGAAACCCAGGTCGTGGTTAAAGAAATTAAAGAAAGTAGAAATAATACTACATCACGTAGTTTCATTTAATTGTAAATGCTCAGTTTTGTTATTAGCTATAATGGAGACTACCGGCAATGACTACATTAGGACAATATTAAAGTTCTGGTTAGGAGGAATCTTGAAATGAATATAGGCATTCGATTTCCTTATTAGGATACTTTCGTATACACTTTGAACAAAATCAGAAAGATTGGTAATATATATCTCGAGTCATACATTTGATATTATCATTGATTTCCCACTTATGTGTTTTTTTCAGAATGTCCACAAAAATTTAAAAATTTGAAGTTTCGTTGGACGTTAGAGGTAAAATAATTAAAAGTAGTTACGATGTTGAAAGATCTATCGTCATCCTAACTCTTGAAAAAACGTTAACATGCAGTATACAAATGCTAACATGCAGTATACAAATGCTAACATGCAGTATATGTTAGCATTTTGTAAACTTAAAAATTATTTTCGATTTTGGGCCTTCTTGTAGATAGAAGTTTTAGTTTTTCTTTCAATTTCTAACATCACTTAACTGATTACCTATCGAAACGATTTACCTATCGAAACAGAACATCGATCAAATACCGACGTTTTTTGATTTGTTGATATTTTCAGTGTTTCACTTTATAAAGTGCATATTGAGCAAGCATTGTAGAATCCTCAACTTGAAATAGTACTGGTAGATTATTATATATACACACACACACATGCACGCACGCACGCACATGGACATACGTCTATAAACATATATTTATATATATATATATATATATATATATATATATATATACATGTATATTACATTATAAGCTTAAATAATTAATTGCTGGGAAAGAATACATTCTCTATATAATGTATTTCATGATTCATAATTTTCTTTATAAATCCATAAATCCAGACGACAAGGGGATATAATCACCACGGGCAAAACAAGTCAAATACAATGATTATATCTCCGTTTCATAGTATTTATGGGTATTTAAGGAATTGTAAATGTGATTTATGAATGAATTACTAGCAATAACATTTTATACGACATACTTATGTAAAACATAATTTACAATAACTTTGTACGAACTTTTGAATTATTGTTGGCAATAAAAAATAAGCATTATTCCATTTAACTATTGTTAGGTTGTAACATTTCAATATATTTCTACAAGTAACATTTGCAGTTAAAAGTCAAGTAAATACGATACCTTTCTCAATCCACGGGAGAAAACGTTCCAAAAATAGAATAAACTAAGCTCAGCGAACAGAGTAAAACTAAGATATTATCAGTCTGCAATTTCAGAAGTCTGCTAGCCCAAATAAGTTTGACAAGTTTCATCAAATTGAACGAAGCCTTAGGCAACAGCTTTTGTGAAGTGTGTAGCGTTATAAAGATATGAGATATATTTCTTCCATCTAGCTTATATTTTATTTATAATTTTATTACTTTTTTATATTAAACTTTATAGCATCTACAAAAAATTATCTTCTTTGATACCCTAGTACCAGTCTTTATTAAACATGAATAGGTAGAACATCGACAAATCTACATAGGCTGGCATAATTTTATTGAAACGTATCTGTAATTCATTATCAAAATAAGAAAAAATTTTTGATTAAAAAAAATCACAGGAGTTACTTATTAATTATTTAAACAACTAAAAACTTCAGTCCTTTATTAATATTTCCAATCTCATCACAGTATATAGCTATATATCAAAGTGTTTTATTAAAATAGGAATAATATTAAGTTTTAATATTATTTTGTCACTATTGCTATATCAAATATCAACATATGTATATACCTGAAAATGTATGCATATTTGTTAGTATTTGCTATTACAATATTGACAAAAACAATATAAAAACCTGATATTATGCCCATATACTTTATGAGACGCTTTTATTTTTCCCAACATTAAACATACATTCTAAACCAACGATTCCAAACCAATGATTAGCTGAGTCTTTATATTAAGTTGATATCTAATAAATTTGCTGCCTTTTCCAGTGATCGGTCACGAAAATATGCACCCAAATTTAATTAATATGAAATCCATATTATTATCAATGTTCAGTCACAAAAATAATTTTTAAAATCAAGAATCTTAAGAATTTAATATTTCCATTCAAAGTATATTTTTCAAAGAAAGTAAAATGCAGCCCAAAGTAATATTCTGTCTCTCAATTCTTAATGTCGCGTAAATATAAAAGCAAGTAACGATAATTTTTTATGTAAATACAGACATGTTTGTACAGAAAGACGTGAATAAAAAGTGTGGCTAAAATTTATTTCATACAAACAAAACTTCTTCGTCCATATAAAAAATATTATCTAGGAAAATCTGGAACATTATGGAAATAACTATATTTCAAAGCATAAGAAAATTACTACAAAAACACCTTAACCCTTTTACGAGTAAAATTTTATATATAAGAATAAAGACATATTATGTACAGACTTGCCAGTTTAATTAAAGCTTCTGTCAAGGAAAAATTCGACAATATTATATACAAATTCTCATTTTACGAGTGGTTCGCGAGCTTTGACGCCAGATGGACTGTACTTGATTCAGATAAATTTCATTAAAATGTATATTTCAATATAAGAATAAGAAACAAAATTATTTAATGTTATTTTCTTGCTCTTTCTAATTTCAATATAATGATTGGTATAAATGCACTTTACAACCGGGAATATTTCGATAATTTTGTTGATATCACATGAAAGTATACACATTAAAAACTATATACCTGGAAAGAAATTCTGCAGCTGATGATTATTTATTATAAAAAAACTTGAAATTTGAAAAATGTTGCGCCTGATAATTCTGTTTTGCAATGGAACAGATTTTAACCAATTTTCCCAGTTATTTCAGTTATTCTTATCACTAACCACTTACTACACAATTAAAAGCAAAGCAGTTATGAATGATTAGGAATTTGTAACAAAAATTAATTATCAAAATTTAATACTACATTTTGCTTAAATATCTATTTGTATTATGGCTTATATCTTTTTTGGATATTTTATGCCATTCATTTCACTTTTTAGACGCCTAAATTTTAAATATATTTTAAACTCACATACTATTTTTTTAATTTTTGTCATTTTATTGTTAATTTTATTACTAATAAAAAGTTTAATATGGATAATATTTATTGTTGATTACGTAAATTAAGCGCAGCCTGGGATTTTGCTTATTCTTTCGACATATATATAACAAATATTTTTTTGGAAATATAAATTTTTTATGGACGTTAATTTTTAAAAATTTTTATAATACATAGTCACGGCTGGAAATTATTTTAGTTACATATATGTTAGGTAGGTTAGGTTAGTTTAGGTTAAGTTAGGTTAGAGGTTGGGTTATGTTAGAATAGATTAGGTTAGGTTATGTTAGATTAGATTAGGTTAGGTTAAGTTAGGTTAGGTTAGATTAGATTAGGTTGGGTTATGTTAGGTTAGGTTATGGCATATATCTTTTTTGGATATTTTATGGCATTCATTTCGCTTTGTAGTTGCCTAAATTTTAAATATATTTTAAATTCACAAACATATTTTTTTCATATTTAAAAAAGTTTAATATTGACAATATTTATTGTTGATTATTTAAATTAAGCTCAGCTGGGCTGGGATTTTGCTTATTCTTTCAAAATACTTATAACAATTTTTTTTTGAAATATACATTTTTTTATGGAAGTTATTTTTTAAAAAAAAATTTTAATACATTAGCCACGGGCGGAAATTATTTTATTTACATATATTTGTATTTTTTTTACGTAGTACATTACAAGTTTATATCTTATAAATTAATTACCATAACTATATTTTTATAGTAATGGCAAATGCAAATGTTGATAGTAATAAATTAGAAAAGGAAGAACCATAAATTAAATATTTACAGATACTAAAACCTATTAAGTTAATATAATTAATAACTTATCTTATTTGACGTTTAAGACCGTTAAAAATTAAATTTTTTTAATGTAATTTCAAATGTGTATTTTAAGCGGTTTAAATTCATTAATTTTTGAATTCCTTTGTAGTGTCAAATGTGTAATGTCTAACGATAAATTCATTGTGAATATAATAAGAAGTAACCATGTAATGTACAAATTTCGACATATTTCTTGTGAGTTTTTTTTTAAATTGTTTTTTTATAATAAATAATCATGAGCTGCAGAATTCTTTTCTAGGTATGTAGTTTTAATGTGTATACTTTCATACGATTTAAAAAAAATGCCGAAATGTTCCTTATCGTATAGTACACATGTTCCTAAAGTTTAAAAAAATGACATTTATTCGATTACTATAATTTAATATTTACTATCGTGCTGAATAAAAAATATCTTTAAGTTGAATAATGACGATGATGAAAATATTATTATTATTTTTAGTTTTGTTTACTTATGTTATTGTTATGAATATCTTTATTATTTTTACCTTATATTTGCTTCTTTAAGTTATTGTGTTTAATACTATGTTATAACTTTTGTTATTATTTTTATTATTATTATTACTCTTATCGATAGAATTACTATTTATTTTGTAAAATTGAAATAATTTAATTCAGAACTTTAATGCCACTATTATATTAATCAATTTTATTACTTGTTTTAACTTAACTTAAACTATAAATGTTGTATAAGGTTTAAAAAATGGGAAAGGCTAAAGAAATTATACAAGTAATGAATATGTAAAGGGGTTCAGTTTATTTATATTTTCGAGTTTAATGTTGCAATTTCCTTTTAAATAATAGGCTGGGACTTATTTTCCCTTAAATTCTAATTTTCTTTATAAATACACATGTGTATTTTTTTTCTTTTTTTACAAATATAATCAAGTTTAAGGCAATTTCATATATCGGTGGTTCCCTTTCTTCGCTTCATCGGGGGTGTCATGCATATATCGGTGGTTCCTTTTCTTTGCATATAATATCACATTACTTTTTAATCTAAACAGAGATGTCCAGAAGAACAAAGATGTTCAAAATAATAAAAGGCATTCAAGGGAAAAGTAACTATTTAAGAATTTTTGTTAGAATTACATCTGAGTAATAAAAACAAACATAAAATGTACCCTCGTTTTTGGCTCATGTTCCTGCTGTAGAAGTTAAGTCTAGATATTCTTCCAAAATTTTGGACAACCATCAATACTTTCTGATTCAACTATTGAATGGTTAATTATATTTACTGGCTAATAGCTTTAAATAGGAAGAAAAAATTGGTACTTTCATGGATTAGCCCTACTATCATATGTGTAAATATATATTTGAAATCAAAAACGTATAGAAGTATTTAACTATGAATCTAAAAGCACAGAAAACCAACAAGGACAAACCAGCGAGAATGATTACAGGTAAACCATTATAGTTTGAAACAACCCACAGGTCAGGATTTTTTCCTTTACTTATGCTATAAGACCTTGGTTTTTGCCAAAGTTTATGATTCTAGGTCAAAGGAAAGTACTCTATAGCTTTTGATTCACTTGTGAGTGTCAAAATATGCCGCAGAAATAGATGTATTTTTAAGGGTTCTTCTAGATTGTGTTGACTTAGAAGCTTAATTTTTTTTATCTTCAAAGACCGTAAACCTAAGCATTTGATATTAAATTCAACTTGAAAACCATCACTTAACAGGAGAATTTACTTATTGTTAAGGTCAAATGACCAATGGATGGTCCAAACAATTATTTAAATTCACGTGAGGGTTGAAACAAAATATAAATGTCGAGCTTTGACCTGTTGACATATAATCATATATCCAAAACCAGATGAAATAAAGAATGTTTTTGTGGAATTTCATTCCAAGCTTCCGCTGGATATGCTGTATTACACAGAACCTATAAAATAATATAAAGCAACGTTATAAATTGAATAATATGAACAAAGATGTACAAAATTTCATAAAAACCTGCACCTCGTGTCAAAAAAATTAATTAGTACGAAAAAGAAGCGAAACCCGATGAATATAATTACAACTTCAAATAAACCCTTAGAAATTAGCGTAGTAGGATTACTTACCTTAATTTCAAAATACACGAAAAAGTACAGACACCCAATTTATGCGTGTCTCGCGCACCTGAACAGTATTTTCCGAGCTAATCTATTATAAGTATTTCGCACTAGAATTAAAAACAGAGAATATTAATTGAATCATCTGCTTCTTGCTCTTCCGTCAGCTTTATTTATTAAAGACTTCGTGTAATGTATGTAAACAGCTTATACACGAAACAATTACGCTTATTTAGGAACCAAACCATGACGTAACCTTATTTTGGCGTAGCTTATTTGATGGATATTGAAATAAAAATAAAAGAGGAATTTAATAATATAACACTCAAATTTATTAGAAATATTTACTTGAATAGGATTTTCAAATTGTCCTTTTTCCCTCTCCCATTAATAATAATAATAAGACCATAGTGGCAAAATTTAAGATGTGTGCAATATAAAAATATGTGCTAAAAATATGAAATAAAATGTATTACAGGAAATACTCGAACCTGAGTTCACTTTGATACTGAAATTTTTCAGATAAGTAACTTTAGAGTTAAAGACTAAAAATAACACAGAACCTCTAAGTCCGCATCTTTTACGCCTTTAATGCAATCATTTATAAAAAGATAAATAATATTCGTGATATAAACAATTTAGCTTATAAAATATATTTTCATCAAGAACATCTACAGAAAGAGCCTGAAGATTCAACTAATTTTCAAAGTTAATATTGCTGTCAAACTAATTTACCGTATACAGTGTGGTATTACCCAGAAAGCCAATCCCTGATACCAACAATAATTATTTTAAGATGAGAGTGTTGCCTGAACATAGGTGGCAATTTTAGCTTCATTTTAGTGACCCGAATATTTTTTATTTTTCCCCAAAAACTTATACAACAATTAGTGTTTTCTGAATTTGATGACATTTTAATTCAATTTAATTGATATTGTACTCACGATTCAGGTGCTTGTACCACTAGAACCTTTCTTAAAAAAATTAAGTTCTTAATCTGTTTTTGGATAAAATAATTGAATAGTAAGGCAAAGATATGTTCCTTTAACAGAAATATAAGGTCGACGTAAATATTGACTTCAGGGTTATAATATTCGAAGGGTGAATAATTCTGCGATAATCGTTCCACCTGTTAGTCTTTTTTACTCTGTTAGTATTTATTGCAGGTACCAAAAAAATTATTTGTTAAAGTGGAAAAGGCTGAGAGAAATGAAGATACTTAGTGAAAAGGTCTACTCCTGATGGTACGTAAACCCTTTGATGTTTTACCGTTCAAGACAAAATGAATATTTTTTTTCAAGTACATGATCTTAATTCGCAATCGTTTTGCTGCCTAAATAAAATAGATGGATTTGAATAATTTATGAGTTAATTTTTTTTTACATTTATAAATATATTCTGTTCAATATTTCTTGTATTTTTTATTCCATATCCCTTGTTTCTGATATTACACAATTATTTTTATATAAGCAATGATTTTTTTATCATAATATTTAAAAAAATATTGTCAGACCCTGAAAATTGTTTTCAATAATTAAGAAGAAATTAAAATAGATTCCTTTCGTAATTAATGTCCTTCATATTACTTCTAGGCAGTTCAAAGTAGTTACGAGGCGATAAAATATCGTTATGAATTTTATATTATTTATTTAGCGTTATTTATCAAGTAATGAGAAAATATATTTGTATGACCACATGAAGTACGTTAACCGTGTTATGAATCATTATTTAATTTGACGCACGCGTCAGTACTCAATACACAAATAGACCTTAAATTACATAAACACATGCATAACTGGAAATTGCGTCCATTCAATCTGAAGTTGATTTGGTGAAAATTGTCTTTTTAGGTTTTTATTACTATTTAATATTAAAAATTAATTTATTTGTTCAACGATTGCTTCTTTGCCATTTTATTGTGAATCTTTACAAGTGGTGCTAACAATGATTATGTAACACATATATTTGAGAGGTGTGACGGTGGATACATAAATAAATAACTGATATCTACCGTCGTATTTTAAAGGAAATTTTTATCAAAAATAACATATGGTTCAACTTTTTAATCAACGAATTAAGAAACACGTGGTGTAGAATTAAAGTTTCAAGTTTCAAATGCATTATCCAACACTTCTTTTAAAAAAAAAATTGGAACAAACCTTTATATTTCTTAGCAGATCTGGCAAATTACAGAGCTGTAAAATATGAAGTAAATTAATTTTAACAATATCGTTACGAATGCGAAACTGCTTTAAATGCTTTATCATTCTGTTATTCAAAATTATATTACGGCATCCGTTATATCCATTACTTCTCACAAATACTTATAACTATTTATTAAATAAATTAGCACGATGTAATAAGGGAAATTTCTTGATTACGTTAATTTTATGACAATTATCCCTTTATTTTACTTGGGAAATGGTGCAGAAAATTATAATGTTTACTTTAGCAACTTATGTATCAAGGAAATATTTTTTCTTACATTTTGCAAATGATTGCAGAATGTACGAAAAGAGATTTCCTTTAGACATAAGTTGCTAGAATTAAACATTTAAAAGTCGAAAAACATACCTTGAGCTTCTTCCTTTCTACAGACTTATATTTGCGTTTTATTAGGTCACTCGCCATTCAGCTAGCACTTTCCCCGTCTAATAAAGTGATTGTACTGAAACCTTTCCATGTTTTTAGAATAAACTCTAGTAATTTAATTTATGTAAAACTCCTGGATATATTCAGTGACCGTGTCTCTATATCGATATGCGCACATAAAGTATATATAATTCTGAAAGTTTTCGCCGGTAAGTTTTTACTAAAGCTGCATAAAATTGCATGAAATTCGCTACTGCGTGACATTTTGCAAATTATTATTTAATATGAAGTTCTCAATTAATATCTAGGTTTTTTTTAATATGGAGAGGAGGCGACATTTGTTTTGCTCATTCCATCAAGTGAAATAATACCGGGTAGGTAATTTAAAATTAAATTGTGTTTCCGTATATTATTTTTCGCTTTAAAGCCTCATTTACAAAATCGTAAACTTCAAAGTCTTTTATGCAATCGACACTCCCAAAAATTTCTATTTAAAAATTTTGAAACGTTTTTCCTATCTGTGACGAAAAATCGATTTATCCATAGAATGTCTTTATAATTCAATACAAAAGCCAAAGAATTCTCTGGAAAAGATGCTTTTGTCATTATTTCCTGCAGAATTGAATAAATGGCGCTGTCTCATTTTAGAACATATTACCTTTTGTTTACTGGGTATAAAAACCTACAAGTTGCGATGGTCGATGCCGACGTGACTCTTATGAGCGTGTATGTATTATATACTACGACGGCAATGCCATGCATATGCATTATACAATATAACGCCATAATCATATTTTAGAACAAATATTTGGGCAATCCAAGGTCAATATGTTTAATAGTCTGCCAGTTGCTAGCATTAATCTGCCCCTAGTGCTACTTATGGGTTAATACAAAGTTACACAAACGGTAACAAACAACGTGTTTTGTTATTCGCACACTATGCATCAAATTGAGTATATGTAAAAGGTGTTTTAGTAAAAAAAGGACTAATTATTAAGGTTTCATACCTCAAAAAAGTGGAACTCTTATAATATCACTAATTCCCCATCTGTCTGTCACAACGTTCCCTAATATAGAGTAGAGTTTGAAAGGGCTAGTTATAAAGGTCTCAAAAGTTTTTCTCATAGCTTAAGGTTTTTCTCATAGTTATATCTTCAGGAATATGCTGAAAAATAAGATTTATCATATAAAATGTATTATTCGAACACCATATTTTTCTATTATCTTTCAACGGTTTTCATGTGGTGCATTTCGCATACATATGTAAAAAACACCGCCTGTGGGCGGATATTTAAAACATAAACCAACACTGTGTTAAAAAATTTAAACAAGGTACATTGTAACGTTTCCTTTGACCTGAATAAGACTGTTATTCGCTCATTTATAGAACTTGGGAATTCGAATATTGACAAATCTTAAGATCCTTGGTAATAACAGAAGTAATTTGATAAATATCCAGATTAAAAATTTTGGTATGAAAGTAAAAGCTTGGAACCCAAAAATATAGCCCCTAAATTCTTACAGTGAAAACTACGAATTTAGATCATTTTGTGTCCAGGTTTTTATTTTACTGCTATAAATTAATATAAAGCATATAGTAGTGTATTTCGCACATATATTTTTTATCCATTTAATGAAAGAATGACAGTCATAGTGGAATTTTTCAATTCATTTTCATGCTACTATCTTTCTTAATTATTTTTAAAAATATTTTACGAACCTCTACGATCCTCTCTAAATGAAAAGATATAGTATATTTTGTAGTATGAAAATACGAGAAGCTGCCATCGTATATGTAAAAAGTTCCATCCGTACCCATCTCCTCTCCAATCATCTCCAGCCACGCTGCCGTCGCTCCTGTACTGCATTCAGCTCCCATCTTACACTCCACCTTTCTTCACTCTTGTATTCACGCTTGGTAGACGGCAAATAATACCTATTACTAATGTAATATTACGATAAGAAATAATTTTTTTTTGACAATGAACTTTGTTTCTTTGTACTCCTCAACCGTGCGTTAGAGATTAAAACTATTATATATATAAACTATACAATCAAATTTGGATAATATTGACAATCATATTTGAAACTGTGTGATTTGAATAAAATATATTTAAATAAACTTAGTCAGTGCGCAACTTGCATGACCAATCCAGAATTTGTATTTTTCAACTGCTTATTCGGTTTGAAAAATTAACACGCTTCGACAGAACCACATTGTAATTATTATCGAAGGTAGACTGTAATTAATATTATAAACATGTACTTTATTAAATTTTTTTTCAACTAACCGGATTTTACTAGATCACTCATGCTCATACCTGTAGCTTATGCTATAAAACATGCAAGTAAACATACGTTCCATCTTTCCAAATTGACATTTCCATTGTCCAACCATTCTGTTGTACCTATTGCATCGTTATCTATCCTATCAGGGCTACGTCTTCAAAAGTTTAAGAATCTATATTGAACTTATTTTAATCAGCATAACGTTGATATTAAAATGCAAATTAAAAATAAGGTGGTGTTACGGATTGCCAGAACTGACAGAAAACAAAATGGAGTACTTTTGTTCTTCTAACTAATTCATTGATTCAAAAATAAATTTAATTTATTGATCCAATGACTAAGAAATTAATACAATGACTAAAATAATTTTAACAGTTATGTAAATTTTTCTCTAATACAGAAAATAATTTTTTTCAAAGCGCCTTTACCTGTATGTATATATTTAGGCCCTAACAGCAATTAAAGGAAATAAAGCAGGTGACCGCTTTCGAAGGCTAATGCCCCAAATTTAATTAAATGATGTAATATTTTATAATTTTGGTATTTAAAATGGCATTTTACGTTCACCTACAAATGTCAATCTTTATGGGATTATGGGCGGAGTAAAAGCAGATTTATACGTATATAAATATTTGCATTATATAATAAATTAATATATATACATGTATATATATATATATATACACACACACACACACATACACACACACATATATATATATATATATATATATATATATATATATATATATATATATATATATGTATATATATTTGCAATGCATATATAACATTATCATTATCAAACTTTATAACAATGTAAAATATAAGATTTTTTTATAAAATAGAATGTATTTTCATATTTTATGATAGTCTGGTTGAGCAGTCGTACTGTGCCGAGAGAGCTTTTAGAAGACTTAATAATAGACATAACTCTACAAGGAGAACTGCGTATATACGTAAGTACGTACAAAGTTTAAACTTTCAAAGACACATAGAATTTCAATTAATCAGATTATAAATGCTGATATAATTTTCACTATGTAAATATATTGCCTAGAATAACTTTTAAAGTCGTAAGGCAAGTAACTTAAATTGTCTTAATTTCCTTAGTTTATTAATGCATATTGAAAGAAATAATTTTTTGAAAAAAATAATTTTTTGAAAGAAATTAATTGAAAGAAATAATTGGGTTGAAATACTTACTAAATTATATTATTTGTTTTTTTTTTAGATTTTAGTACATGTAGTTAAAAGGCAAAGAGGGAGCAATACTGCAATAGGCATAGGGGACTCATATTCAGCGAAGGAGACGCAATATTGGAAAAAAATACTTAATATATTCTATTGTATTTAAAAAGAGTTATTTAGTTAGGTAAGTAAGAAAATGAAATACAACCCTGCACATTGCTACACATGCTACATTATTAATTAAAAAAAATTCTGTCTTCGTGTAAATTTTTTTTACGATCGATAATAAACTAAAATAGTTATGATGCTGTGAAAGACTAAAAATTACGGAACTTTGAAAAACTAAAAACGACGGAACCTTTACTTTCTACGTCGTATATGTAAGAAGTTAAGACTTAAATTATATACTTTGTGTAATTCCCTTGTAATCAATAAATGAAAGAATACTATGAAGAAGTTAATTATAATTAGTAAGTTAACTGAGGAAGAATAGAGAGGTGATACGACTGATCATATCATATTTCTATACTCGTACGACTCTCAGTACCTTTTTGACACTTATGCTTTCGTTGAAATAAGTTGATGTTTCATAGAACTTAATACCCAAAAATTTTTTCTGCATTGTTTTTTTATAACAGACTATTCTTCATTTATTCTATTCGATATGGTTAAAATTTCATATTAGTTTTGGTTTTGGTGAATGCTTTAATATCGATTACTTTCGTCACTGTTCAGGCACATGGAAATTATTTAAAATTATCGTTTCGTCTAAAATATGAAATCGCATTTTCTAAAATATATCCTTTGTGACAGAGGAATTATAGAAAACTAAAATGAGTCTTTCTTGGTTTATTCATTAATAGCTAAGAAATATCTACTTCACCTATTTTCTCTATATGTATGAGGAAAACAAAGCGTGTGAATATTTATTAACATGTTCATGAGATGTTGAATAAACTTTAATTGTGATAAACACATTCATTCACATATATACTCGCATAGCTGGAATTAAATTTATAAAATTTCAAATTAATTCTGTAAAACTTTATTTCCTTTTGATTTTACTACTATTTAACGTTATTATTTTCTTTATTTATTTCTCCAATGATTGCCTGACTTCGTCATTAAGTATAGGAATCCTGATAAGTGTTGCTAACGATGAACACATAAAACATAAATATGATTTGTTACAAATATTGAATATATTTGGCGTTAATTTTGTAGAAATTCATTATTCACAAATAAATGAAACTACGTGATGTAGTATTATTTCTACTTTCTTTAATTTCTTTACCACCTAGGTCGTGGTAAAAGCCTACAGTCGAAGAAACCTAGGTCGTGGTAAAGAAATTAAAGAAATTAGGAATAATACTACATCACGTAGTTTCATTTATTTGTGTATGATTTGTTACAATAGAGACATGAATAAATTACTAACGATTACTCTAATATTTCTAAAGTAATTTTATATTATGTATTTTAACTTGGAACTTTGATAGACAACTTTTACTTTTATCAAGAGAACTTACTAAGTTCAAATCTCCTAATTATATATTAAGTTTACGAGCCAGCGTCTTAGTTCATGAAAGTAATTAAAGCTTTCGTAAATTAAGTGTTTGGCCTTATTTTTGAGCTTTCGTAAAAAAGAGCTTTTGCAAAACCTTTTGTAAATCAAAGTTTGAAATGGTACACATTTCCATATTAATCAAAATAAACATTTCAGTATACAGCGCTTACTTATTTAAAAGCTGTCCACGTCTCTTTCTATTTTCATTATTCACTGTATCGTGTTTATTTTTGTTGTTCATTTATTACGTGCTTCTATATAATTACCTATTGTCATCTTACGGCATGTCGACAAATGCGCAATGAATAAATGAATAATGATTAAGTGAATAGAATAAAGGTGAGATGATAAAGCGTCGCATCATAAATCTGTCCTCCATAACAGGTAGTCATTTTTGACACTCCCATTTTTATTCAAGTGAGTTAATATATTTGATACTGGTTATATATTTCTCCATTCCTCGAGTGGAATATTGGTGATACTCATCTAATTGTTTAGTTCAAGAGAGCGAGTCGCAATAT
This sequence comes from Druceiella hillmani, assembly GCA_039881145.1. NCBI lineage: Eukaryota > Metazoa > Arthropoda > Insecta > Lepidoptera > Hepialidae > Druceiella > Druceiella hillmani. The sequence goes on from JAYKKI010000137.1 coordinate 2,295,010, forward strand.
GGTCAAAAGCTTTTCTTTGAGGGTTTTGTTCAAGAGAGCAAGTCGCAATATGGTCAAAAGCTTTTCTTTTTGCCTCATCAAACTACATTACTAACTATTAGACTGTTAACAAAGTGACATTATCAAAGATGTATGGCAAAATTATCCGTATTTTAACATAGATTACTCTCGATAACGTCTAAGTATGTGTGATAGTTACAAGTCAATTTTCCGAAAAGTCAAATAATTACATTCCAAAATGTATTTATTGTAATACTGAAATTATCAATGAAACCTCACCTAGACTAATCATAAATAGCTAACAAGTATTTTATTTTCATAGTTTTAATTCACAGGTAAATTAAACACTGTATGAAAAGTTTTATTAAAATAAATATGAAAGGTATGTATATTGATACGTACGTCAATCCATTTCGCAGACTTTAAGTGATGCAAATTATATATAAGTGGAAAGAAATTGACGTAGGGTACATTCCGTCGATTTAACTTAACTCCGTAATCCCTGTCATTTGAGTACAAAGAAACAAAACAATAGAAGTTATTTCTTACTTCTTCCACATTTAGTCAAAATAAAAAATACTTCATTACATTTTTGGGATCTTAAGTTATAATATTTAAAATACGACATTATTACCTGTTTTGCAGTTTATGTATGATGTCTAAACAAATACACGAACAAAAAGATAAATCAATAAAAACATTTAAAATGGTCTATTTTTTATGTTTATTTCTAGCCGTATAATTTTTTACTTTGAATGTACAAACTTTCTTATTATTAACTTTTTATGGTGTGATCAATATAAATGCAGTGAAAGGCTAATACCACTAACAGACACACTCCTTCACATTCTTCACTTCATCTCCTAATCTCCAAAGCCATTTCTGTGAACATAAAATTGTTACGTATATTTCTCTAAGCTTGTATGTGATTGCTTAGGAAGGGTTTTTATAATTCAATACTTAAAGGCAAGCAAATGATGAATAATTGAAAATCGTGACATCAATATTTGTATTTAGGTCCTCAAATAGAAAGAAAACATGTATTTTAGCGTTTTTAGAAAATTACTAACCCTAAATAATTACTACATAAAAAGCGAATAAAATATAGATCCAGGTAAATATATATTAAAGGTAGGTAAATATATATAAAATATAGATCCAGATAAATATATATCCAGGTATAAAAGAAAATCCATCTCTTGATATATCGGCACAACTTTTGTTACATTCACAGCATGTGCTCATCAAGACATTTAATTAATTCATTGGTTGATATGTTTGCAGAGCCATGATGTAAAAACAAAGACAAGAAAATATTTTTACATTGTTTCTTGGCTAATGTGTCATAATTCCTGCACCGTAAAACAAATTGTGATGAAATTTTGTCAGAACAAAAATTAAAGAAATTATAAAAGAATAAAATTAAAGATAAATATGTTACTATACCTTATAATATTTTTTTCCCATTATATATTTTCCTCCCCTACAACAAATCAGGGCATGAAATTTTAGTTTTCTCCCAGATCTTATTGAGTGAGATCATTAAAAAATGTTTTTAAAATGTAATGAAAATTATCTTGTACATACGAGTACGCATTTCCAGGCAGTAGCGTCACTGGTACGATAAGCTACGTACTGCGATCTCAATGTCGCCTGCCCAGCATGGCGATTGTGGGCTTCACCTTGAATGATACACACATTGGGAAGTGTCCATGTCCAGCGATGGACGGAGATAGGCTGTTTATTTGTACATATTTGTAATACATTTACACTATTTTCACAAGACTCTTCTTGCGATGCGGAACTAATACAACCTTACTTGTATTATAACTCACATTTAAAACGGAAGATTATTTGTGATTTAATAAATATATCGTATGTTTTATCGCTTGTGTACATTTAGGTCTACAAGGGATAATAATGTGTACAGAAAAACTACCATTATTCTAAAGTACTAAAAACATTAATATATAGATCTACTTCATACATCTAATGAGACTGCTTTATAAAGAATTATTAAATAAACCATAATCCGTTTGATTTACTATATCAACAATTTCATCAGTTTACACTCAATCCGAGTAGTTTGTAATGTGCAAACAGCTCCAAAGTGATGTAGCCATTCGGTTCAAATATTTATATTAGTCAGTTAATAAGTCTACGTTTATATTTAACTAGCCCTTAATGCGAAACGCCGACCGCTCGTGTATAAACATAGAAAATCGTGATTATAAATAAAAACTCCCGTATAAGTTTGCCGGTTCGTTTAAAGTACAAATCTTGACGTTATATTAAACAAAGTTAAAAATACATTTACGTAAGTTGCAAGGGCGCGGTCGATCACCCATTAGGCTTGGATTAAGTCGATACCTATACATAAATATGCTTTAAAACTATTTTTACACATATTTTGGTATTACTAACTTATTTCGTTACTTAGCGGCAAAGAAAATTGAAAGGAAATGTTTTCCTTGTATGAATTATTTTTTTTGGCAGCGACACATTTATACATTTTGCGAACTTATCCTTATTTGAGTAATCTCGTCCAATCGATGAAAATACCAAAAATTGAGAAATTAATGTTTTGGAACATTGTAAAATTCATGACAAGGGATCAAATAATAACACAGCAATATGGAAACACAAATAAGTAATAATGTAGATAGTATTAAGTGGGTAAGCAGACATCTCAAGCACGAGTGGAAATTGCATTAAAATCACACTCCCCTACACATTTAGGCATATATAAACTTTTAAGGTTACGTGATATTTCTTATTAAATTATTTTAAAAAATATTAATTTACTTCTATATATTTATTTCACAGGCGTACAAACAAACAAAATTACAAAAACTTATAACTGGACATAGAATTAGAAATCGTTGATTTCTCAATTTTTGACTTTACTTATGCAATGAGGCCTCCTATTATGAATTTAACGATTGTAGGTAGACCGGAAGTACCCTATAGATTTTTACCAATATTGTGTAAGATTGTGATATAAATACAAAAAAAATACGGTTTAAGGGCCATATCTTGAACTAAAAAGCTTGAAATCTTTATTTAAATGTAAAGCTATAAACCTGAGTTTAAAGTATTAATTTCAACTTGATATCTCTAGCCCTTTTTTGAGAAAGAGAGCTTTTTCAGAAAGGCGGACAGAGGGATAGACTACAAAGTAATTCTATAACGGATCGGGTATTTTTCATTTTGAGGGGCGGAACCATAAAATGAATTTCAGCAACAGCATGGACAGAAAAATTGATAGAATGAGAGAAGAAGGAATAGGATTATAATAGGGAATCGAGATTGAAATATATTTTAGATGATTTATAAAACATAAATCGACGATGCGTTTCGAATCGTAGGAATAAGTAGATTCTAGGGTTTAGCAGCGTGTATATTGAAATAGTATTCGCAGATGGTAGTGTCATGTTTAGGAATAAGGATAATGAAAATGTGTTCAGAAATTAATCCGAGGCCATGAGACCCTTAGGTTTTGAATCTAAAATTAGGTTGACGGAATACAAGTATTGAATAACGCAAAATAGAATATATGAACAAGACCAGTCTTACGTACTTCAATCTAGTTAAGACGTAACCAAAACTAGAAAATTTGGTTATGTTTTCTCCATCTAAATTTATTTTGAATACTTAAAATTGTGAAGGCGTTTATATTTTATTTAACCGGTTATCGAATGATGTCGTTTAGCTGTAGTTAATCGCCAAAGTTGAATCCTGAATATTACGGTGGTTAAAAATTTTGTATAAAGGTTAAATAGTGCTTTATCTTAAAAATTAATTGAGTTTTACTTGATAACATTTTATTTAAAAAAACTTGTCAAGCACGAGTTGAAATCGTACAACAAGGTTCTGTACACATTTAGGTACTTATAAACATTTAAGGGTTTATAGTATTTCTATTACACTATTTACAAATGTTAATTTGTCCTAAACTAAATATATTTTCTGCATTATTTTTTGCAGGCGTAAAAACTTGTCGCATATTTAAAAAAATATAAGATCTAAGGTAAGCGCTGTAGTTTTCCTGCAATTTTCTAGTGAGATTTTAATAACTCCATTTTTTTATGATTTTTGCTACTGAGCAAAAATCATAAAAAAATGTGTGGGAAATAATGAGGGGGTGGTTTCTTTATTTTTGTATATTTTTTGGAAAATCTTATAACAAGCCATTTTAAATGATAAGCCGTATATGTATAAAATATTAAAAAAATATTTTTACGTTTCTTCCCGCTTTAAATCCTTCATCAATATTTACAAACACGTAGAAAAATAAAAACCAATATTAGCTCATCTTCGATGCGTTCGTTGACGAGGTTAAATAACATGTAAATATCAAAGTAAAAAATTAGTATTTTATAGGTTCAAGTCACTGTGACAAAAAGTGAAAAACATTTAAAATAATTTAATCTGTAGATAATACTAGACTCATGGTCGCTTATTAACTGTGTCGTAAGGATTCGGTCACAGTAACTGTAGATATTTTGAATTTGGATTATTATTTTAAATAATAATCGAATGTTTATAATATCTTCAATGGAGCTGGAGTCATGACCCTCTTCTTCTGTTTGCAACAAGAATGATAAAAAAAAATTGATTTGCAGTGATTCTGCATAAAAACAGGATGTGTTTAACTGGTTTAAACGGGAGATACTGCGAGATAGATTTATTTCATTTCTTATTTTGAAAAATAATCAGTTTATGAGATGAATTCTACTTTCTTGCGTTTTTTAAATTCTATAAATAAAATTAATATTATAGTGTCAAAGATCCTATCCTATGCTTCATATCATTTATTTTTTATAATACACATATCCCAATTAATATCACTTCAAAAAATTATTAAACAAATTAAAATATTAGGGTCATATTTACCTAACTTACCGCCAATTTTATAATAACTCGCCGCGTAATTATCTACCAAAATGACGCCTGGTTAAGAACAGATTACTGAGATTTTTAATGACTTCGGAATTCTTCAATAATTTATATTTATCTACTTTTATTGTCAGGCTTACTTTTTGCTTGCACCGTGCCTCGCGTGAAAATTATAATTGTGCGTTTTGGTTTTATTATAGCGCCATAATAAAATAATTAATTTACAATGACATGTGAACAAATAAAATTACACCTAACGTTATAATTTTATTATTTCTTAAATAAATATTGTTTATTACTTGATGCTTAAGGAACTAACTACAAAGAAATGGCATTTAATTTGATACGCAAAAACAGGACCTGTTCAAATTAGTATTTGTTAACAATATTCACAAAATTATGTTTACATTTTGGAACGTTACTATTGAAATTTAAAAAAAAACACTGTGTTTTTTTTATAAAAAAGATAAAATATAGATATAATACCACCGGTTTTGTGTACAGCTATGTAAGCTCTATGACTCTGTTCTAAATTATTTTAATGTATTTACAACGGTTTAAGCAACGCAAGCCAAAAGCCACCGCAAATAGATCGTTCTCCGATTTTCTTTACAAATATTACTACAACTCAATCAACTTACAAAAGTTTACGTATTTTTTTAAAATTAAATAATACTAAAGGGAATTTTAATGGATCTACAGGAAAAAATAATTTACCTATCATTTCTCATAGTAATTAGACAGATATTACCCTACAAATTTCATAAAATTTCTGCTCACAATTTTCTGGTTGTTCTATTTTCAAGAAATTCTAGAAATTGCCTTTAGTTTGTTATAAGTCTATATACTCAATGAAATATCGAGCTCTCTCATACTAAAACCATTTACCACAGAAACCAGATATAATTTCATGAAGCACTATTGTGTAAATAGAACTCCAGCTTTCCTTCCGAGACTTTAGATAACTAAAATGTTGTCCTGTATCTGAGAATGATATTCGAATATGAAACTTAAGTTTTATGCCTTGTCTAAAAAATTATTTAAATATGTCAGTTAGAGTATAGGTTAGTAGCTATGTAAGGAAGAAAAAACAATTACTCACGTTGTCTTTTGCTAGATATGAGCTGTGGTGAAAGCGCTGGCTGCGCTTCAAACAAAAGAAAGAAAGTTTGTTATTTCTCGCGCGCAAATTGTTGTAGGTACAACAAAGGTTTCTATGTTTACTAGCCGTATACGCGCTAGAAATACGTAGTCTGTATATGTTATAGATACAACAAAAAACAGGGTCATTTCATTGCTTATTCAATATAGCTAGTGGCAAAAGTACTAAAATGCTATTACGAGAACATAAGTTGGAATACTATTTAAATTAAGAAAATTATTTTTAAGTAGCCTTGCCCGTGATTGCGTTCGCCTGAATTTCAGAGATAATTAGTAGGAATTTTCTTGTGCTTTTTTCTTTTTTTTCGCTCAGAATTCTATGAGCATAAAGTTTACTAAAAGTGCTAGTAGATTGTGTTGGCAGCAAAATTGGTTACGTTGGTTTTTATATTAGCGTGAATAACGAAACTTTATCAACGATTGACGCACCTTTTTTTATGCGGGAACGGATTAAAATTAAATTAAGCATAAATGCTATCCTAGGCTAATCTAAATACACACTGAAAACCCCATCCAAATCGGCTCATCCGTTTCTGAGATTAGCGTGCATAACGAAGATAAAAATTCTAAAAACTGTTTTTTAGGTTTAGCTAAAAACTGTTGTTTTAGACTATACATTGCTAAAATTATAAAATAGGAATGAGGAATCTATAAAACTATATATTTAGTAATAAACCAGTAAGTAATACCTTCTTTTTTAATTTAAATATATTACTTATCCAGGACATGGTAAATAGGGCAAACCCACTTTATCATCCGCGGGCCTGGAGAGTAAAAATATAGTTATCCATACGCCAATGAACCTATTGTAGAAAAGAACAAAAATTATTTTGGTAAATATTATTTACCATCTTAATAGTATTTTGTTCGGATATAAGATACTACACTGATAAATCAGCTAATAAGTCAGCCATATGCATAAATTTTATACATTAACATTTGGAATATTGAATATGTTTGGCATTAATTTTGTAGAAATTCATTATTCACAATTAAATGAAACTACGTGATATAGTATTATTTCTACTTTCTTTAAGTTCTTTACCACGACCTAGGTTTCGTTGTATTACAACATCTTTAGGTGGGCTTTTAGCAAAGATTGCTGATAACCCACCAGAAGAATCTTTGCTAATAGAAAGAAGTAGAAATAATACTCCATCACGTAGTTTTATTTAATTGTGGACATTAAAATTTGTATATAATTAAATAAGCATAGAGGTATGCATCCAAATTGTAACCAAAAGAAGACAGACTGCCATTCCGGTTTGACCAGAAACAGAATTTATAATAAAATGAATTTAATAATAATTCTTTATTTAAAGGCTGGACTGAAACAAGGAATATGAATTTATGAAATGTCAATTTCTAAATTAATTGGTTAATCAGTTATAGTTTTCAATTTAATCTTGTGTTTACCATAGCCACCGCAACTAGCTAAGCCTCATTTTATATAAGTTCTTACAAAGGCAGTTGCCTTTAGCAGGCGCCAATTGTAATTAATCCATACCCATAAAATATCTTTGCAGGGTAAATTACGAATTAAGTTTATAAATTAAGTGCTACTAAATACTTGACGTATTTTTAGCACTTAATTTATAAACTTTATTCATTATTTGATGGGCAATAAAAATGTTTTATGGCCATGTCCCAGTATGACCGTAATAAGTAGTAGTTAAAATACATAGAGGTCAATAAATAATTTTGAACTTACAATTGGCTACATTAAGTTTAATAGCCTCCAGTTCCGAATTAATATTTTAATTACTTTTCATGGAATATTTATTCTTTGACGGAAAATATCAAGCAACATTATATTTGTCATATTTGAGATACCCAAAAGAATATATATATATATATATGTAAATAATTGACTAAATCGTAATTATATATGTCGCAACCGATTCTCTTTAGTCATTAATGAAATATGTTTAGGATAATGTACATTTAAAGATAAAAACAATAATAACATAACGTACAAGTGGAAAACGGTATTAATACATCATGGTAATATTTGCGTCTAACGTGTTAGACATTGAATACACACACACACACACATATATATATATATATATATATATATATATGTGTGTGTGTGTGTGTGTATTTGCATAAGGACGAGGCTTAAATTTATAAAATTAATTTGATAAATTCGGGCCTTCGATGAATAATTTCAGAGCTCTGATTGCTTTGTAAAATAAATTTACAGACTTGGATTAGAGTTAATGCATTTTGACTAAATTCATTAAAAATTTTTTTAAATTTCATTTTTTTTAAATATTCTTCCTTCTTCAGAATTCAAAATTAATATGTAAATCTTCAGTAAAATAATAAATATATTTTTTTTCCGTGCATTATATATTAATAAATAAGAATTGCTTTACAGAAAATTAATTATCAAATTAATAATTTAAATTTAATCTCCATCGACGCCGTTTAGAAACCGAACATTTTGCATTACATGTATCACCGTACCTTTGATGATCATGTATAAAATAATTAAAGTAAACGAGTGTCAAATTGAATACAACAAACCCACGGAGAGATAATTTTCTTCCATATCCTAAAGAGAATAAAGAAAATCGTATTTTGGAATTCTGCATAAGGGAAAAAAAAAATAAGTCGTTTGCTGGAGGGGTAAGTACGTAATGGTCAAATGCTTTATAAAATAAATGAAAACATACGTTTCGTTTTAACCGACATTTTGTAATATGGAAATGAACAATAAGGAAATTATGTTGCAAAAAATATCAAATTTCATTTGAATAAGCGAGGAAGTCCTATGAAATTTGGAAAAAATATTTTGCTTTTCTTTTCAGGACATAAAATAAATGACCTCTTTTAAGCTTCGTATATTCAACTGTATACACTGTATACAGTTGAATATACGATACGTGTGCGTACGCGCCCGTGTGCATGCATGCGTAAGTACACCCTTCTACTGCGTACGGGCGTAAATGCGTGCGTGTCTGCATGCGTATATATGTGCGTGCGTGCGTGCCTATTATTTTTCAAAATACATGTGAAATAAATTGTAGACCGCTATTATGATCGGGCAAAATCGGACAAAGTGGTGTCTAATTTTGCACCACCAACTTGCAAAAAAATTCACATTTTGTTCAGAAAGTACAATAATAATTAAACTTCATGGACATTCAAATACAAAGTTTATAGCCATTGGTTACGACTAACTGCGACATACCGAATCAGACTGTCGAGAAATTGAAACATAAATACTGCAAGAATATTGCGAAGCGGCGCACATTATGATTAAGCAATTAAAAGGAAATCGCTGCGGTCCCGCGACTGCGCGTGTTATATTGTTTTAACAATAATATTCATTTATAAATAATAAACACATACGACAACGTGCTTCTTGTATTACTATTTTAATTAAGTAAGTTTAGTTAAGTAAGTCTGTGCCATATATCAAGAAAATATGTTTAGTAATTTGGGCGTGATTGAGTGACAAACGACAAAACACATTTTAGTTATATTAATATTATAAGAATTAAGCTTTCATTAATCCTTCACAGTAGATATACATATGTCAAATTTGATAGCAACTAGTTTTTGGTTTCAAAATTATTAGGTACGAAACTAAGAAGCTGACAAATGAACTTTGAGGTTTATAACATAAAAAGAACTTTCAGATTTATAACATACATGAACTCTAATATAATAACAGAAAATCAAAGTCAAGTGCTAGTTAGATACGAATACGAAGCGTTCCGTAGCACTAAACAATAACAAAGTTATAAATTTGTCTTTCTCAACGACAATTGAAAAACACGGTTATTGCTGAGGTGGGTACAAAAATAACCCATATTCCAAAAACTACACCTCATGGCTTATTCAAACCAATTTTTCTTTAAAGTTTATTTTAATTTCTACCACCTTAATTGTTCTGTAAAATTGTTTGCATGTTAGTTTAAAAGTTAGAGAGGGCCGCTTTTAAAATTTTAAAAGCTATGGGCTTTTAAAATTTTAAAAGCGGCCCTTTTACTTACTTCTTACTAATTATTGACTTAAACAAAAAAATTACTTTGGATTCTCTCTATCATATTTAAAACCTGCGTGCAATGGATTTTTTTCATTCCTCAGTTACATGAAAGGAATGCCACATCTAATATTGTTTTTTTTATAATTCCACTATTTGATTGTAAATCAATTCACAGAAGTCACAAACAATACAAATTTAATCTATATAGTGCCAATAATCTCCAAGTAAAACGGCCGTGACATGCAAATAGACAGATGGACAGAACAAATTAATAAGTGTTCTGTTTTTATCATTTAGCTACGGAACCCTGAAAATCAGGTATTTTAAATATATGACTTGTTTAGTCAACAGATGAATGCCTCTTTTCTAGTAAGAAATAGAACAAACAAAAAACATTTGAATGAGTCCATCAATAACCATAGATTGTAAAGAGATAATTTTTTTTAAAATATACCTCAACGACGAAATGTACGTCCATGGCCGAAATGTCATAATAGTTCGATATAAACTAGAATTACAACATTAAAAAGAGATTTCGAATTTAGAAATAATATGAATGGTTTTACCACCACCACCATTTAGTGATTGTCTACCAAACGAATAGACATACAAATTCTTACTTTAATGAAATTAGAGAACAATGTCTTATTAATCTTTACCAAATTTGTCAAATAAATAAAATTAATGAGGAAAGCTCATTAAGGCATTATAACTTTATTGCATTTATTTTTCATCGCACGTGGATTAAATCCTGTATCAATATTTGAGTCTTTAAAACGTACTTCAACACAATATCGTGCCATTGTATTTATAGCCTCCTAGGCTCACACTTTGGTCTCTTGGACAAAGGCTGTATTCTCTCTAAAACTTATATCAACGAACTAATAAAATCACCACTTTAACATGAAAATGTAGGTCATAAAATAAAAAATTTTATGACCTACATTTTCATTATGACTTAGAAAGAATTTGTAGATATGAGTTACCCTAAACACATTTTACTTTACGTATTTCATCTCTATAAATCACAAAAAGATTCCTAAAAATATCATTAATTCCTTGAGCCTGATTTTTTCCGGTGATATAGTAACATATATATTTATAGAGACTCAATGAACTACGTAAGTAGAAAATTCAATTTTATTGAAACGTTTTAGCATTAGCTATTTGATTGATAATAATACAACAGATCTCTAAAAACAAGTTGTTGAATGGCAGAATGAAATTATCACTATACAATTCTACCCGATTGTTGACATGAAAATGAATCAGGTAACATTTGAACAGCATAGAGTTTACCTGATTAAACACTAATCAAAAAACGATCACCACTTGAAATTTTTCAGAGTTCAACACATTCTTCTGAAAAAACGCACATTGTCCGATGGTAAAAACACACATCTATTATTGTATAGAATTCCTGGAGATAGAGATGCTGACAAGCAAAAGTATATGACTGTGGTTGTCCAAAGAAAAAGATGTGAGATTCTAATAGTTAATCTGCATCGGATTTAAGTTATTAGCATTTTATTTTTTTACATCAGGGGTATATGTATTAACATTTCGAAGGAAACTTTGACAGAATATTACCGTAAAATATAAGAAAGAACTTTCATTTATTTATTCAAAAATACTAGGGATGTCATGGTTTTCTACTATGTAACAATTGAAATAAGTTTTATGACCCCAAAATATGACCATTTTTCAATTATTGGTATAAATAGGTTATAAGGCTTTTATTGTTTTTTTAGTGCTATTAGTTATAATGTATATGAAATTAAAATGTCTAATATCGTTTGATTGTTCACTAAAACGCGTCGAAACAAAATGAAGAGGCTTTGCGAAACCACGCCTAGTGCTAATATATCGTTCAAGCCAAATTGATGAGCAAAGTATTGTCAAACAAAATTTACTTGAATTTTATTCGACGCAAGCTTTATTCTACGTTAATTTTATTCTACGCAGGAATTGGATAGGAAGTTGGAAAATAATTAAGGCAAACAACTTTATCCGAGATTGAATTTCAATTTAAATCGAAATTTACACAACCACTAATACTGTGGCGTAGTTTGACCCTATTGTTTAAATATTGTATTAAAGGAACAAACAAAAGGTTTTCCAGGAGCCTTCTATTTAATCCGAAAAGCCTTATCTGCGTTTATTGTCAAATATTTAAATCATTTTATTAATTTATTTATAAGTATTTGTAGTACAAGTATATAAAATAGTGCCTAATCAATATTGTATTTTCGAAACTTCCTAAAAATAATTAAATTTATATAAACTGTAAAATATTAATTTCTACTTATTTCATATGACATGATAACAGTAAATTATAATAAACTAGTTTTTGCTCGTGACTTTGCTCATATAATGTTAGAGAAGTATAAAAAACCTTTTTGGTCAACAAAATATCCCTTCCTCACCCTCTGTACCTCATGAACATACTAAAACCGACCCATCTGCCAGAATACCCGGCCCAATTCGTCATGTTTTATGAACCAATTTCGTCGTGTTTGATGAACATATTTAATTAAAATGTATTTCAAGCTTCTAGTTACCATGATTATGAATGTAATGAGTTGGTAGGAGCCTTTATTATATTAGTTGCCATTCTAAGGATTTTTTTTCATCTATTTCAAGCTTCAATGTACAACAATTCTGTCTAAGTTTACCTCCCTAAATTGTTATTTGGCTTTATGTTAATATTCAAAATTGTATACTGGACTAAATTAATTATTTACTGACCATTACTTTATTTCCTAATTTTTTAAACATAAGACCGATATGACGATGGTATTAGTTAAAATTTAAGACAAATTCAAACTCACCTTTTCAATTATTTTGAGGTCATTAACTTCAAAAATAATTGACAGGCCCAAAAACCAAAGACAAATGTGGATAGGGAAGGAATAAAATATATCGTTAGTCTACTTAAAAATCATAATAATTGTAAATTGATGGTTTAATAAAATGAATGCAAAATAATTGTAAATTGATGGTTTAATAAAATTAATGTAAAAAAATGAGCAATGTGATTAAGATCAAGGTGAATAAGTTTTAAAGTAAAAAAAGTTATAAGTTAAAGTTATAAGTTTTTTGAATATTTGAACAGTTAAACACAAAGCGCTGAAACTTAATGCTTATTATTAAAGTGTTCAAGAAAACATGAAAATATGAAATTGATCATGAAAGATAAAATAGTGAAATACTTCCTGCAAAAATTTGCAACATCAAACTCAATATGCAAACATAATAAGATCATAGAAATAGAATGCTATATCGGATAAAATGCGGTTCCAAATATAAGAAATAACGTTGAGAGAATTGGATTATATATTAGTATGGATAGCATAGAACTAACAAAAGGATATATATTAAAAAAACGATAAAGTCAGGATAATTTTTTTATACAATCTAATCGAATAGTTGCATTTAAAGGTTCCAATAAAATGAATTTGAGAATCCAGGTAAAAAATTAAATCCTCCCCGCGTACTTCAAAATTCCATGTACTTCAAAATGTCACTATTGACACATAGAGCTGGAAATGAAAAATGGCAAATGAAAGTTATATTTTTTATAATTTGATTTCAATGATATCTTACTGAATTTTATTATGCGTGAAAAATCCCTCCTTTACGAAGATACATTTGATTTGGGGCTTTACCTCCCCACTTCTGAAGTATTACAGGATTTTATATATTTTGTTGCTTATTAATTGAAATCTCCATAAGAAACATTTCCTTTTTCAGTACGGAACTCTAAAAGAATAACAAAAGTTTTACGTTTTGGAAGAACAAAGCAAGAAAGAATTTTACAATCGTCACATATTTTTGTATACATTCTTTCGTTATGTCTTGGTTCTATGAGTTACAACTCATAGAACGAATTTTGGTATTTCTTCCGGTAACATCGACAATATTGTTTGTTCCACGTGTGTTTGTTTGATAACTCATAGTAATAGACACTCGCAGTAATGTGTAACTTTGAATTCGAATTTCTATTAACTGTAAAAAATCGGATTCTGTAAAAATAGGATTCCACATACAAAAAATTAAAAAGCGTTTACACATTTCGGCATTATAAATAATTGAACGTATTTAGTAATTCTATTAAAATATTTACAAATATTAGTTTTTCACAAAGTAATATTGCAACTTGTTAGACTCTATATTTAATATTGCAACAATGTATTTAATATTGCAACTTATTAGACACTGTAACTTTAACATGTGTAAAAAATGGTGCTAAAAATCATAAAAAAATTGTTAAAATAGTAAAAAAACTTATTTTTTCCTGAGATTAAAGCTCAGTAGTTTCGAAAATAAGGGGGAATAATTGTATATTTTTGCATATCTGTCAAAATGTTTTTTAAATATACAACTAAAAGTTGTAAAAAAAATATTTTTACATTTCTCATGACAAAACTCTTCAAATATACTTCCTCCGATTTACTTTTTTTTTACTTTTTACGCGAATGTTTTGAATAAGTTGGTAAAAAATGCATGTTAAATATGTCTGTTATTAAAATGTATTGCTATGCCAACTTCCAAATTTTTTATCGCGTGGTTTCGGGGAAAATCGGATGTGGAAACAGAAAAATCTTAATGTATTGCCTGCTATAATTTTCATGGGCGTAAAAGCTTGGGGAATATTTAAAAAATTATGACGTTTATAATCATTGACATAGATTAATCTAGACTTGGGTTCCTAAAAATCCATATTTTTTTATAAGTTTAGGTTGAATAGTTTGACAAATGGGGGGGGACATATTTTTTTGGATATTTCTTAGTAAATCTATGAAGATATAATACCTAAAATTCCAAAAAGAAACAATATTTTAGAGAGCTATATAATTAGCCCTTTCAACAGATACCTACTTGCATTAATTTATCTGGCTTAAAATTTGTAAGTAAATGTATTCTAAGTTCCAGCTTATATGCTTATATTGCGATATATGCAGGTGAATATGTTTTATTACTGTGTCACATTTAAAATTTTTGCGTCAAATAGTTTCTTCTAAAAAAAATCTTTTTGTTAATAAAAAAATTAATTTTTATAACAATTGGCATGAGCGCCATCTGTGGGCAACACATCAAATATCTTAGCCAAATTGTATACTTGGAACACGCTAGATGGCGATATAGTGCGAAGACTTCGCACGTGTCAGCTAGTTGAATATATTTGGCGTTAATTTTGTAGAAATTCATTATTCACAAATAAATGAAACTACGTGATGTAATATTATTTCTACTTTCTTTAATTTCTTTACCACGACCTATGTTTCGTTGTATTACAACATCTTCAGGTGGGATATTACCAAAGATTATCCCACCTGAATATGTTGTAATACAACTAAACCTAGGTCGTGGTAAAGAAATTAAAGAAAGTAGAAATAATACTACATCACGTAGTTTCATTTATTTGTGTATATTTCAGTAGTTAACGAGTAAATTAATTTATTGGATGTAAATATTCACAAAGATATGTTTTTGCTAAAGATAAATTTAGAAAAAATATCGCATTGCTAAAAGTATAAATAAAGTTTACCAGGAACTTTTACCTAAATTTTATAGTTATTAAGACATTCACGATAATTTTACGCTTGTGCTATATACCAGATAATATTTTGGTAGGAAAGTAATAAGCGTAGTTATTGGATTTTTTTTTAATTTTAATTCATAGTTATTTATTATTGCACGTAATAAACCTCATTTTTATCTGTAACTTATTGCCGAACGTGCAGGTAAAACGTGGATTACTTCTGATAAACATTTTCCAAGCTTAGGTAACCCTTGGGTAACCCACAAAATTTATTAAGGAAATCTGACTATTTACCTCTGTTATCAAACTTTTTATCCTGAATGTCATTATTTAAAGATCGGAATGAATAAAAATCTCTTTGTGCTGTCAGGGAAGTATGACGGATTTGGTAAAAGCTACCAATGAAAATACAATAACTTCTGCTAGACGATTTTTGGCTACGTACGGCCGGATGTTATCGTGAAGAAAATAAATTGTTACTGTTCTTTACGTTTCGTTTACATTTAAATTTCAATCGGTCAAATTGATTGTAGTATATTTTTATATCTACGGTTGTATTCTTCGCTAGTAATTCACAATTCAAAATTTGTTTTGCATTTCACCATTCAGATAACAAAACTTTCTTCTGATGAAGTTCAGTTTTAGAGTCGGTATTATCTTTTCGTGACAACATTATTGTGTGTATCTTAGGGAAAGAATATCCATACATATATTGGCACGTTGGTCTAACTGAGTTGTGGTCAGGGCATGTGGTATCCACAACTTTAAGTTACACATTTTATACACTTGATGAAAGTTTACCAATGTCTCTCACTGGTAAATTTAGAATAATCTCAGTTTCAGTAATATGCAAGATATTACTGAAACTGAGATTTGCTGCCAGGCAACATAGAGTAAGGCGGGTATCTCTTTCAATTAATTCTTTTAAAAGGACTATGTTAATTTCCACTAGTCGTCCGCTGTAGGGAAAACCATTTAAATTAGAACCTTCATATTGGAGCCTCTGAAACCAACGTACAATTATATTAGAGATCGCATCTTAACCTTCTCCATTACATACATTACAAGCAGCTATATTTGTTGAGTGACTCTGTGAGTTCAGTGAGTTCTAAACGAAACTCGTAAAAAGAACAATGATTATATGCTCTCTTATCGCTTCTATGTCCTCGTCAATACCACAGTGGTCCATAGAAGTTGACACATATTTATAGAATCTACTCCCATCACTTAACATTGTTTCACTCTAGATAGTTTTATCGCTTTCTAGAAAAAATTAAATTAAAAAAAGCACTCATTAATTTCCTACGAACCCAATATTTACATGATTTAATAATAATATTAATATTTATACACAGTAAAACTAGCGTGTAAAATTAACATCTACTCGTCCTTACAAGTTTACTTTGTACACAATAAAATTAACACGTACCCGTTCTACTCGTCCTTACAACTTTATTTTATGAAAATTGTTAGTTTTGTTAATCAGTTTTCAGCAATATTTAAACTTTTACCTGTATGCATATGAAAATATTATGGTCCGTTTAAACGTTAAGTAGAAAATATAGATAGTACTCGTAGATATATCCATCTCGCTAATATATTTATACAAGAAATGCTATATAAGTTATCTCATATTTTCGTCAGGCATTCCTCTCTCTACAAAGACTTTCAAACCGCATCTTTTATATTTATCTTCATATTTTACTTTTGTTACACTTCGTGAATCATATTTACAAAAGTTGATTGTTACAAACGATCGGTAACTTGCCAAACATATCCATGTATTGTGCCCCGAGGCTATTTGCACAGTTAGCTTCAATCCTTGCAAGGGCTTTTCGTCAGTTATTGAATATAATGTAATATTTTCCTAAACTATTTTTCATCAAATAAAACAGAACATACTTAACAAAGATACTGACTACATTAAGGCTATTTTATCGGTGAACATTTTTTCGGTTAATTTGGTTTTCAAATTTTTAATTAAGATTTAATTTATTGTAATCTAAAAATCTGGGGCTTGAGATTCTTTTCTTATCCAAATTTTAAAATATTTAATTAGTAATAATTTAACATTTGTAAGGAATTTAGAAATGTATAGTAACTAACTCAACTACTTATGAATTAAAACTTTAAGATAGAAAGCGGACTGAAATTCGTCTCTATCTAATCATTAGTATGATACATGTGTCTTTTTCGGATTTAAATAAAAAAATTGTTTGCTAATAAGTATTCGCAATTTTCCTTTTGAAGTAAATTTATGCGAAAACAGTTTTTTTTTATTCTTGCAGAATTAAAAAAAATTTAGTCGTACAAATAATTAGGTTAAATATGCCTCTCCTCATATCTACTTTAAGTGAAATGGCCACAATCATGGTGATTTTGTTCAACTAAAATATTACAAATAAGTAACAGTTTTTTAAAGGTTTCTTCTCCAGAACTGACGTTTATATGTTACAGTAAGCAAAACTAAAGTTACTTGCTATCAAAGCCGTCCAAAATATTAAACTTCTAACAGCTTTTACGAAAGCTTAGGAAATCAATTATATACGTGGTTTATAGTTTAACGCATAATGGATAGAATCAGTGTCCTTGGTTATAACCTTAATTTTTAAATCTTTTCCAAATAAATCTAATATCAAACAAGTTGCAAATTATACCAATAAGAATGAAAATATGAAACTCGATGCTAACTTAGTATTGAGTTGCATAAGCCGTTCTAAAATAGAATCCATTTCTACATTCATTCTTGTTTGAAAAATGGAACAAGTTAAAGTTGGCTCAAGCAATTTAATGTTACAAGAATAGAGAGTAAAATAATTATGCTAAAATTAACATAAAAAAGTGGTTAGACTAAAACTGTAAATGTGGTAATTCACGCATCACCTGTAACAGTAAAAATATGAAAAAGAAACACATTAACATTTATGACACGATTGTAAATTTTAATCTATTCTTTCAGTCTTTAAAATTATACTCCATGTCACTTGGTTGCCCGAATGGCCAATATACTCGTATACCAATAAAAAAATATAGCAATTTTAGCTTGAAAAGAAAGGAAATAAAATGACGGTCCAAACGATATCAGTTCTGTCCATAATAATGTTAAAGACATTATTATTTGAAAATTTTTCTAATTTTACAGTTTTCTGATCTGAAAATTTAACTCAGATTATTTACATGAGAATAAAGGTACTGTCAGATATTCGAATCATTATTTGTAAAATTTGTTTTATTTATCTTTATCCACTCTCAATACGCTCCCTTTTAATTATATTCTTGATCGATAAAGTTACAAAAATATAGATAAAATGTATAGACAAAATTAATTAAATATGACATCTGCTCTTTACCCACATATTTTATTTATTGAGAGCATTTTTTTTATTTAACCCTAAAACAATACTCAATATATCGTTTGAGATCATATATGACTCTTTTATCTATATATTTTAAAATATACACATAAAATAAATTAAATATAACATCTACTTTATACCCACATATTTTATTTATTAAGAGCATTTTTTTTTAATTTAACCCTAAGATAATACTCAATAAATCGTTTGAGATCCCACATAATTTTTTTGAAAAAAAATATAGTAGGTAATATTTCACCCTAACAAATAAAAACTTATCGGAACTATATTATAACTATACATATTCGTAAATTGTAAAAGTCGCTTTATGAAGGTTGAAAATATCTATTTTCATTTCTCAATAAAATAAATATTAATTTCATAATACCTGAGGGAGAATGAAATCAAATAGAAATATGGACAAGTATATTCATTTCTTAAGTAAAATTAACAATTTAATGAACCGCTGAATATGCAATAAATGAACACCAACGCAGTCAGTAAGAGGCCTCACAATCTGTAAACAAAGACAGAAATGTATTAAAGAGGAAAATAATACAATAAAAAGATCATGTATATAATAATATGACCATGATCCAAAATATAATATTATGATGGTAATTTTATTATACTGAAATTACCATTATATTATTATATTACTGCGCGTTTTGAAATTCAACGGTGAAAGATATTTTACACAGAGACATATTTAAGACAGAGAACATATACAATACAAAAATGAAAACAATAAATGTAATATATCTACAAAAAAGAAAGCGATGTAATCGCGTATGATTCTAAAACCACTGGTGACATTTTTTTTCGGTATGTGTTAAATTGATATCACAATAAGTTACCATGTTTGAGATACGATGGATTTTATATTACATGCCGAAATCTTTCTTGAGTCACATACTTGCGAGAAATGGATCTAAAATTAATTTCTTCAAGTAATAAATAAGACATTTCATTTGAATAAGAATATAAGCCTGCTTTTATTTAATGAGCAAATGATTTTATTTAATGAGCATATGATTTTATCAGTGATAATGTTAGCAAGTATTCTGTTATCTATATTTCTGTACAGCAGGTCACGATATGGGTCCAATTTAAATAGCCTGTGTTTTAATAAAGCGAAAAAAATTAAATCCATTTTATAATAAAATTAATTACATTTAAATTTTCCGTTTTCAATAAAAATATTTTCCCTTCGAAATTGTTGCTGAGTTGTTATATTTCATGTGTAACCTTATTAATGTCTCAATTTTATGACAAGGTTAGGTTTTGCTTAAATGAGTTTACTTAAAAGATACACTTTCCAATTTGTACCCATAAACAAAACTGTTAACAAATTTAAATACGTTAAACAATTTTGCTCAGAATTATAGCTTATATGTTTATGATATTATCAATGTCATTTTTTGTCAATATTATTTTCAATTTTTTCAATTAGCTGAAATCCACGTGTTTGTTTTTTATTACTTAACAAGTTAATTTAATTTCGTAACAGAAAAAGGAAAGCGGGGAATCGTTTTTCATTGTCATATAGCTTCCCAGTAGTACGTTTATTGGTAATATCGCATTATCTAAAATAAACTTGGAGTTTATAAAAAGACTAGAATTTTATTACTCAGAGCTCTGCTTAGAAGTTGCGGAATTTTTATATGGCACCGGGATTGGTTCCAATATACCACGTATATATATCCCCCCCCCCGGTTTGTAGAGTGCACGCGCCCTAAGTTATCAGTGATAATGTTAGCAAGGAATAGGTAGTGAAAATATAAAAAAAATAATACACATACCAAAATGTACGTGACTTTCATAACCGTGACTATAATTAGTTAAGAAATTTTTTTTAAAAGTTAATGAATTATTTGTTATATTGCTTCAATTTTTTGATTTCATTTCCCATGTTGTAAACTATAAGCGAATAAAGCTTTCCGTTTGTAGCATATAAAACATTTAAAATATCCGAATTTATAAATGAAACTATGATTAAATATGAACACATAATGTAAATATTCCCAGTTATTGGTAGGATAACCTTTCCCGATGTGCGATTGCAAATCCGTTTCACGTACATGATTATAAAGTAGATGAAATAAATTGGTGTAATTGACACAATTTTAAGTCATCTGGAATTTTCTCTACTAGTCGTAGCCTTCGTTTTTCACATTTGCGTATAAAAAAGTAACTAAATTTTTTAGAAGTGAAAGTCATTATAATAAGCTTATTGCTTATTTTAATGACTTTCCCTTCTAGTAAGTGTAATAACTAAATACACCTGTTCAAATTCCCATTTTAAACTGCGGCATTTTCATATTATTTTTCATTTATTTCTTGCTTCAAGGCCAAAGACCCGATCATCTTTAGATGATGCCATTCGCAGTATTGAGTTACGGCGTCGTAAATTTTATCTTCAAGGAATTAGGGGATAAAAATGTTTGAAGACAAATTTATTTACTTTTTGTTTAACAATCTGAGCTTTCGTGCTTTTTCGTGCTTTCGTGTTTCAATTTTACCAGAATCGTTAAAAAAATGTATGTTAGAAGAAATAAAATAGTTTATACGTATTCGATGAATAGTAAATTTTGTTATGTTATTATCTACATTCACTTCATATTATCTCAAAAAGCTCATAAAACTGTTTCGTCATATTCTACACAGACAGGTAAAATAATGAAGCCGAGATGGAGTTACATGTGTACCGTCAGATGTATTTAGCTTTGAATTCGTTTTTTAACCGCTTAACCCTTTATGAAACTCTTGCTTTTAAAAGTTAAGTACGATAATATACGTGTTTATAAATTAGAAATTTTAACGAATTTTAACATAGATGAAAATCATGAAAGATTCTATGAAAGCATTCTAAAAATATTTTATCAAAATGTTTTGTAAAAATGGAAGTTAACGTGTTTGTGAGGTTAAAGCGATGGCTACATTTTAAATGAAACTGAAAATAAGTTAAGTAAAAATGAGAACTAGTACGTATGAATTTCTTAACCACACATTTGGTACCACCAATATTATTCACCGCTAAAAGGTGCTATACTTTTTTCAATATAAAAGATTTTCCTATAAAATGACTTGAATACACGTTTTAGTTTAAAATTGTCTAATAGAAGTTGAATATTTATAAAGGGAAATGTATCTCATATCGTGTTTAGATGCAGCTATTCTTTCAAATGTTGACTCGGTTTTCAATGCTGTTTAATATCAGTATCTAAAAAGTAATTACAGTATCTAAAAAGGTTTCAAGTTAAAAAAAAGTTATCACAATTATTACAATAACAGGCTTCTATGCATATTATTTATGTTGTACAAAACATGATGCATTAATTCTTTTTTCTGTTGCTGGAAAAAAGAAAATATAAACTGAAATTTGAAATGATACTTTTGATTTTAAGTATCAGGTTTGCAAAAAATTAGAACATATTTTTTAAGTATCATAATGTTTGTATAATCGTAACACTACTCTTAATTTCTGTAACATTTGATTATGTACGAAAACTACAAAGAAAACTTTTGAAATCGATAAATATATGTCACTTAATATATGAATACTTTGACTATTCAAGAACGTGTTGTTTCATCATTAGAATAGACAATTATTAGGAGAATTATCTTTTCCCAATATTATTTTTTTTTCGTTTTGTATTTATATATATTGTTTTTTTTTCTTTTTTTTTAGGGTCCCATATCTCAAAAGGAAAAACGGAACACTTATAAGATCACTCACGTGTATATCTTTTCCCCTCACAGCTATTATTCTTGGAAATTTCTTCATATAGAAACTTGAAATTTGACACAATAATATAGCATATTAGCCCGCGTGTAGCTCAATAGGTAGTATTTCAAAATATTCGTATGGAAATTTTAAGGGGACTTAAATTATTTTCAAAGTAGTTCGATTTTTTTCATTTTAATGCCCGACCGCTCGTCGAGCGGAGCTAGACTGGGGTTCTGGTTGATTGTAAGATATTGCTCTCGTGACAATAAGTTCGCCTTATGTATCAATTAGATACATTAAAGTACATAAATAATAAATAATTGAATAACTTAAAATTATTAGTTATAATTCCTGAAACTCTTGAATTTACAATTGTAAAAAAACAGGTTTTATACAAACCTGGGCATGGAATATGAAAAGATTATAACGAAGACTCAATATGTGGTAGTTTTTGAAATATTCCCAAATATGTGTATGCACATTCGTGAATATTTCCATATTTATTACCTTATTTAGGTTTCATTAAATATTTATTAGTTTAAAAAGCATAATTGATTGAAAAATTAATTGACATAAATAAGGTAATTTCACTTCAAACGAGATACGCGAGCTGAATTCGCACTTGGTCGGTTTTCATCATTATTTTCTAGTTATTTACTAATATTTAATAGATATTGTAAAGTCTACTACGCAATATTTTCCTCTTATTTTTTTTGAGATTGCAAGATATATATGAATTAATAGATTGATTTGTAATAAAAATGATTGTCGCCGTCATGAAACTTAGCACTCAAAAACTCTTCTTTATGTCTGAAGTGAACATCAAACTAATAAGATATAAGCGGTCAAATCCCATCTCAAAAATCGACATGTATGAGGGAAAATTGTTCGGGAGGGCGGATAATGTTATTTCGTTGAGAGGTGTAATATGCTTTCCCAGCAAGTTTTCTTAACAAAAATATATTTCATCTTTGCTTTTCCAGACGTAAGTATTGTTCGAGACGGGATATGTTACATTGTGAAAGTTTTAGCAGTGCAGTCTAAATAATAAATTGTTTCCTCAAAGCTTTTAGCAATGAACGTGTTGTTGTAATAACGTTTGGCGAAAAGGTAACCAACTATTTAAAAAATATAGCTGTCCCCGAAACTGTATTATGGTTGTTTAGATATAATATTCATATTTAAATTGAAGTAATTTTTGTACCCTACTTATACTAACCGTAATGCTAATTTTGCCATTACTTCATATTGATATAACACCATTCTCTGGAGTCCCACTCTGTTAAACAATCACTTTTTAGCTTATAATAAAATCAACCTGATGGACACGCCAACATATTTAATCTACTACAATTCATTTCAACTTTATCGTCATAGTTCATCACAGCTATCTGTTTTGTCTCCATAATAAGTGACAAATTTATTTGTATATATTTAATTCATTTCAAGTTATCTCCAATATCAATAAATTCACCTATAACAATTAATGAGGAAATTACATATTTAATAATTATACTTTTTAAACGTTGTTTTAAACTAAAGATATTTAATAATTTAATAATGTCGTGAATAAATATTTATATGTGTTCTGTAATTTAAATTTGCAGACCTGACAGACATCATACCGTTTCAAAGTGAGCAGTTAATAATATTTTTACCGAACACCCTCGATAAATATTTAATAAATGTTGAATTTCACATAAAAACTGAATATATTTTTGACCTGACACATAATTATCCATCAATATTTACACCCAGGAATAAGAGTAAGAAAGCCAAGCTGGCAACTCGTTCATGATCAGACACCATTAAGACAAATAATATGACGTAATATCTATTACAACTTCCTTATCATAAGAGATAACTAAATTGAAACTAGAAACTTATAAAATAAACACCAATATTTTTACGGAGATATAAATGTAGAAGCCAGGTTATGGAAGAGTTCGAATATCATTAAGGCAATTAAAGTGACGTGTTATCTGTCACAGTTTTCTTAAAATAAAAGGTAACTACGTTAACACCAGAATTTTACAAAATCATCATCGATATTTATAACACGTTATAATAGAAAGAAAGCCAGGCTAGCGATATACCTGAGACCAAATATCATTACGACTAATAGCACGATGTTATATTTACAACTTCTTTAATACGAGAGATAATTACCTTAATAATTATTTTTCGTCCTTTATTTATAGCAGATAAAATAATTACTACATATAAATTATATATAAATCAAGTATATATGAATCATTGAATATATTTGGCGTTTTTTTTGTTGAAATTCATTTTAATTCAATTTTTCACAACTAAATGAAACTACGTGATGTAATATTATTATTATTTTATTTAAATGCTTTACCAAGATCTAGGTTTCATATCTTCAAATTGCTCACCTGAAGATGTTATCATACAACAAAACTTTTGTTGTATGACAACATCAACAAAGGTTTTGTTGTATTACATCTTCAGGTGGGTAATTTGAAGATATAAAACCTAAGTCGTGGTAAAGAATTTTAGTTGTTGAAAATTAAATATATCAATAAAATTATATGCCTGTCAGTTATTAGTTCCATTCATGGTTACGCATCAAAAATACAGCACTAAACACAGTCTTATGTATAACAAAATGAAAACGCGTTTTGCTTTATAGTTCCCATTTCCCTTTTAATCTGGATATATGTATATATGTGGTTACGTTCATATCCTTAGAACCTTTATATTTCAGGAAAGGAATACTAAGGAATAATTTTTATTTTAATATTTATGTTTCAGGAACTGGTAGAGGGTGTACTAATTGAATATTCAATGGTTATTTGCAGTCATTTATTTTATTCAGTTGTTATGTGAAGTCAATCCAATTTTTTTTCCCAAAAAAATGTAATGATTACTTTTTGACATTTAATTTGATTACGGTTCAACCTTACAGATATGACATGACAGTTTATTACACTCACCTAAAGCTCACATGATTTTGCAGAAGGTAACTATTTTTCACATTCACTTCACAACTAGGACATTTTTGCTAAATCATTGGTCGCTTCTAGAATAAGATTGTCGAGTGATTTGAAGTTTCGCAATCGACCATTAATTAGTTTTCGGTTAATTCATATTGTTGCTTATTTTTTGGATTCACTGTTACGTAGTTATTTTTCATATTCAAATAGAACCATTTTACTTACAAATATAACGTTTTGTGTCAATCTGTAAGTCGAATAAGAGGTTTTAATAAATAAGGTAATAATTAATAATACGCATTATACATTTTTCAAAAGCGAGATTTAAAACACTTTATATCACGGTTATATTATAGCTTTTTGCTTGATCTACGTAGCAGTATAGAAAATCATCGAGGTCGATAAAACGGTGTCTTGCGTATTGAAGTAAATAATTAATAAAATAAATTTATTAGCAATAAGATAAAGGAATTCTTCCAGCAGTACTCAAGTAAAATGTGGCAAGTTCTCAATTAAAGGAACAGCAAACAATAAAATCAATCGAATTTTAAAACTTTGTCAAGTTTTGTTTATCATTTAACAATTCATAAAATCAGTCATGGTTATTCTTTCAAAAAAACCTTTGATTATAATTCGTGGATCGTGAAATATATAATATTTAAAGTATTTTAAGTAACTGACGCTATTTTAAAAATAATTTTAAATTTTAAAAAATAATAGTATATGTCTCAGTTATGTTCTTTTTATTCTATCTCTATAGTTCTGACATAACGGCAACTATTAATAAACACGTTGCCTTAATTAACTTACACCTAATTTTTTTTTTAAACTTACACCTAAGGGCATGCTGCTGTAGGTTTCGTATTGCCAATCTATTATTGCCTAAGTATTAAATTATTTTCATTTATTAAACGTTATTTAAAACTTCCTACCCCCAATAGGAGGAATGAAACCCTTATAACATCACGCCATTGTCTGTTAGTCTGTCACAGACGACATCCTTAAAATCACTTGATGTAGTAACTTGAAATTTATAATATTTATAAAAGATATTGATCTCCACATTAAAACCCCACAGTGAAAGTATAATCAATTCAATTATGGTACAAATAAAATCAATTTGACTTGCAATAGTTAAACGTTATTAATCAATTGCTTTGCGATTTTCATTGCGAGACGAGTTCAAACATTACAACCCCTTTATTGGGAATCGTTGTGTTAACGTATTCCATTATAATTAATAATGCATTCCATTAACTAAAAGGCTTTTTCTGCAATTTACAACGTGTACATTAACAATAACTTCCGGTCTTTAATCCGCTTTAAGTAATGGCAACACAGGTTTACAGTACTCCCAAGGGTAAACATCGGTCATTTGGTAAAATGGTTACAAATCGGATTATTCAAGTGACGTTTAGTTAACCTTGTATTTGGCCAATTTCAGAGTAAATTTAACTGCGTGCTTTTAATGCAGTGCTAATCGACTGAATTATTTAAACGTTGTTAAGACTATACGTGAAAGAAACCGCTTACATACAAGTAAAGTTTGTGCTAGTAGAATTCCATATTTAGGCATCTAATAATATTTAATAGTTCATATTATTTTTGTTGAACCATTTACAAATAATAATAATATTTTTTTACCATTTTTAAATTCTCGAAAAGACACATCGTGTCTACTGTTAGAATGGAGATCATTGTAGATCCGCTGTTAGAATCTTAATTCAAATTTTAAAAAGTCTTCTTGACATTTGGTAAATATTTTAATATTTTAAAACTCCAGGTTCTCAGAGATCCTGGTATGTCTCGACAAGGTAAGTACACGGGAGTGTCGGTTCAAAATAATTACCAGCCTTTTGATAGAAATACCATATAAATTCAAATCAGTTTTGTGTTTTTTTTTCATTTCTTTACTAGGGCTTTTTTTGAAAGTACCTAATTACATCACTTATAAAAATGTTAAGATGTAAATGTTATAACAGCTAAAATCCGTTTTAACATTTACATTCCAAGATTTTACATTTTAAGTATCAATAAAAATAAAACGTAAAAAGATAGAAACACCATGAAACTTGCCGACTCTATTAGGCCCTTATTATCGTTTTCGATCGATTTTTACTTATTGTCCTTTTAATTAAAAATTTTAAGAAGTCTGACTTCACAGAAAATATATGTATAAAGTCTGAATACTTTAAAATTGCAAAATAAGTAAAGATATTAATTTTTAACCAAGATTCAGATAAAAAAAGTGGAAAACAGAAACTAATCTTTTTTCAAAGCGCCCGTCAAATTTCTGAAAGCATCATTTATCATTAGATATTTTTTATAAAGTTATTTATTGATTTAAAGAAGTTTTATGAGATCCTAATAAATAGTAAATCTGAAACTTGACAGAAATACTCATAAAAAATCAACATGCCCTACGTCATTGATAATCCGCTAATTTTTAGCTAAATACTTATTAAAGTCGTAAGTAAATATTCCAGATTTATTTTACTTATTTGTGAAACTTAAACTAACTATGAATGATTAATGGATTTTCTTGATCGGTCTCTTAAGAAAAATTCAATTAGACAATCACTTCCAAAAAAGTAACGAGAAATTGTTTTTCCAATATTGAAAAATTATAATGGCGAAATTTATTGCGTATAGTTTAATACCTCATGGCCAAATAGATTTATATTTGTTAAATTTTCAGACTGTAGTCTTTGTATCATTTCAAATATATTTCACCTATGGATTTAGTATTTAATTATGCAAAAAACCAAATGAAACCTTTTTTAATTAATTTCTAGCAACT
This sequence comes from Druceiella hillmani, assembly GCA_039881145.1. Lineage (NCBI taxonomy): Eukaryota > Metazoa > Arthropoda > Insecta > Lepidoptera > Hepialidae > Druceiella > Druceiella hillmani. Next base: position 2,323,461 of record JAYKKI010000137.1, read on the forward strand.
TTTGTTAATTTTCATCACTTACACGATCGTTTATAATTTTTAAAATTCTAAAACCTTTCCACTTATATAATATATACACAAGGCTATTGTGTACGTCGTAAAAAAAATGTCTACCAAATACTTGTTTCTTTTGCTGAAAGGAATTAGTTTCTAAAACAAATATATTTATTTTCGAGAAAATATTTTTATTTACATAAGTTTCTCATCGTCTGTGTTAACAATTTTATTTCTCTTTAAAATTTATGTTCAGAATTTAACTCAAAGCGTTTAGCGATTGTACATATGCCACACATTAAAAGAGTCACGGTTTCTTTTATTGACTGGGTTCCTAATTTATTACTGAACCAAGCGTTTTTCAGCCATTCTTATTAGGTTTCTGTGCGAATGACCGGACCGACCCCCTTTTGCCGTAACAATGGCATTTGCTCTTTCGGTCTGTTTACCAAAATCCTTTAGATCTTAAACCGGTAGATTTAAATTTTACACATTTTATCTAATATCTTGGTCTAAAATGAAAAATTAATTTAAAATTATGTATAATTTAAAGGGGGAAATAATACACAAATTGAGATTAAAACTATTTTTTCTACATAGGCCTGTGGAAATTTGGTGAAAAGTGCTATTTTTCTAGTTCAGAACTATTTTAGTTTTAGAACTATTTTAGATATTTTAATGATAATGACGTAGGAGATATTTAAATTAACCTTTTATAGATGTATTTTGTTACAAGGTCTATCTTAATAACTCTTGAGTTATGCGGCATCCAAAATTACTGGCCTAATTATTACTAAATGTTAGTGTTTAATCAGCAGATCTTAAGGCGGTGATCCTACGCTTATATTATATTTTCATTGTGTTTTTTTGACATAAGGTGAACCCTAGCAGTCGACATGTCTAATATGAAATATCATTGAGAAAAATAATACGACGTATTATTTAATAGAATTTAGTAGCTAGCAAAATAAGAGCTAGCCATATTGGTTATGCCTTTTTCACCTTTATTTAGTCGACATAATATCTCTATAGCGTCGTTCATGATTCCATGTCAAAATTCTAGTACTAAAAAACACCTATGAAATTCCATAGTCTGCAATATTTTAGAAATGGATACAGTTACCTATTTTTATAATTTCTCCCGCCAGAGAAAATATTAGATAACTTAATAGATTTGTAGGTTATAAATATACGATCACTATCCTTATTTTGTAGTTTCAATATTGTAATGAGCTTGCTCGGACGGAATTCGGTTTAAAGCTGGTAGGAACTGTGTTTTTGTAATAAATGTATTTTAAATTATTTATTAATTAAAAATAACTCTTCAATCTTAGCTTTGATGACGTTTTATGCTTCCGGTTATCGTACGACTCAACGACATCATAATTAATTTCACATACTTAGAGTACATTTAATGTAGCAGAGTCCAAAAATTGTTAACGCTTTTAACCCACAACTAGGCCTTGCTATTTTTTTCAAATTTATTGATCACTCCATATGATCATGGAGTTGTTTGATGGTTAAATAACGATTCATTATTTTCCATTACTTTATTTTAATTGCACGTCTTAGGCTTAATGTGCAAGTCAAGCAAGGGGTTTTAGGAAATAAATAAATTATAAAAATACTACATTTTTAAATGTTATAAAAAGCGAGTTTTGACACAATTTATAGAAAAAAATTTTACGTCAATTTCAGCGCAACCTACGTAAGAAAAATCGAAGGCAATTCACGTGTTTCGAAATAAATATTCAATTTAATGAATTTTTGGTAACACGAAAATATAAATCCATCAGAAAAACTCATCTTGTCAAGTGCCAAATTTCCGTTAGATAATTCTCTTAACAAAACAATAAAAAGATTTCAATCTAAAATTTTGCACAATTCCTGTTCTGTATCAAGCCTGCAATTAAACATTTTGTAAGGACAAAGTAAAACATGTCTTAAACTTAACAATAATATTTTTTACACTAAATATGTGTTTAAGGATTTCAGATTTTTTAAAACTAAATTCAGGTTGCAAATAAACTTGATTTTTGAAGTGACAGTCAACTAAAATAATCTATTTATAAGACCTGGAAGGAAAATATAACCATACTTCATTACTCAGTTAACACATTTAATGACATTAATGAGTATATGGGGGTAAAATTACATAGATGCCCGCAGAATTTAGTTAAATATTGTTAAGACTGTGAATTAAAAAAACCTATTAAGTAGTGGAAGTTACACTATGCAGATTCGCTACATGCTTAGGTATATATGATCATTTGGATATAGTTATTTTTTACTATCTCAAAATATTTATCAGCATATTTTTAAAAGGCATAAAATATAGTAAATTTTGCAAATAATTATGAAATTTAGAATGATTACGGTAGTTATCTGGTAAACCTTAGTTTGGAGACAATGTTGGGGAATAGTTTTGGAGATGGAAAGAAATAATAACGGACCAAATTTTAATTAATATTTTGATGAATATCTTTATGTTTTACATCAAATAATGAAACAATGGTTTTGGACTCTACTTAACTTGCTCGTTCGATTACAACCGCCCACGATGTTTAATATTAAAATATATAGAAGTAATGAATTTGCTGACTTTAAAATTTCCATACAAATATATTTTGGTATTACTCGTATTGAAGTATATACTGATAAATATGCTGTATTTCCAAATATTTTTTAAAAAAGTTAAAAAAAATTGAAGAAATTTATTTAACTTTGTATTTTGGATGGAGATGACAACTCTTCAGTAGTAATTTATGAAATCGTTCCTAAAAAAAATATGCACTAACATTTATTACAAAAATTTCTTTTGAATCGAGATAAAAACTATTTAATATTTATTTATTCAATTGTCAGTAAATAAAACAAAATATGAATCAAGGTGTAGAACATTATTTGTTAAAGTCAAACTTTGAAAAAATCTACTGCATAGCTAATTTTTTTTTCTCTTTCTGAAGGTCAATTTTATATTAGATCGCTCCGTAGAACTGTTTGTTAATATTGTACACTAAATATTCTTTAGATGGAGAATAGGGAATTTCCAAATAAAAAGAATTGCTAACCAAACAAAAGGTAGAAAGATTAATTCACATAATTGATATTACATACACACTTTGTCTCCAAACAAATAGAAATATTGAATATATTTGACGTTAATTTTGTAGAAATTTAGATCACTATTTCATTATGTGCTTATAATGTTTTCCTAACGCGTAAGGTGGTTTCGAGGAATGGACAGAAACATTTCAAAACGAATATAAATTTATAACTGTTCATGAATCACTTAAATATGTCATTCGTGTTAGTACTATTGGCCGGCGTACTTAAACAATATTTTCCATATAATTTTAATTACAAAATTACATTTTTACCTTATACAGTGTTATATGTGCGTGTATAAGTATATATAATACATTAAAAAAAATTAATTTATTTCGACCTCTTCCACAAGTTTTTTATTATTTATACCGTTTATAATAAAAATGTAATCAAAAGTACTTCCGATGTCAATATTCAAAGATTGCCCAAAATCTTTTAGGTGAATTCGATCAGTTTAAACGATATTCGAAGTGACTTATATGCAGTTGCGCCGTGTTTTCCAACCCCTATTGCGTTATATACAGCTGTTAACAAAGACCGTGTCCATTATCCATGTAGCTAATTCTGTGCATCATTTGGAGTATATTCGAAGCGTCCTTCTATAAAAGACGTAACATTTATTAAAGGGATTTTTTTCAGAAACTGTTAGTAATTGAAAACTTTCTGTTCAGGTAGATGCACAAAATAACTTATTGAATAATGTAAAAGTACTTTATTGCAGCTAAATATACGGGATGTATAAATTATATTAAATATAAATACGACTTTACAATGACACCAAAAGAAATGATGTGAAAATTCATATACTAGAGGAAGTTGTTTTAAAAATATTTTAAAGCAAAATGGGTGTTTCATTTATAATTTTTTTTCTGAACCCCATTTGCATAATACTATAATCTGAAAATACGTACACCTCCTTTTCCTGCGTCTAATTTGTCAACTATGAGTTTAAAAAAATCTTGAAAATGTTTAATTTTCAAATAACTTTCCAATTTGGTTAAACTATGTCAAAATTTTTAAGAGATATGGACAATTGCGTAACCCAATTTTGTACATATTCCAACACGAAAACGGCCGATTTTTTTATTTTAATTTACCGGTATTCAAAATTATTCATAAATAAATATAGTTTCAAGCAAGATGTTCTAGAAACCTGATAATCAAGTTAGGCTATAAATTATGACAATCATATGAGGTTCCCTAAAATAAAAGCAAAATAGTGTTTAGTTTAGACTAATCAATCGATAATTTTATTGTTTTTTATATCTTCGTTATATCATTGCATTGTATGAAAATATATCATTGCATCGGTCTAATTTTGAGGCCAAAATATTCCTTCACTGTCAATGTCAAACTATAGAATAAGTGGGATCCTGATGTACGGAATTTACTGTCAATTTAAACAATGAAAGTCGTCTGAAAAAATTATTACGAATCCTTCCTACTTTTTCTTCCTCCATCCTGTGGTCTCTTCCTTATACATAAATATAAACACATTTAATTTTTTTTCTATTTATTTTATTGATTAATTATTCATTACTCGCATTTCTATTATTATGCCACTTTGTTTAGTATTCGTTTAATTGTATTTTTTAAGTTTACTTCGCAATTATATTAATAATCTGTTGTAATCATCGACCACAAAACATTTTCTTACATTTGCTGCTATGACTGGCTGGGAGTGATTGCACCTGTAGCAATAAATCCGCCATATATATTTGTATATTATAACAAATAATTAAATGAACAAATATAAAAAGAATAGCACAAGACCTAGTGGATTATAATCTACTTAAGGTGATGCAATAAACTCCTATAGCAAAATTTTCGGTTTTTACTAATGTATAGCCAAAGGGTTCACACCGAACCTGTTGTGGCAACGTCTTCTACTCTTCATTTTACGCGTTCATCTATCTTACTGTTTCTCACACCTAACTTCTGAACGAAATAAGATTGGATCTTGAAATACACACATATTATTAGTTTATTTAAACTAAAACTATAAATGGTTTTATATTAAATGTCATTTAGTAAAGTGATTAAAATTATATTTCGAGGGACTTTCGTACACCCAAACGTGGAGTCAAAACGAAAAAAATATACAAGGGCTCGTGGGATGTGGTACAAAAGAAACTTAGAGGGTGAGAGAGTAGAGAGTTCCCTATTCCGAAAAAAATGTTTGTACACTTTTATTCGACCTAAAATTCATTTCTTCAATTAAAATCTGAATATCCTAACCTGCTAATGGATAGAATCTCTTACAAAGTTTTTCAAGGAAGTTCAACTTATCTTTATAACATCCCATCTTTATCTTAAATAAATCAACCTAATCAATAACCCTTATGATCGTAAAATAATCATCAATTTCACTTCCAGTATCATTTCAATTAAAATTATTTTATTCAGATCAAAATTTATTTAAAAGACTTGAGCATCTTTAAATATTGACATCGCAAGTACTGTTGATTTCACTTTGAGTTCAAATATCCACGATATAAATTATAAAAGACGTGTCGAGAGCAAAATCGTTGAAACGAATTTTACGCTGCGTCACTCGCAGCTGTGCGTCGCCAGGTATGTTTTTATATAATTAGGTTTAAATAAACTCGGGAACGTGTAATGGTAACATTAATCAACTTTATATTGCGTTTGAATTACAGCTTTCATTAAGGAGATTAAAGCGAGGCTATGGCACATAACGTTTAACCTCATAACGTTATTATAAGTCGGTTTACGTAATTATAATAAAATTCAAATAAATATTTCATTTGATTTATGCGATGAATTTAATAGTTATTCAACGATGAAATTCGTGCACAATTGTCCATCGCCTCAATGCAGTCCTTTTTCATATATTCAGTTAATGTTTTAATCTACATTTACATTTGGTAAACCTATTTCTTTATTAGGAATCTCTTTCAGTAATTAAAAGTGTTGTGTTTTAAAATATGTTATTTATTTTGCAGGATTAGTGATTATAATAAGAAAACTAAAAACCAGTCAGTTGCGAGTCGCGCTCGTACCGTGAAATCCGCACCTCTGAGTTATTTAAAGTTGCTTTGAAAGAGTAGATGTGTATTTTTTGACTTAAGAATGTGGATGGGATGAATCATTTTTATAGAATTTATTTCCAAGTTATGCCATACACGATTGTCACAACCAGAAATCTTAAATGTTCGTTACTAGTGACATGCAATAATGAGTGTATAATTTGAAGTCAAAAAGTTAGAAATTATATCAATGTGTAAAAGTTTGTAGTATAAATGTCGGTTTGAGAAAATCTTATATTAATTTGCTGTCGTTTCTTGGCTTGATCACAGGCTCACATTCCTAAAGTTTAAACAGAAGACCTAAACTCAATAAAAGCTAAAATAAGGAGTGAAAACTATTCTGATAAGTGGGATGTGACGATGGAGAAAAAGGATGGTACGTTATATTTACGTCAAAAAAATAAAATTTTTGGCAGTAACTGGAGCTTCTTAATATTATTTATTTGTCGATTATATTATTGGCACAAATTTACCTTGGACTAGCCTGGGTAAAAACTTTTGCATTTTACGTAAGCTCAGTAACCGCGATTTAAATATATATCAAGGTAAGTATTGGTAAGAAAGTTATCTTGAGTCTGTTGACTTGACACAGACTGTTAGCTATATTCAGGCCAGGCAGTTAAGTTAATCAGAGTTATTAAGATGGAGCTGGCAAAGACATATTAAAAAATGATAATTTGAACAACTTTCACGTCGTTATATTGTATATCAAAATCCGATTGGGAATGGTTCCTGAAAAAAAAAGTTCACGCGAACGAAATCGCGAAGCGGGTCGATCGAGATCGTTCATCCGATTTAGTTGAAACTTTGTGCTAGAATTCTTAAATGATACAATGGAGTAATATCAGTTAGTGACATTCTGAAAAACATATTCACGTGAATAAAATCACGAGATTATCGTGATAATTTGCGTGTCGTTTATCCGACTGAAATAAAACTTTACACTATGAAATAAAGTTCGCGCAAACAAAGCGTCTGGACAAGTTGGTAAATGTATCTGCTTTCAATACGGGTATTTAATTAAAATAAACTTAAAAAAAAATTAAAAGGGCGTTGCGAGGCATGCCGGGCATTAGCTAGTCAGTAAATATTAAAATTAAAAAATTATTTCTTGCTATATAGAGACATATTAACATAGAATTAGGCCAAAGTAATACTTAAAAAGTGTAAAACTAAAATCTATTCATTTAGAAAGTGGAAACTTCTAACAAACGAATAGACGTCGGTCATTTTAGGAATGAAAACCTAAAATAAACTTTTTTCACTAGTAATAAAAAATCCAGTTGCAAACCAACTTCGACTTTTTTTAATTTGCGTTATAAATTAAGAATTGTGAAGTAAATTAAGTTAAATTTTGAATGGAAAATAAAAGAAAAATTCCACCATTGGCGACGAGTAACCTGTTCAATTAAAAATGTGTTCTATAGTTTATGAAACGAATTTTGTTTCAGTAATGTAAGTGAATAATTCGCAGATATTACATATTGACTCTACATAGTGCAAATATGCTATGACTTAGTTAAACGATTTCGGGATTTTAGAAATACACAACAATTTTTAAAAAATGGTCAAAATTACTCTACAAACTATTTACGTTTTATGGTTATTTAAATACTTAGTTCTCAGATCAAATAAACTTAAAGGAATATAAATTTATTCCACCTTGTGGCTTTATACATTTTGGACTTTTCTTCCATTATTGGTATTTCATCTCGTTGCCTTTTTCGAGATTTTGTTCTAATTGAATTCATCTTTGTAGGTCAATATAAAGCATCGATATATTACGGTCAGTTTCAATTTTAAGAATAAAGAACTTAATTATACTGATGTTGAACGATGACTTTAGAGATATTTAATTAAAAATTAAAGGATCACTAATAACACGGTGTGAGTATATTGATACGATAAAGTCATCGCTTCCTTTCTTTCAGATATTCTTTTTTGTCGTCTGATGAAGCTGCGAAAAATCGAAATATTATTTTTAGTCATTATAAAATAATTATATATGAATCTGGGCGAAAACTAACACTTTTAATCATTTCGCTATATTTAGAAGTATAGATTTTGCAGTGTGGAATCAAATAAATTAAAATTATTAATTCACAAAACATGGTGTGTGTGTGCGTATGGGATATACAGCCTCTTTTGAGCCACGTACGGATTGTAATGAAAAATGTATGTAATTTATACGGCTGGTTCAGTATATCAAACAGCATATATTTGACGCACGTTTTTATAAATAAATATAATTTTTTCTTCGTTTCAATCTCAACTTTGACACCAATTTTTTTCACAAGCTCTTGAGAATTCATATATAGTGACTTAACATTTTCTATTCATTTTGATGCACAGAAGGATCTTTTTGAATAAAATTCAGGTCCTTTGTATTATCTATATCCAAGATCTATATCCAAGTAATTTTAAAATCTATATCCAAGTAAAATAAAAAACTTGGACTGGGGTACCCGGCTTTTCTCATGGAGATGATATGAGATTGTGTGGTAGTTAGAATAAAAGGATGAATTTTAAAATATAAGAGGTAACCGGATTTTTCGAAAACATTCTAATTATTTACAATTCCTGTTTACAAACACCATTTTTCATTTTTTATCCGGGGTATATACGTATAAATTTTTCGAATTTTCTACTCAAGAGCAAGCTACGCACTGTTTTCCTGACTTTTCACGAATCCTGTCTTCTCATGGTTAACTATGACCGTGATAAAACATAATTATTTGAGGTTGATGTCGCAATGTTTTAAAGTTTGTCCTTGTGCTTTGTTAATTGTAAAACTATAGGCTAATATGATTGGAAATTGCAGTCTTTTAAATTTGAATGGCAGCTCAGTAGAGATCAATGTTATTCTGAGAATAAATATTTTGAGTCCTTAGTCTTTTCTAATTATAAGTTCGGCTTCAATGATGTTATTCGATAGCTGTTTGACGATCATCCTTGTTCCATTACAAGCTTTTGTGAGTTGAGATTTTTTGTATTATGATCGGAGACCTAATTTTCAGTCGAAGGCAGTGTAATGTCATTCCTGGTAAATGCAGATATTAAAAATTCTGTAGGAAAGTTGACACTTCTTCTTCATTTGCCATTGTGTCGATCGATTTGCATATTCTGTCTTCACCGGGAATTTTCTTTTGAATATTAAAGTTATCGTCAACGATTATTTTTAAATGCAAAAATTGCCCACTGAAATAGCAACTCGGGATTAGTATAGTTGTGAACAATGTTTGGATAAATTTGGTGCGTTCTCAGTAGTGGCTATTTTGCAAATATCAGTGTTGAGTTCAATGAGGCCGGGTTGTTTTTAAAAGTTTTTGAGCAAAATGTGCTGTTGTTTCGTCTTTCGATAGTTCAACTATCATATTTTTTGTTAGTCGTAGTCGTAGTGGATAACTAGAAGTATTTGTCAAAAATCTCCTGAGAGTATGTTAAAGCTCCTCCCATCCCTTCATAGTTTCCTCGCAAGTCTTAAAATGTTCTGACCATGGTTTCTAGTGTTATTTTATATGCTATTGTGCATTCGCCCCAGAAGATAATTTTAGTTTGTTTTAGAAGTTTACCTTGTCTAAATAGAGAATTTACATACTGGAAATTGTTCTTCATCTATATTTAAGGGTAGTTGTAGGGCGGAATGGGCAGTTCGTCCTGTTTTCATAATTGTGATGTTAATGGTGGACGGTGCAAGTGCAATGTGTTGTATAGCACGTATTTTTGCGTGCAATAGATTTATTAAAAAGGTTTTTTCTGTGTAGCCTGGTGCGTCCAAGTAAATAATTCCGCCAGTGTTGTTTATCAGGTCCATGATAAAGTTCTTTGATTTAATTGAGGAATAGTTTGTTGTAAGTAATGTATTGAAGTAGTTCGTTGATGTTGTAGCTTTTTTCCATTTTAATTTCAAAGGTTAGCACACTAAAAGCATATTGTCGTAGTACTTGTATCCCAAGTTTTACTAAGATCTTTTTATTGCTAAACATTTATCTTCCAGCCGAATGAGTGTTTCATTCAATGTGATGTCGTTGATTTCGATGGACGGTTCTGGACGAACTTGTCGAATCTGCTACAGTATGTCATCACTCATACTCTCTTTGAAGGAGTCCCATAGTTGTTTTGGATGCGATGGGTTACGTATTTTTAGTATTATGGCGAATAAGTCTCTGATTTGTTCAGTTGAGGATTCTTTTAGTGTTAATTCCCTATGGTTGATGCTTTCCAGTAGTCCTAAGTGTTGGCATGCTTTTCTGTACGTCTAGCTTTGGTAACCGTCAACAACCTTGAGATCCGGGAAATTTATAGGGGAAAATCTTTTACAAATGTTTATCAATATCCGGAGATAGAAACATTCAACATTACTCGTATGTACAGTGTATAATGGGCCTAGTATTCATGATTCGTGGATGATCCTGTACTGGAATTCCTTGTTTTCGTCGTTGAAAGGTTTTTTAGTTTTGTCTTTCACGTCGACATACAGTAATGTTTTTTCGAATGGATCCGAACGGCACAGTTGAAAAAAAGATGTTAATGTTGTGTACTTAGGTGGTTTGCTTTCAATTTTTCTGGCAGTGTTTTTTTGTGAAGTAAACTGTTCGCTGTATTTGACTATTTATAGAAAGTAGTGGGTTATATGCAAACAGATAATCAATGGGTAGTCGCCCATTGATTCTCTGTTTTCAATTCGTCTTTGCCTTTTCTTCGTATTTGTGCTATGAAGCCACATTTTTGTGTGTCTTTTGTATTTGGGATAGCTATCATCTTGGTTTTGTGTGTCGCCCATGCTTGGACGACACACAAAATGATTTGGGTATTTTTTTGTACATTTTCCGTTACGTGGGGTTACTATCGCGCGCAGCTCCGGATCTTCTTGTGGATTGAGAATTTCAGCTTAGATGGTTTTGTCGATGTCCCTGGTATGAATTCTGTCGTGTAGCCATATGATACTGTGTGATTGAGGCAGTTCTCGTTTATGCTATTCCATGGTGTACATCCAGTATCTAACGGTTTGAAAGATGTGGTATTTTGTGATCACTTTAATAAACCTCCTTTCTTTTGCCGGAAAACTCGGGCTTTGATGTCGGGTCGATCCATGAAGGGTTATCCGTATCTTAGTTGTGCTTTGATTTCTGGCCACGTTGAGTTGCATGTGAATGTTATGAATAGGTAAGGTCGTCCATATTTTCTTAAGTAAGTCATGGCATCTTGAGTGTATTGATGTAGGTGTCTTGGACTTCCTACATAATATGAGGGTAAGATTACCATTGTTCCAATGTCGTCAATGTTTTCGTCATTTACGATCGCGCCTCCAAGATGGACGTATTCTTCCGTGCGTAGTTTCTTCTAATTTAGTCTTATGTTAAGCATCCCTTCCACTTTTATTTTTGCATACATATCTACCAGAAATTGTCGGAATAAACGGCTATCTTGAGAATGAGATTGTATGTTTCATTGTCTCTGATCATTAAGCGATAAGCATAGAACTCCTTGAAAGCGACTTTTTTGTTTGTTTCCACACCTGTTTCAGGTTGGATTTGTTTCACATTAAATTATGTCCGTGCAGAAATATTAATGGATATTGGAGGGCATCATATGAACGGTGTGCCTCTGTAATGCCTTTTAGTCCTTCTCTTCGTCGTTGTATGATTAAGTCACGGCTCGTTTTTTTCATTACCCACTATTACGATGGCGACTTCGTCTATCTGAGGTGCATTAAATCGATATTCGTATTCTCCAGGTGGTCTCTTGTCTGCTTGAATTATAACTTTATAGTCATCAGAAATCATTTGGTCTAGTGCTCTTTTGATATGTAATAAGTTGATTATATTTGTGTAAGATCCTCTATACATCTTCAATTATTACTCCTCCAAATCCACTGATGTTGGCACATCGTTGGTCAAATTCTATTTCTTCACTTCCGATGAAATATAGTTGCAGAAATTTATAGTCGTCATTGGGTAGTAGTAGTAATGATTTTATTTTATGATAGATTTGTCCTTAGATGAAAAAAACATAACCGATTTCATCTTTGTTAGTGTCGATCGAAGTGAAACCGAAAGAAGTCATTTGGAAGCAGGCGTTGTACGCTTTTATATTTGGCAGAAAGTGTTTTGATTCTGGAGTTTCCCGGTCATGTAATGTAGAAATATCCACGGAGGTGCTTCCGGTGGAGGTAAACAAATTTTTACATTCATGGAACAGATTCTTGGTGTTTCTTTACTGTTTTTTTTCGCGTTGCAAATTTGGCAGATGTTATCCATTTTCCCGATTACGACGTGTTGTGCTTCATTTGTTAGATTGTACTTTTTATTTTTTCTTGTCCGCGCTCCTAGAAGGGTGATATTTTCATGCGTGGCTTACTTTCGTAGTCTTTTATCATAAAATTGTGTTGCAATTCGTTCATTTAGATTCTTCAATTTATTATTTTTGTTGTTCTGCGGTTTCTCTGCTTCTCACGGTATTCATTTTTATTCGTTGAGAACGTAAACGTGCTTCGCGCTCTTCGACTGTTCCGATTTTTCGCTGTTCTTTTTGTTTTTGTCGTTTTGCTTTAAAACTGATAAGGTCTCCTATTCTTTCACGTTTGGACATCGTATAAAATATAAATCAAATCTAATTTTATTACGAAATACCCTAAGTTCACTATAAATACTTTTTACACTTTATTTTATACTTATATTCAGTCACTTTATCGCTTTGAATACTCACATTTCACTGTTGGTTTTTATTCACTCACTGCACTTCCCTGATAAGTAACTGACGTTTAAACCCACAACGGATCTTGTTTTTTACACCCCTACCCAATGGGTAGCCCCACCCATACAAAAAAGGCTTCGAATATTTCCGGGATGTTCACAAACGTTCCAAAATATTGCCAAACATTCCACAACGTTCCTGAATCTTTCGGGATGTTTTCGAATGTTGTGGAATGCTCTCAAATCTTTTCGAATATTCTGGACTTTTCCAGAAATGTCTAGAGGGTGAAACACACATACGCATGCAAGTACGTATGCACTGCATGAACGCCCTGTTACCGGTTTTCCAGCTGACCTTTGTTGTAACTACTATAAGTTTACAGAATGAATACATATGTTAAAGATTGATTTAATAAATAAATTAACATATTTAAGTGTATGTACAAAATAATTTCTGTACGCTTACAAAATCCGCATCAGTCTCTAAGTTTAAGCCTCAAATTAAACAACATTAATATTAATTTTTTTAAATATTGAATATATTTAGCGTTAATTTTGTAGAAATTCATTATTCTCAATTAAATGGAACTACGTGATATAGTATTATAAGAAAGTAGAAATAATACTACATCACGTAGTTTTATTTAATAATGATTAACTTTTTTTCTAAAGAGTTAGAAATTTAGAAGAAACGCAAAGAAATGTACGTATTATTTTGTAAACCTGTTATCATATCTATGGAATTCCACGGAATCAATACACCTTAAGCCTACTTACTAAGCTTTCCCAAATGGAGGAACTTTTTCCACATCATTACATTTCTCCAAAACATTCGTTAAGAAATGTCTGAAATTTTCTACGATATTCATCGCCTATCTCTTCCATTTGGTCGATAATGACGTTTGAGGGAGGTTTTCAGACTTCTATCGATTTACATTAGGAAGAATAAACGATTATATTTTTGTAATAACTTCGCAACCTTATTACTCCCTTTCAATTTACTCACATGTTCTTTATGAAATTCTATATACACACACACTCGTATATATATATATATATATATATATATATAAACCTTTTTAAAAAAACTGAATTAGAATGGTGATAATACGTAATTTATGGAAAAAACGATGGGCCAAGATGCGAGTTTGACTCGCGCATTGAAGTGAATTCAATTTATTTTTCGTAAGTCATCACTAAAATCCCTAATATGAACTTCTTAATGTAATAAATATTAAATGATGCCTAACAAAATTATATAAAAGGCGTGAAAACAAAATTGAGTCAAAATATTGCAGGTCGTTATTTTATGTAAATATTGCAGAAAAATATTAATATGGTTGTCCGAAAGTATCAAAAACTTATATCAAGGGGTATATTATATTAAATTGGAAACAAATTGACGAAATAATTAAACAGACGGTATTTATATTTAAAACAGAGCCTTAAGACAAAAAATTGATCAGTTAGGATGGTTTATAATATTTGTATAACAAAAAAATGTAAAAACGTAAATGACCTGTATGAAAAGTTAAGTAACCCTGAAATTGGGCAAGGTTGTAGTATTCTCATTGGTGGCACTATTTTACTACGTAACGAACTCAATAACCCGAAGGATTTTTATATCTTAGGCTAAAGACGGATGTCAGTCTGACATTATGACATATTTTTTGTGTGTATTCGGTAAAATAAACATCTTAACTTTAATTTACTATTGGGATCAGATATAAAATCAGGAAAGTGGTTCAAGTTATAGGGAGGGGGGGGGGGATATTTTTAAATGAAGCTGTTTTATTCCGTGAGTTCAAGTTCTGGCTAGAATTCGTCATAATAAAATACTAACAAATATGTGGGTCCGGATAACATCAATAGAGCATGTTGACGGAAAAATATCATTACATTATATTTTATTTGCAGTACATTATTTTTTAATATGTCTGATACTAGACACGCCTAATATTTAGTGCCTAACTTGTTATTTTGTTTTGAAATTGCGATTCAATGTTTTTACATTTCGATAATGAAATGTATGGTAAATAGGTTCATGTGGAATAAAATAGGTGCATTTGTCAGACTAAGTATATTGTCTTATTAATTTATATGACGTTTTGGCAACATGTGACTTGTATACGCCTAGTCGTTGTCTTAAATTTTTTGACGTTTCTTAAACTTTAAGTAAAGTATTATTTAATTCGCTGATTATGACAAAGTTTTAAGTTAGAAATATTTAATAGAAGTAAACAATTTATAAATCTATCGATCAACTCATACATTTTAGTGTATAGTGTCATTAAACTATAATTTTTTTTAATGTACATTAGTTGTTACTGACGACTTCGTCGGAATAAAAGATTAATAAGTCCTAATATGATATCCCAAAAGTAATATTTTTGCAATGATCAAGAGAGTGTTGTTAAAATATAACGATTACCAATAATTGATTGTTTAATTGAAGAAATCAATTATTTAAATAAAAAAGCAGCAAAATCTTAGACTTAAAACTCCTAAGAATAATCCCAAAGATGAATCCGTACCATTAGTGTACAAAATTTTGAAACGATTTTCCTTGACACATTCGTTGTAACAAGTAATTGTAGATGGACTTGTGATGAAAAGGAAGTTTTAGAATTTAATCAATTTTGTTTTCCTTCACTTTCCTTTTTTGATTCAATTCCAATAAAGAATTCCAGAAGTTAGTCCGCAATGTAATTGTACAAAGTTTAGTAACGACAGGTTTATTCTATAACACATTCGTTGTGCATGTAATTATATATGGACCAATGATGTAAAGGAACTTTTGGAATTTACTAAGTTTTGTTTTCCTTCATTTTATTTTATCGCGTCTGTTTACGTGCATTATAGCAAGTAACTATGGATAGAATAGTTATTAAAATGTACTTTAACGGTTAGGTAAATTTTGTTTTCCTTCACTTTCCTTTTTTGAATTAACTCCTATAAATAATTCCAGAGGTTAGTCCGCAATGTAATTGTACAAAGTTTAGTAACGATAGGTTTATTCTTTAACACATTCGTTGTGAATGTAATTATATATGGACCAATGATGTAAAGGAACTTTTGGAATTTACTAAGTTTTGTTTTCCTTCATTTTATTTTATTTGGTTTGTTTACGTGCATTATAGCAAGTAACTATGGATAGAACAGTTATGAAAATGTACTTTAACGGTTGAGTAAATTTTGTTTTCCTTCACTTTCGTTTATTAACTTAACACTCATGTAAAATCCCAAAGATTAATTTGTTATATCGGTGTACAGAATTTGGTAACAGTATATTTATTCCTTAATATGTTCGTTGTGGCAAGTTACTCTAGATGAATTAGAAATGAAAAAAACTTTTAGAATTGATTGAATTTTGTTTTTTTACACTTTTATTTATTGGCTTAACTATAATGAAAAATCTCAAAGATTAATCCGTAAAATCAGTGTACAAAATTTCGAAACGATAGGTATTCCTTAAAATGTTCGTTGCGGTAAGTAGCTTTACGTAAACTAATGATAAAAAGGAACATTTAGAATTGATTCAATTTTATTTTCTGTCACTTCTTTTATTGGACTTGTTTTTAACCTTTGTTCATGTAAAGAAATGTAAAGCATTTTAGTCGTGAAAATGGATATCTAGAATATGTCCATATAAGTAGTACGAAGTAACACTGGCTATGGAATCTCATAATAATATTTTGTTGGGGTGACATATTACGTACGGTGAACGTTTTTTCGTTATTAGAGAAATTATGCATTTGTCAAAATTTTTAAATATATCATGAATCACAATTATAAACTACCTTACGGTGCTCGTAAAAAGCAGGAAAATCTCGCCAACTCAAACTAGCTTTATACTACCTTCTACCTACATTTCCGAAATCAAAACGGGCATTGATAAAATCCTACATATCATTGCGAGAATCCTGAAAAATTTCAAAATACTTAAATGCATGAAATAATCGACGATATATCCGAATCCGTCTTAAGGAATAGATTTTAATTGTTTAAGAAATATAAAGAACGTTATGTCATTTAAAATATTAATTAAGATGCAGGTAATCGGGCTGTTCTGATTAGGGTACTTGACTATTTTTTATTATATAAGTCATATTTCTAAGGATAAAAAATGTTTGACAAAACTTATAAATTGTAACAGTTAACATTTAGACAGGGAGAGCAATATTGAATCGTGAACATATTTTAGTAAAGTTCATTAAATTTTTTAAAAGCTAATTAGACATTGAATTTTTTATTCAAAATTTTAAAATTGGCCCGTCACTAGTACTGAATTAATGTAAATTTGTTTTGTCTAAAAACAGCAAGTTTGAGAGCAGTCAATTATCCTCTTACATTTTTTAAATTCCCCTTAGAAACAAATAGCAAAACTGTTAATTCCCTTTAGCATGTTTTGTACAAAATCTGGACTTTCCTTTTTTTGTATAAATTATAAAATGTAATATGTTAACACTTTATCCTAATATTAGTTTAATTATTGTAGTAGTAAAGGGATGCGCTTGCAAACTTCTTATTTCGTACTAGAGTATGACTTTGAACCCAAAGTATGACCTCGAATTTGACTTGTTGGCGTCCAGTCCTATGTTAATGTAATGTATATTTGAATACCATCTTTTAATAGGGATATCCAATTTAAAATGTGTGTTTTAAAGAAATTAAATGTTTCTGTGGAGATAGATTTCAACTCCAAAAATATATGTATATATATACATATGTGTATATATATATATATAAATATATATATATATATATGTATATATATAAATATATATATATATATATATATATATATATATATATATATATGTAATATCTAAGTCACTACACCCTTCTAGGCTTTTCTTAGTTTTGATTTCTGTTATGGAATATTAAGTTTCAACGCTTAGCCATTTATGACACACCTTTTAAATAAATATGTGGCGGTGGTAATAGACACCTTTGATGCAATTAACTTGTCACTGAGATGACATATTTTCAAGAATTTTAATTTTTAAATTAAAAAATATTATACGCATGTACAGACTTGCGTTTTTTTCGTCGTAATTTTTAATTTTTCTCATTTCCGACTGAAATTGCTAGTGCATTATAAAATATCAAAGAACTTCAGCACTTACTCCGTTGTAAGTTTAAAACTGCTACGATTATAAATTTTGAATTTAAAGATTGCCATCATGCCAATATCATATATTAGCTAATTTTGGATTCGTAAACATATAATTCACGAGAGCAGACACGCTACATTTTACTTTAAAATAAATTTAGATCCATAAGATACATCGATTTATCATTTCAAAGGGTCTTTTTATGATATCCATATGGTATGAAAGATATACCATTTTATACGCAATTGCAATTGGCTAATAAAATATAATGTACTTCCTCTGCGATAAAATGAAAATAAATTAAATAAGGAAATAATTAAAAAAAAAATATTAACATTATGTCATTACAAAAATAATATAGGCATCGCTTTTTAAACCTGAAAGATGCGGTACAAGTAGATCGTAAACCTGAAACCTGAACTAGAACCTGAACTAGATTCCGCATGAAATTTCAGGTTTACAATTTTTTGATATACTTTCTGTTTTTATTTTGCTTGTATATTAACTCTCTGGTTAAGCCTAACGATTTATCTCGGGAGAAATAACAACAAAATATTTGTTTTGGACTTTATTGATTGCAAATATATGTAATGCATTTATGGTAATTATGTTCACCAGATAAAAGAAGTAAAGCCAAACAACATATATTAAAAACAAGCACACGGCCGATATTGAGGTGACATAAATACACTTTTTATATTAATAACTTAAAAACTATGGAATTATAGGTTTAGGTTACTATTATCATCCATGCAACTTCTGCAAGATCGAGAGACGCGTCGGATAAAATGGACGCCGAACATAACTAGTCTATTTTCTTGAATTGGATGGACGTTGCTTGAAGTGGCTTTCGTAGACGTTTTAAATTACAGCCGCGGACACAAATCTTAATTGAACTGAGATTGTAACATCTAAAAGCTATTACATAAAAGATAATATAGAAAATTACATAAAAGATATGAAAGCTTTTTGGGCCGCTCAGAGCTTTGAACTTCACTAGCTAATCATGTTAGTACATTATCTATTTTACATATTAATTGAACTTTGCTTCTTTATTTAAGACTCACATAAAATATAATTAAATTACTAATGGAGTACTTCTTTTTTAACATATAATTAAATAATTTATATTAAATGAATCTTCAGTTTTGACTTGGCTTTGCAATGTCTCCTATTTTGCATGTATACAACTTTTAACGTTTCGAAAGTTGTTTCTAATATATGTTTGCATATTAGATTTTTGTGGTGGAATGTTTACTTTTAGGTCCCGGGATTTCTTACAAAATATTTACACAAAATATGTATAAATACATTATTGCCTTTTTTTATTAGAACATTAACTGTAGGGACGCAAATATTAATTTATTTTTTACTCATTAACTTGTTCATATTTTTCAGTAACGTATTACTTAAATATACCTATATATTTTTAAAGTGACAAAAAAGTTTACAAAGTAAAGTTGAAACAAAGAGTGTAATATTTTGTTTGCAGATTTTACGTAGATATTTTTGGATTTGTTTTCTGTCATTTGATGTTAAATAAGTTAAACAGACATCAAAATGCAGCTGCTTTTATGGTTCACTAACTCGTGCGGAATCCACAACTCAAGTTTCTGAATCTTGCCCACTTCGTGAAGCTACGATAAGGCTCTTTGAGCGCTGAAGTTGCTCTGCTAAAAACTATGCCGCCTGCCGTGGATCTTCTTGCAGAGTTCGTATAGCATCCATGTCCAAAAATCACGGTTATTTAGAGCGTGGAATATAAGTTTCCTTAAAAAAAGATCGAACCATCAAAAATCCGACACTTAAAAGACAGTAACTTCTTTTCCCATAGTTTGGTTAATTTTCTTTGCAGCCGTTAATGCAAAAGCTTTTTCAATAAACTGTGTCTATTCTTAATTAATGTTGCTACATTCTTGTGCATGGATTTAACTATAACAAATATGAACCCGAACGGCCTTTCGCCCGCGAATGTTCCATACTAGCTTCTATGAAAATAAAAACTATTATTACCTCCGGCCCTCACGCATATTTTCAATTCAGTGCCGTTTGCGCTTGCAAACAGTGAGGACGTTTGATCTGGTCGCTCTTCGTCAGCTTGTGCCATATATTTATAACGCGTACACGACCCGTACACAGAGTAAGTTTTATGTTGCATGATACGATAAAATGCAAATTACGTACAAATTATTATTACGTAATATTTATATGATAAATTTGAAATGCATAATATTTTGTACCGCTTTGTAAATTGGTTGATATTCTATATATTTTCAGATAATAATGGGAAAACGTAAGATTTCTTACAGACGTCCGGTATTGGAAGCAAAAATGAAAAAAAGAAATATTATGTGTTCTAAACAAAAGGTTTGCAGAAATTTTATAATAGGCTTGATATAGAATTATTAAATATACTCGTATTTTAAAATTAGTGATTCGATATTTTGCTTTTACTGAGTGTTATAGATTACTGAGTATTATATTGCGGAAATATATTTTACAATTTCATTGTATACGTAAAAGTGTATATTTTTTTAAATATTAACGGTTTGTTTTTTAGATTTATCTGTAAGTTCAATATTTTATGTTATTGAATATTGTAATGACTCTCTTCTAGTATTTTACCAAAATTTTAGAAACAAAACACTTGTTACTCTGTGGTCGTATGTGTGTATTTTATAGCCATTTGTTGTGTGAATGCTGATTAAGGAAGCCGGTATAAAATTTGACATGGTTATAGCTTCTAGTAGATACAGACGTAAAACATAAAAACTATAATCCGGGTTGATTTGTAGAGAAAAAGGAAACATTAAGGGTAAAAAATTGTTTTTATCGTGCTCATTATGTGGGATATAAAATGAATGTCGGTAAAATAGGAGTTTAAAAATTTAATATTTTTGAACCCTGTGCAAACTTTTTTTTAAAAAGTCACAGAAATTATTATTCAAGCACTAGAAAATTATTCTAACTTTCTCTAACTTTGTAATTGAGTTACAAATTTATCTGATGCAATTTTATTTTATCATCGACATAAAATAATCGTCATAATTGTTGCAGGCACCATACGACAGATGAAATTCAAAATAATTTTGCAAGAGCTAACGTCAAACCAAATACCCCTTCTCTTTCAAAAAGGGCAGAATATGTAAGTCGGATATAATACTCCGGAGTTAACTTAAAATGTTTGCGTGTTACATTTCACCAGCAATCTGATCAAGCCTATTAATTTCATATGATAGTTCCAGGTTTAGTCAGCTCATAATGAATTAAAGGATAATCTTGTGTGTTAATTTGCATTTGTGTGTGTGTGCGTACGTGCGTGCATGTGCTGTTTCCGGGTTTGATATTTTGGCCATAATTCCGACTCTGTTTGTAATGTGTATATTGTAATTCAATTAAACTTAGAAGTTCCCCACGAGTAAGTTACACTTCATTTGCAGATACCTTTAAATCTCAATATTATTGTTTGTAACCTAAAAAATTAACTGCTTGTCAATGAAAGCCAAGATGAGAAACATATTAAACCTTTTTTCTTCTTGCCACTTTTTCTGCTTCTTTAATTTATATAAATTTTTCAAATGAAATAAATTTATTAGAAAATTTAGGATATATGGTGTTATTAAAAATATCGCAGTATAAAGTTTAAAAGTTGAAACATAGATAAGATCTACATGTGGGATGTTATTATAAAATATTATAGGTTTAATACTTTATATTGGGTAAATTTTAAAAAATACTGAAATAATCTTTTAATAAATTATTACATATTAAGATGCTTGTTTTCCGACTGATTCACAAAATATTTAATGGAAATATTATATGGGCTTTTTTAATTTTTAAAAATATTTTTATTATAAACTTTTACATATTTTATTTCATTATTTTTCTAAGAAATAAATTTTTAAGTTTTTTTTCATACGTATTTTTATTATTTTAACATGACTTCGTTTGCGTGTGATTAAAATTGTTTTTTTTTCTTTTAAATGTTGCTCATGGGTATATAATAATATTACAAAAACCTAAAAAAAGTTTTTCTGGCTTCCATTATCATTATATACGCTAAATTATTCACTCTTTTTAATATTTTCAATGTATAAAATTCGGTCGATTATAAGTTATTACTTGTATCGATATGTTTATGCTGCTTTATGTCTATAATATACAAGCGGAAGTCAATAAATAAGTGTACGAAAAAACGGGTAAATTTTGTTTTTTTCATATTTAATGCCTAAATATTATCATTTGCAAAAAAAAAGAATTTTAATTATTTTTAAAGAAAATGTATGAAACAAATCAAAATTATATATTTAATATTTAAAAAATTGGGCTATTTGGCTCAATTGTAGGAATTTTTTTAGGGATTTCATTTTTATGCTTGCTGTCTATGCTTGCTGTACTAATTTTCAAAAAGATTATACATAGAAAATTGTTACACAAAGTATGTGCTACAATTTGTCATTTTGTAATTCCCCAAATTCAGTCAAAAACTATATCCAATCCAAGGTTGAACCGAATGAAGAGATTTACAAAAGGAACCCAGAAATCATGCTCAGATATAATTTAAAAAGTTTCTCAATCGATCCCATTGTGCCGAGCGTGTTCGTGTAACGCACATTGCTAAGAGTCTTACAGCATCGCCGGGGCCGGCGGGCACGCATGTGCCTTAGTGTGAAATGAAATATTTCATCGCATACATCCGACCCTTAAGCATAAAGTGTGAAACGTTTACATTATTCAAACGTACGGGATTTATATGTGTCGAAATCTCAACATTGAATTAATTTTTAGTTCCATTTGGAATGTGAAAATGTCCTTCACCTAATTAGATTGCTTAATATTTAATATTAATTGTCTTAATGACTTTATCAGTGAGCAATATATTTCTTATTGAGCTATTGAACTTTAATTATTAATATCTTGTGTAAATTCATTTTATGAATTAGTTATTTTTATTTAAAAAAAAAATGTTATTTTGGACTACTATTAGAAACTAAATCATTAGTCAAGCAACATTTTCTATATAGAAATGGATTCCTTATTTTTACCACGCTACTATACTAAAGGTGAATGCCTCGTTTTTGGTTTTTCAAGAAATTATGCGAGAACTATTAATTTGAATGTTATAACATTTTTAGAATATGATCACTTATAGTCTCCAAATTGCATAGTATACACATATGTTTTATAGATAGGTATATCGACATCCTTAATAATATCAACGTGTTTGGAGAAAAAGTCCCTTTTTTACCCACCTGTGGCACGCCAAAGACCCTCCTTGTATGTATTTATGTATGTTTGATGGAGTGTCGATTAAAATACAATTCTGAATTTTATGTTATAGTATTGGTATTTTTTGCTTATTAAGTGGTCTATTTAGTTTTCTCTAATTAAAAAATTATGTTCTTTTCTACATCATTAATACTTTTAACAACTCCGACAAAGGTAGTTTGTATTATATTATTTATAATCGTATATCGTGTAGGAAAATTATCTTTACACTCCAAACATATGCAACTTCATGTGAAATAAATCTTAATTCTGACATCAATGTAAAATAAACGTCATAGCATACACGTCATACGGATAGTCGGAAGTAAGAAAAATAATAAAAGAAAAACTCAAAAACAGCGTAAAAGGGGAAAATGATAAGTTTACTCAATTTTTATTATTTTTATAATAGAGATTTATAACAATGAACTTAATGAAGTAGATCGCATGCAAAGAAATCAATATAGAATATATTAAATTTGAAAGCCATTCTTGGATATATCTTCTGAGGAAACCCAAGAGACAATCGGTCAAGTAACTAGCACGCCTCGCAGTAGAGCAAGTGGCCGATAATTTATATAAATATATATACAATGAGTTTTTTCGTTGTTAATGATGTAAATATGAATGTCGACTTAAAATTAATGACGCCCATGTAATTATTTTTTTATAAATTATGTGGAATAAGAAGAACTTATCTTTAGTAATAATTAGTCCCCAAGTAAATCAAATGATCTATGGATAAATTAACCACTGGATAACGCATAAGAACACAGTTGTATAAAAACCAAGCTAGCCACTACTCATTACGGTAAACGTACCACGTGACACCGTTAGCCAATCAGTGCTTTGTCCCTTGGAGTAGCGCAGAGATGTAGATTGCTCGATACTTACGTATTTTCGATGTGTCAAAGTAAGGGTTTTAACAAATTAAAAACATCGTTATTTAAAAAGAAGAGTTTTTTACTTACTTGTGAAAAGTAATTCCATTTTTCTCAAGTGGTGATGTAATGCTTCTGTTTTGGTAATATTTTATAGCACAAAAAGGCATGGCTTATTTAACTTTGATTTAAAATTGCGAGAAACTTTCGGAGTGACGTTCGTTTTGTTACTGAAGGCGCGTAAACTCTTCGGCCGGAGCGGTGGCACAAAGTGTGCCATCGCGTGGCTAGAGATTTTGTGTTGATGCATCATCCAGTGGTTAACTTATCCATGAAATGATGGTAAACTGAAATATAATAAATAGGTTCAATTTTTAATTCTGAATTGTTCGAAAACAAATTTAAAATTAATTTGTGTTTCGTTATTTTCTGATTTACACCTTGAAGAATTAGATTTTTAACCGCCACTTTCTCTTTCCGATAAACTAGTGCCACGCCAGGCGCTCGGCATATAAAAAGAACTAACATATATATATATATAAATATATATATATATATATATATATATATATAGATATATATATATATATATATATATATATATATATATATATGTATATGTATATATATATATACATATATACATATATATATATATATATACATATGTGTGTGTGTGTGTGCGCGTGTGTGTGTGTGTGCGCGTGTGTGTGTGTGTGTATGACAGAGACATATGACCATTTAAACAATTAAGATTAGTTAACAATACATCCATGAATCTAGAGTATAGTGGACTTAACTTTAAAATGTTATTTCTTTTAGATGTCCCGTCAAATTTACTATGTAGCGGATTTTAGCGTGGTCATCTTTGTGTAGGATATCACGTCGATCTATAGCTCCATTGCGAAGTGAAAGGAGGACAAATTAACACACTTTGTAATTTGTTGGGATTTCCTGGAATGAGAAGTGATTTTTGTTATTTTCCCGCCCGCCAACTAGCTGTGTTTAAAAAATTTCAACGTGAAAAATGCCAAACACCTTTTTTAAATTTTAATATTTGTTGGGATTGTTCTATTGCTTGAACAATCACACTTTCGACTTTTTAATATTTGCTGAGATTGTTATATTCGTTATGATGATGTTTTCCGAGTTGAAAAATAACTTCTGTCATTTCCTGGTCCACCAACTATCATTGTACAGAAAATCACGTCGGCATGTATTCCTATTGCTACGTGAAAGAACAACAAGCAAATATACTTTGGAATTTGTACTGTATATTGGGATTTTTATATTAGTTAGGATGACACTTAACGAGTTTAAAAGTAGCTATCTTATTTCCTGGTTCCCCAACTACCCGTGAAAATCCCGTCGATCTGTTGCTTCAATGTGACGTGAACGAAGGACAAACAAACATATTTTTGAATTTTTAATACTATTTGGGAATGTCATATTAGGTAGGATGACATTTCCCGGGTTGGCAATTAGCCAATTTTATTTTTTGTTTCCCCCATCTGATTTTGTGTAGAAAATTACGTCGATCTGTTGCTCCATTGCGACGTGAAATAAGGACAAACAAATATACTTTTGAATGTTTATGTAGAAAAACATTTCCTAGATTGAAAAATTTCCTGGCCCATCAACCATTCTATGCAGAAAGTTACGTTGATTTATTATTCGGTTGCGAGGTGAACACATTTTCGAATTTTTTAACATAAGTTGGTATTATAATATTAGTTCGGAAGAGATTTCCCGGATTGGAGAGAAGCCTATGTTATTTCCTTCCCGCCAATTGTCTCTTTGCTGAAAATCACGTCAACCTGTAACTCCATTACCATGTGAAAGAAGGACAAACAAATACCCAATTTAATTTTTAACATTAATTGGTAATATCATATTGGGTAGGATGAGATTTCCCGCGTTACAAGTAGCCTACGTTATATCCTGGCTCGCCAACTATATCTGTACAGAAAGTCATGCTAATCTTTTGGTTCATTATAACTTAAAAGAAATACCAATAAACACAATTTTGTATTCACAGCGCAATTAGGAATCTTTATATCATGCCCGCCATTCCATCTATAGGGTCGTCTGTTACAATCTCATAATTGCTACAATTTTGGACTTATATTCATAAAATGTTCCAAGTATGCGTAAATGAATGCACCACTAACATTTCCAAGCGCAGATGAATGCAATAAAATTAATGTAACTCTTCACACATAAAATGTTGGCGATTTTATTTTTATTTACTCAATCACATGAGATGCCACTGAGTAACCTTTTGAAAATAATGTTGAAGTACTGTTTAAAATAATGTAATGAATGCCCGCCGCTTCATTTGTCAAACATGAAAGTCCTAGTATCTATTATTTAGAAGAGCTTTAAATTGGAACCAATTTTTTTCAACTAAACTTGCAACAACAATTTCAAGAGATACCTGAAAATAATAACGGAATTGGCAGGTTTTTCCTTAATAAAACTAACTTTTTCGCGTGAATTTCAAAATAACAAAAGTACATTGTGTAAATACATGATTTTTTTCGAAATTAATAGAATTATAGAAGACTATAGTTTCAGAGTTTAAGGTGATTTATTTTGAATTGAGTATTTTTATAAAGTATCGGTGTTTGAACAAGAATGGAATCGTTATAACTTATAAGTAATGAAATCTGTGTTAATAATTATTTGAATTTTAAAAAGTGGCATTTCATTTTGTGTTCATTCATTGTGGCATTTCATTTTGTGTTAATTTCATTACGAACTAGATAATAGACTTCAGAATTAATTTCAATTTTAATTTATGTTTAAGTGCCTTGCAAAGACTTTAACTGACATAATGTTTTATTTGTATGTAGAGCCAAATGTAATGAAATTTCTGGAAAATAATTTCAAAATATTTATTTCATGTTATATGTTTGTAACTATAGTCATAGCTTTGGAATTGTCAATTCGCTTTTATTAAATTAAAAGTAAAAAATTTAAATTCGATTTACGTAGTAAGTTTGGATGATGTGAGCTATGAACCTATTCATGTATAGTACAAAATCATACCTAAATTGAATCGTAGTTTCCCGAGTGAAAACAAAATAGAAAAAATTGACCATCACAAGTATAACTCACCCTACCAGGGGTTCCGTACACAGTTACATATTTATAAACATTCAATGGTAGATAACATTTCTGATAAGCTATTTACAAAGTCTTATTTTTTAGAACATAAATACATTTCGTATTCTCAGGCTACTATTCCACATAGATTTAGAAACTATTACTTTTTGGATTTTTCCCTCTACATGTGCTATAATACTTTGTATTATCACGACTTTGAAAATACAGGTCGCCCGAAAGTACCCTATAGGTTTTTTTTGACGACAAAAGTAACAAAATACGTTTCAAAGGGCCACATTTTATTTTCGACATGATATCTCGAGCCGTTTCTGGGAAAAAGAGGGTTTGACAGATAGACGGATAGACGATTTGACAAAAAATTGTTCCTATGAGGATTCCGTTTTTTTTATTTTGAGGAACCGAACCCCATAAAAAACAAGCAAATAAAAGCATTGTCTTTCATAATACATAAGTAAAACAGATAAAAGTATTGTGTTTCATAATACATAAGTATAATTTAAATTCTTAAGCTAGAAAAATAAAAGAAAAATAATTGTAGCCATGGCCTACATGAAATTAATTTTGTTTTTCCAATGTACTCAAAGAATTATTTTCAGTCTTTTCATACTGCATGATTATACTTATCGTGTTTAAAATATTTAAGTATGTAGATACTCAAATATACCAGTAAATACGAAAAAAGTAAGGGTATCATGTCGATATGCAGATGACTAAATAAGAATAAAATTGTATAAAATAGAAAAGTCCCGATGAAAATGGGGTTTGACATAAGAACGGGTAAAACTAACGAAATGACCTTAACCACAAGATATCTAGATTTATTCAGAGAATACAATTGTTGTTCTTATCTGGATTTGATATCGTCGCTTTATATTGAGGAAAGAGAAGAGTTTTCTAGTAATCGCATTGGTTGGCCTTTGTTTCTTATTTATGAATTCGTGTGATTTTTAATTTAAAAAAGCTATTACATGTATGCAATTTTTTTTTGACAATTATGTTTTTAGGCTTTGATGTCTTTGGAATCTAGGCAATGCTTTAACACTGTTACTGATACTACATGACGTTGTAGAATATTGCGTGAAATAATAAGATGAAGTCCATAATACTTTATATATTTATGACTTATTTATTCAGGCAGAGCAAAGAGTCATTATGGAGATTCATATCACCCAGTTAAGAATAACGAAATCATTAATTTCTTTTATTGACATTTATCAGTATATTCGTTGACCACCAGAATCGTTTACTCACTTAACACATGCGGCATTAAATAAAGTATTTCCATTCGATGTGAGATGATTACATAAACATGTGGCATATTAAATCATTCACCTTTTTTTGGTTGTACGTTGGCATTGATTATAAGGAACCATATATGGATATAATGAAGAAGTTATCGAAAAATATAAATTTCCTATTATTGCTTCCTCTTACTCGTATTAAATTTTTTATTAATATGACACTTTATTGAACCCAAAGAACCTATTTAAAAATGTTTTAACATTTTTAAAGCGTGTACTTATCTGTTGTTTTGTTTTAGTTTAGGCTATATATTTCATAAGTTACAAGTATTATTTTTGGAACTAAATCATATGTAATTTTTAAAAATAAGAAGATATATAGCTACATGCATAGATGTAGTCCGAATATTGATAAAGTACTCTCAAAGTGTTATTAAATAATCATTTTAATTTTTCCTCAAATTCCCCAATTAAATTTTCCTCAAATAATTTTTTGAACTCCTATTTCATTTCACCTTAATTTCGCCGTTAATAGTTCACTCTCCGTGACTAAAATTTCCTTAACTCAATTTAAGTTTGATTCTGTTCTAGTTAATCTGCAACAGTTTTTACACAATTGCCACTGGTGCACCACATAGGTACATAAATATCAGAACTATTAAATAGTAATAACTATAACAACATTACAGAACAGGTCTACAGCTTATAATTTATAAAAGAAAACGTATGAGTAATTAAAATTCAATTTTCTCTTTCTGCCGATTTAAATCACTTTTACATAATTTCTGCGTCCGTTCGTGCGTGCGTGCATGCGTGCGCGCGTGCGTGCGTTCGTACGTGAGTGTATGCGTGCATGCGCGCGTGCGCCCGTACTTTTTTGTATGTGTATGTGTGTGTATGTGTGCGTCTGTGTGTGCATACAAGGGCGATGAACTTTTATAATATTGGAATATATATATATATACCTTCTTAATTATATATTTTGTTATTAAAAAAGTTCATCGCCCTTGTATGAGGTGGTATAATAATAAGAAGTTTTTTAATGGTTTGCCGCATGTTAATTTCACACGTTTATCCCATGTGATACTCTGCTAAAGTATTTGCTTGCAAAAATTCAGGTCTCAATTTTGGAAACTGTGAGACTGAGACTGACAAATATTCGAATGGTCGTGGGCATATTATAAGGGCCCTGGTTTTACTACGCAACACAAAGAAAAATGAGTGCCGGTAATAACTAGCAGAGAATTTACTAGTTAAATTCGTTTACCAAAATGGTTAAAATAGATAGGTTTTATTTTTGGCTCCTAGTCACCAGTATCCGTCTTCCTGTTTAATCAAAATCGTTTATGGTGGTAATAAAAATATCTTCAAAGAGTTGTCGTAAGACATATTAAAGAGTATACAAGTTAATTTATAAAACTTACTGACAAAAAAGATCCAGAAGAAACCACTAAAATACGCTTCAGAGTTGTTGCAAGTGAAAAGATACTAAATAAAATAAGGGTTGGTATTTGTTTACTGGATGAAAAATACAAAGACAACTAAAATAATATTTAGTTTACAACGTGTTTTAGTACTAAATCGTATATAAATTATACAAAATTATCAAGGTAAGAATTGAAATAAAAACCTTTTCATCATAATCTGTTTCTACCCCAATAGATAAAAGAGATAACATTCAATGCAATGTTAAACATTCCTTTAAATGATGTCGACGTTCATTTCAATTGAAAAACATTAATTGCGATTTCAGTTAACAGCAAGGCGGAGGTTCCTGGCCGCTCTAACCAATTAACAGCAAAAAAAAAACGTTCGTTTTGAACTCTGGAGTGATCGAAAATGTTAATTAATCTGAACGGCCCGGTCGTGAACTTTTTCAGCTGACTGTTAATAAATATTTAGCGGGTCATCCCGGGATCGTGTACTGTTTTGAGGTTGGGTTATTTACGATTAACTGACAGTAGCTATTTATTTAGAAATGTTCATTATTTATTTCGTCAGCGTAAATGGCTTCGAAATTCAAAAAGTTAATGGAGATACGATTTGGTAAACTTTTCCTTAATTTTTTTTATCTGCGAAGCTCTTATGACTCAAATTTTATGGCTTTGAAAAGACTTGGAGTATGTTTATGTATTTTTAGTCGTTAGTAAATTTAGTGCAAATAAAATATGCGTATATAGTAAAGTTAATTATCTTTAATTCATCTTTTACTCTAAACTAGAGAAATTTATAATGATAATGAAATTTAAATAACAACTTTTTGAAATAACAACTTATTAATGATAATGAAATTTAAATAACAAATTTATAATGATAATGAAATTTAAATAACAGCGTTAAATTTTGGTTATAGATATTTATTGTCAAGGAACACTCATTTGTGCTGAAACAAAACATAATATTAATCCTCACTTTTAATAACACGTATGTCGTAAGATAGTAGTAAATATTTTAAAATGAATATCTGCTCGATTTCAATAACATCACTTAACTTTGATTTTAGAATTTTAGTTTTGTAAGCATCGCCACCACCTAAAAAAAGGAGAAATTTATTAATTCGGCTGCATTTTTTTGTTTATGTTGCCTCATGTCTTTGTAGTATACCGTTTTGAGGTCCCATCAACATTTGGTTAGAATTTAACAATGAAAACTAAAGGTATACCACGGAATTCCCCAACACAGAATAGCTCGTGTGTCGTGATTGAGTTTTATTGATATAGATAGAATAAAAATTTAATAAAAATTACTAAGGGCATCATTAATCTTCTCTTTACCATATTAAATTCAATGTACAATCATGGAACCGAAAGTTGGTGATAGAAACTCTTCAGTTATTAGGAGTAAACTTATCGAGTTTTTACTCGTTTGACTAGTCTATAAGAAAGACTATAAGAAAGTAACAAAATAAAGAGGTGGTTATGTATATACAGGTATATGTACCTGTATATACATATAGAACTGCACCGACATTGCTACCGACAATATACCTTAGAACTGCAGTAACTAAGGTATAATGTCGGTAGGTAAATAAGTGTAGGTTCAGATATAAATAAATGCATGTGAAGTTACTAAACATTAGTAGGAAGTAAGCACATGCAGATATGTGA
The DNA here is from genome assembly GCA_039881145.1 of Druceiella hillmani. Lineage (NCBI taxonomy): Eukaryota > Metazoa > Arthropoda > Insecta > Lepidoptera > Hepialidae > Druceiella > Druceiella hillmani. The sequence continues at coordinate 2,355,051 of JAYKKI010000137.1, forward strand.
AAACTTGAAGCGTTAACTACGCTGATACCAAAGGAGGGAATGTGATTTAAATATCCGTTTGAATATATTTCAGTTTATAAAATATATATGTATGTATATATAATATGAAGAAATATCTTCTCGGTGCCATTTTGATTTTGATATAATTTTTAGTTTTGAGCCAAATTACCACATGTTACATACAAATGTCTAGTTTTTAGCTCATTGTTGCTTCAGTACATAAAATTCTCCCATGATATTACAAGAGACTGACAACTTCATTCGATTCAGAGCAGTTATATGAAATTTGAGGTTTGTTTCTGTACATTGTTTAGCAACTTCCATAGTTCATCAATTCTAATTTTCAAAAGTCTAATTTTCATAGCTTTTATGTGAAGAAATTGCTCTTGTGACACCGTCACTGTCCGGTTTATTTTTATTCTCACGTCCAATATTGTCAGCAAGTGAATATCAGTCAGCAAGTGAAATATTTTCTCTTGACTCTTAAATAGACGTGTCTCACCTCCGATAAACTAACTCGGAAGTTTCAACCTGTTCATATTAAAAAAAATTGTGAAAATCGGATCCTTGGGTAATCCAAATTTCTTGAGTAAAATAAAAAATTGTGAACATCAAACTCTTGGGCAATATATTGATATAATTTTCATGAATTTCTCATTTATATTTAAAAGTCGGAAGCCATTTAAAAATTGTCAGTAGATGTCAAGGTCAATATACTCCAAGAAAATTTCGACGATATTTTAAAAAGTTCGTTGTAGCCTTAATCAATGACAGAATTACTATCGATTCAATTAGTATTTTATTATGAAACCTCATCCTGCAGCATTTACAACTGTATTAACGAGTTTAATCATGGATATACCCCTCGACGGCGACAACTGATGATAATATCGATTATGTGCGACTCATAATAAAGATTAAAAAAAGACCTAACACATTGGCATATTCGGATAAGTTTATTTATTGGAATGAGTCGGGTATGGAAAATTCTGCGTGTACATATAGGTGTTGGGAAGCTTTTTGCTAGATGGATACCCTATAATGTCCGAACCCTAAAATCAACTTAGCATTAGTTGGTGTCGTGAAATATTAGAATAATTTCACTCAAAAGCTGCATCCCACATCGTCACGGATGAAGAAAACTACATCTGCGATTACGAAATTGAAACTAAGAGGCAGTTTTCATGGTGGGTATTTGCTCCTTGTTACTAGTTATGCAGTGAAAATTCAGTAGAGTGGGTTTTCTTCTTGTTAATAGTCGTCCAGCTGAAATTATTGATTTTTGCCACATTTTATTTGTAAGAACCATATTTTCGTCTATTTTTTTTCCTCAGATCTATTTGTTCCTATATACTTCTGATTATTTATTCCGGTAAATTATTATGTCAAAAATATTTCAGTGAACTAAATTATTTCCTGAAGTAAATTAACATAAAACAATAACATAAAAGGATATGGGGAATGAACCGATTTTCCTAATGTTTCGTTTTTAAAATAAATTAGTTGCAAAATAATGCCCATTTTCAAATACTTTGTTTGCCCCTATTGTAGCTACATGGTAAGCTATAAGTAACCCCAACTAAATTCTACAAGCGACAGATAATCGTTAGTGTCAATTATAATTTTCAAGGACTGTATTTCTATAATTGTACCTACGTAACTATGTTGTACAACAACAAAATACGTTATTGCATGATAGTTCTTTAAAAAATACAAATATCCGGAAACTGTGGTTTCATTGCTTTGGTTTACTATTAAATGAAAATCGCACATTAGACAGACGTTGGTCTTAGATGAGTACAATTTTATTACGCTGAATAATATTTCAGACTTTTTCAAACTTTCGCGATTCGAACACATATTTTATTTGATTTGACTCGGGTTTTTTCGCGGTAATTATATATTTAATGAGTGAACCTAGATATTATATATACTAAGTACTCACTATGTCCCGACGTTTCTGACTGGTTGCACAGCCTGTGGTCACGGGAAGACTTCCCGTGACCACAGGCTGTGCAACCAGTCAGAAACGTCGGGACATAGTGAGTACTTAGTATATATAATATCTAGGTTCACTCATTAAATATATAATTACCGCGAAAAAACCCGAGTCAAATCAAATAAAATAATATTTCAGATTTCTTTGAAATATAAAATTATACAATATAATTTTGTCCTTTAATTGACTTTAATATTTTTTCTAATAACTTTATCCTTTTTCCACTTTTTTGCCTAATTTACTTTTTTGTATGAACAAAACGATGATACGGCTAACGAGAAGTAGTCGTTGTTAGAAATATATCAGTTGAATATATTATTCATATATCAGTTGAATTGATATATCGGTCTTGAATGAGTGATTCCGTTATGTTAACATATTTATAAACGTTACGATTATAATTAAACTGTACAAAATGTCGCTACTGTGAGCGAGAAATTCATGTTTTTAATCTTATATCACAAAGAAAAGAAAAAAAGAGATTTTTCCTTTTATTAGATGGGAAGAAATGTTATTAAATCACTACATAATTTTACACATTTATATATTTTCTGCATGGATAAAAAGATATATACTGTTTTTTTGTTAAATTTTGCCTCTATTCGTATTATGTGGAAAGGCGTACAAAGAAAAATATTTTATACATGTATATATATATATATATATATATATATATATATATATATATATATAATATATAAAAAACTTCTAGATCTAAATCTAAAATTGCCCCCACATTCACCACTGAAACATTCACGTGGTTTCGCTTGCGTAAAATTACTACTATTTTTATTTCCAAATTTCACTTCAATGAAATGGAAGTGACGTGTGTCTTGTAACTTTCATTTCGTTCGTGAGGTAGGATAGTATCGAAAGTTTTTGTTCATCAGTTGTTAAGTTCGTATACTCGATTCTTATTGATTGTGTGCTCATAGCCAAATTTCAAGTCCTTAATTTGATCATGATAGAATGTGACTTAAATTTTCTAATATATTCGAAATATCATCCCACCGAAAGTTTGATTCAAGATCTATTAATTTTTAAGTATTTCTCTGTCAAAGCGACAAAAATACTGACGAAAAGGCATAACTTTAAAAGCTGTTTGGCTTTTTTTCCCTCTTTGAATAAATTTAGTTACTATTATCTTCGTAAAAATAGATTAATCGAACCTGTGTACTGGTTATATCGTTTTTAACATATCATCCGTTAAAAATAGAAAAAAAAATGTTGTGAGATGTAGATTACCATTGACCATCTGCTTACATGTTGTCTGTTAGTGGGTTACAATTTTTGTGCATAAGTTTACTAAATTTGGAACATAAACAGTTCTTGTTTATCAAGACATGACCGAAAAGTTATGCAATTTGGGAAAAAATGCATTTAAATTAAAACATTAAGGGCGTAGTTCAGAGGACGTGTGAATTTTGTTACTTTTCCATGATAATGTTATGGATGTAAGGCGGAAGCTGATTATATATATAAGTATATATATATATATATATATATATATATATATATATATATATATATCTACGTGGTTTTAATAGATTAAAAGCAAAAAATTATAAATAAAAGACTATTTTCCCTAGATATAATTTAATATTATAGATTTAAATATAATAAATTTGAAATAAAGCATAATACGACATAATTAGATTTACCATGCCAATGCTAGATAAATTGTTAATTTTAATTTTTTATTATAAAAATTATTTACACGAGTTTTTGATAAAAAAATCTCTCTATTAATATTTAGGTATCTAAATAACATAATTACTTCTAACTGATCCCATTCTTCCAGAGTTTTTCGATGAGGATTTCACGCTGATTACTTTTTTTTTGGCACGTATGGTATGCTTGGTATGAAAAATAAGGCATCGGTTCTTCGTTAAATTAATTAACATATAAACTTTTTCATTGTGAAACCTTAATAATATTCTTATAAAATTTACCTTCCAAATATAAAAATAACAATTAAGTGGAATTAAAAATTTACATAAAAGTTACCTTTAATTTTTTTATCTTTATGAAGAGATGTTTTTCATAGTTCATGCGATAGTATGTATGTAGATAGTATATATAAATATATATTTACACATTCACTTAAAATGTTTAGCGAGAGCTTTTGCAAAAGGATCAGCTTCCTTGGCCCCGTATCGGGATGGAAAATTGTTTTTATGACCATATAAAAAACCTTACGTCGTCACCCTGACGGTAGGGGCCGTTAAACCATGTATAAGCTTCTTTAAACAAGTCAAATCTGCTTGGCGGGAAGTAACCCTCTTTAGGGTAACGACTCAATATTACGATAGTACGGGCAAGATTATGTATTATTGACTAATGTCCAAAATGATACAGTAAACACAGTAATTTAATTGAAATTTTGATATTTTATGTAAAATTAATTTAGCGAAAAAATGTCACACTAACCATTATGATACGTATGTATTATCTCGATAATTGGTTGAAAGATTTGAATAAAGTTTTTGCCTTTTTTATTTTTAGAAAAAAATATTCAGTAGTAATCTAAAATTAATTAATTTCTTTAATCCAAATTAAATTTAAAAATAATTCAATTTGGATTAAAGAAATTACATATATGTGTATGTATATATATATAATATATATATATATATATATATATATATATATATATATATATATATATACATATATGTATATATATTTATATATATATATATATATATATATATATATATATATATATATATATATATATATATATATGTATGTATGTACATGCATACGCATATATCATTATTCTCTTGTTTATTCGCATATATTAAAGGTAGAAAATTATGAGAATATTGTGTAATGTGAGTTTTGGAATTTCTATCACACATAATTCTTTTTACTTTTTAAATTGTTTACGTCTTATTAAAATGATAGTTTTTAAGCTTTAAAACTTTCTGGCCGATTGAAATAGAAATAGCTTTATATACTATATATGAAAGTGTGATTACTAAAGTGATATCATATGATGTAAATGAAAATATACACTCGAATTTTGTAATTTTATTGATCAACTTTTTTTTCTTTAAAAAGTTTTTAAAAAAAAAAACTTCTAAACTGTTGCAACATGTACTCGTATATTTTTTCCAATCGTCCCCATAATGTTAAAAAAAACTCCGGTAACCTCTGAAATATATTTGTTTCTTTCTTAACTTAGTATGAAATTCAAAACTTGTAGATTGTGATAATAGTATGGGGCGGTTTATTATAAATATTCTAGCCCAATGTGATATTTCTTTCACTCGTAAATTGTATTATAGGCAATACAGATAAAATATCATTTACAGATAAATTAAAACGGTGGGATGGAATATAACACTAATTTTCCAATTACTTCGAAACGATAATCCGTTTTTGAATTGCTATTATAATTATAAATGGTCGTTAATAACAAGAACATTGATACATACACACACACACACACACGCACACACATATGTGTGTGTGTGTGTGTGTGTGTGTGTGTGTGTGTGTGTGTGTATATATATATATATATATATATATATATATATATATATATATATATATATATTCCTACGTGAATTATTATTACGTAAAATAATACTTATATTTATTTTTGGTTAACAATTTCGGAGTATTTTTCCTTTATATGGTACATATGTACATTCTAAAAGTATTATAGAATACATTCTAAATATATTATAGTATTTAGTTATTCTATAGTGTTATTTTCAGTTTCTCTCGATACGTCAATTCATACTTTGAAAAATATTTGGGTGTCTATAAATGTCTACAAATGTCAAGTTGTACCAGTGGAAACAATTAATATATAATTTAAAATTCTTGCCCTTACGCTAATTGCTAAATTAATTACATTATTCTGTTTGGACACTAAGGTCCAATAACCATGAAAAATACTTATCCTCTCAATACGGAAAGAGCTTTTTATTGAAGGAAAAATTTCTATTCGAAATCAATTCGTGATATTAATGGTCTAGCAGAACGTTGAATGTTTGGATTGAGCTACTGTAAAATAGTCATTTTATTGTAATATTTGATTTGGGGTTTTTCCTGTAGATTAATTTGTACCAATTTAATTTCTTTCAAAACTACACTTTAGGACGACAAAGACGATGAAGATTTTTTATGTCAAATAAATTAAAATATATAATCATCAGTAAAAAAAATTTGTTAATTAGTAAACTAACTACTAGTGAATGTGAGAATATTCTTGTAATTATTGTAACGAAGTAAAATATATATTATTGATAGTTTTTTATCTTCATTATCTGACACCTTCCTTAAATCGAATTTCTGCAATGAAATTGTCATGTTTATTTATATCCCATAATCTTAGTCCTTAAAAGAAAATATATAAATGGAAAATTTCCATATATTTTGGTGAAAATGACATTACAAATTATTTCAACTATTAGTGAGTGATTGTAAAGTAAGCGCTACGTGGATGCGTATTTGCCACCGTTAGCATTACGTGACTGGGTATCAACCACCATATGCGGAACGTTATTGTTATTATTACGTTTTGTAATAAGGAAAATGAAACTAGTATTTATATGAGCTCTTATATATTGCTGGGCTTTAGGAATAAATGAAATCAATTTATTATGTACCAAAAGCTTAACACATACTTAGTATAAATATTAAAATCTACTCATGAGGACTATAGTACATAAACAAATATTTCTGTCAAATTTTAAAGTTCTGTGGTGAAAAATGAATTCTTATAATTTTGGCACATCCATCCATTTGTCAAATTTCAGACTTATGTGAATGAAAATGAAATCTCGTTTAATAAACTTTAAGCAAAATATTTAAAAAGGAATAGATTTAAAATGATTTTTTTCCAATATTCACTTTAGTATTATTGAATATTTATCTGCCACCCCCCATTCCCCGTACATAATCAGCCTCTTCCAATTGCTGATTGGTCTACAGTTTATAGCGATGAAAAAAGACCTACGACTATTCACTTAGAGTAGAGTAAAGATTCTGTCAAAGAAATGAGAAATCTTTTTTCTTCTACTAAATGTCGAGTTAATTTTCATAATTATTCGTGAATAATATTTCTATAGTAAGCAAGATGAAAAAGCGTAGGTTGAGTTTTGTTGTATCCTCCATACACAGATATAAAATATTAATCCATGAAATTTGCAGGTCCGACAAGGTTGTCAAACAAAACATAACACACCCAAAGAGCAAATAAAATTCAGTTCAACAAACGAGAATGTCGATGCGAACTAACAAATTATTTTTAAATATTTTAAGGAATTACACCTCTTAAAAAAACACTGTCTTGGTGATTTGTTATAATCGTTTCTAGAAAGTTATTACGCATTTAACTAGTTTTCTATTTAAATTTTATTTCTTATTTAAAATTCCTGACGTAATTATAGATTTATAATTATACGTTCCTTGCTAAATTGCTGAATGGTTTGCTTTTTATATTTTTTAAAATATCTATTTTTTTTAAAATTATATTCGGTTTCTTTAACGCCAAGCTCATTTTCACCGGTTTCCTATTGTTATTTTCTTTTAAATTGTCTATGATGGAATTCTGTATTTGAATAATGTTTACGAGCGTAATTGTGGTTACTTTTACACAACTGTCAAACACTTTTCTGGCAAAAATTACAAATAACTGAAAAAGGTATGCAAAAAATGGCCGTACAATAAGAAATAAAAGAAAAAACATTTTGTGTCGTAAAATCTTTTGTTTAAAAAATGTCTGTCCATAGATATTTATTTTTTAAATACTCGCCTGCAAAAATTTTTAACTGAGAAAAATCAAAGACAAAAGTTAAACTTTTGCAAAGATGTATTTAATTATTTGAATCATCAAATATAATATCGAACAAATTTAAATTCATTTCGTAATTGTTAATGTAATAATATTATTAACTGTTTTCATTAATGAAATAACCAAATTGTTTAGTTTTACGCATTTAGATAAAGGAGGATTCTGAAACTATTTTTTCTCTCTAAATCTTATGTGAGGTAATTCTAAACTTCAAATTTAGCAAAATACTAAAACACATCGAACTGCAAATATTTTAGATGTTACCCCTATAAATATAAATATTTATATGGAAAGTTTAGGGAGGCAAATAAACCAATCGGTTACTCTTGTTCATATTAAAAGAAAATTATAAAGATTCCAAAATAGTTTTCAGAATTTTATGATTTAAAGACATTGTTGAAAACATCGGCAAACATATGTCGTCCGACCCCTTTCCTTCCATATCATTACTTGGGCCGTCAAATTATGAAAAAAAAAGTTAATGTGAGTTTGCCTGTAGTTTATAGGAAAACTATAGCAATGCTTCTAAATGTTGTAGTTTTTGAGAAGTTCATAATATTTTTACGCTTCTCAAAGATATAATATACATAGGTGCTTAAGTGCATACGACACAATTAAATAAAACTATGTGATGTAGTATTATTTCTACTTTTTTTAAGTTCTGTACCGCGACCTGGGTTTCGTTGTATTACATCATCTTCAGGTGGGCTATTAGCAAAGGTCTAACCTGAAGATGTTGTAATACAACGAAACCTAGATCGTGGCAAAGAACTTAAACAAAGTAGAAATAATACTACATCACGTAGTTTCATTTAATTGTGAATAATAAATTTCCACAAAATTAACGCCAAATATTTTCAATATTTGCATACAAGTTTCTTTTAAGAAAGGTTGTTTTAAATTTTTATCTTACAATAATTTTTAAAGTAGATTATATAGTATTTCAAATATTATACATTTTTGATTAGAGTATTTTTGCTTTTGTGTAGAACCTTTTTACAGCAGTATATATGTTCCTAATTTATTAACACAAGTTGACGGAATTATTTAACATTTGAATACTAACTGAAAGCAGTTATACAGAACGTAAAACAATGTGGAGTATTGTCTCGCAAAGAGAACCCCGCGTCAAAAAATATCATTCGATCTTTTAAAAGACATCTTCTCTAATATTTATGTGCATATACATATGTGTAAAAAAATTATTTTTTTTGTTTATTTGCGTTTTTCAGCTACTTCTTTTAATAAAGTTTAATTGAAAGTACCATGATGTCGTGATGTATGAACGGACATAACAAAATTCAGTTACGTCCTTTCACTTACGGAAACCTGAAAAAAGAAAACAATCAATAACAGTGCTATTTAGTACATAGTTGATATCACTTAAAGTATATATAGTATAGGAAATGCTACTTTCAAAGTTGCTGTTCAATATACATATATATATACTTAAAGCAAACAGTCAAATCAGGTAAACCCGACTTTGAGAGAAAGAAGGAGAGAAAGATCACTGGAATAATTCAATTTGGTTAAGGAATCATTCGTTTTTCTTTTCTTTTCCTCAATTACTTTTCATATCCTCTCAACTAACATAGTTCAGTGTTCGAGGACGAATTAATCAGAGTGTGTTGTGAGTAACTATATATGAAAGTTAGGCGTATTCTATCACCATTGGCATCGTAAAACACTCTAAGTTACTCAGCGAGGCATGGAAAGGCTTTTTTCTACGAAATATAATCAGAGTTTTTCAACGAAATATAATACGTTATAAGAAGAGGATAGACTTCACAGGAGAACTAAGGTTACCAATATAGCTCGAAAGATTTGCAGATTAAAGTAGCAATGGGCAGTTCACATTGTGCGCAGGACCGACGGCCGATTGGGAACAAAGTGTTTTCAATAGCGACCACGTACCAGAAGACGCAGATCGCGAGTCCTTCTCCTCTTAGGTAGACACATAATATGTTAAAGTCGCTGGAAAGCGCTGAATGTAAGCGGTATATAATGGATTGTTGTGGGAATTTATGAGGAAGTCAATGTTCTACAATGGACGTTTTCCAACTCAATAATAAGGTTATAATGAACAACATTTATAACCAAATAAATTTATAGCCAAGATAGTGGAAATAATTAAGTATAACCAATTTGTTTGCTACAGAATGAAATATTCTTTATTATAATGTTATGTAGATATTAATGTAATGCATTTTACATGATACTATATTATGAAATTAAAATTAGTGTTACCTCATATTTTGCAAACAGAGAGGAATATAAAAACAGTATCCAGAATACAGCCGAATCACAAACCCTACAACTAAATGTAGTCCACTTAATATAATTAGCATAATAAAATAATAAAATACACTAAAAATACGGAAGTCACAACTCTGAATATATTTGTGAAATAAATTGTACATAAATCTGTAATAAATTGTACTGAACCAATAAAGCTTTCGCCTTCCAGATAAGGTAGACGGGTGGCCAATGTCGCTAATCGGAATTATGCAAATACTTATCTGACTGGAATGAATTAACAACCAAAACTTAACCTGATAAGAACACCGAAAGCTCACATTACGAGCAGAAGCTTATCGCCTTCATGAATATGTAGAAGAACGAAAAATCTCGTACTCGTTCGGTTCGGCAAAGTGTTGATGTTTATTATATAAAATAAGAAAAGATGTTAAATTTGTTCACTTATTTCTCAGTTTATATCTGAATATATGGTACATGAAATTATGAAAAAATAATTTTGAATTATTTAAGCCTTTTAACCAGCTTTTTCAAACGTATCTTGACACGTGAAACTGAAAAAATTGAATATTTTATTTGGTTTCTCTAAAATTTACGTGAATACTTTTATGGATTCAGTACTAAGGTATAATGTGGGTTATTATGCTCTATCAATGTGTTTAGTTTCTAGTTTCGACCTTGAAGGGTTTTTAAGGAAAACTCTTGAACTCTAAGGGATGGATACGTGTGCGATCTTAAAAAGATTTCGTTGTTTACATTTTTAGGTACAGTCTCCAAAAATTATAAATTTAAATTTTAACAATTTTAATTTTTTAGAAGGTAACTATAATTATGTACTGAGTACTTACGGATAAAGAAAATGTGTTTAACCAGATTTTGTTGCAATTAAAATTATTTGTTTCGGTTTTTCCGATATTTGTGTTTTGGCTACAAAAACATTTTTTTATAATATATTTACACAATTATATACAAGAAAAAAGTTTTGCACGAGGATGAAGAATGCAAGAAAAAGGCTAGTTTTATTCAAAATTTTGAAGCCGAATGGATCTAGACAAAATTCTTTATAAAAATCGAAATTTAGGCGTATCTATCTCTCCGTCTGTTCGTCCATACATCACACTGCCATAACTGTTCCAATTGAACGGATTGCATGAAAATGAAAAATAATGTACTTTAATTGAGATATAATTCATACGAAGTAATTGTAAAAATATATTAAATATGGTCATTAACAACATTCAATTTCATTTCTTCTAATTCTTTCTTTCAATAAATAATAAATCTGCCGCAACGCGCGTTAATAAACGCATTTCCTCTTAGTTCCCTAGAAGTTTTGAATTCTTGAGAAGTGTTTAATGATAAAAATTCAAAATCTTTTTCAGAGTTTGTAAACTCGTGAAAATCAAAATCATACATTCACTTCGTGGTTTAATATTTCACCTGTGCTAAAAAGACACCCTTGATTTACATATATAGAACTGTGTATTAAAGAATATAATTTAAGGCGTTACTAATTTTTATTCATTGTCACGATACTCGCAAATTTACTTGCAAATTTTTATGCAAATGGATTTAACCCTGCAGAAACTACAATGGTATGACGAATAAGAAGGGGTGAAAGGACGAACATAACGAAGTTACGTTCTCCTTTTGTCATTTGGCTTTAGACACTTGATAATTATGTCATGCACCCGTAAGGATGTTAAAAAATTAGAAATATTTGTAAATAAGGGAAAATATTTGCAAATACTTAACCCGATAAAATTGATTGATATGTGTCTCTTTTAGGCCTAAAAGTGATCTTTAGTTACAATTATCTTTAGAAACATTTTAGTTACTCATAAAGTAGGTATATCATATAAATTATGATCGTATTTGTAAGAGAATTTTAAACATTAATTTCAAGTCAAGATTTTCTTTATCGTATACTCCTTTTATGTATGTTTATACTCCTTTTGTGTAATAAAATTTATTTTCTTACCTAACTTTAATGTCTGCTAATATGTTTTTGCTCCATTTGCTCTCATCATGTCTGTTTTACCGTCTCGTCTAGTTTTACTTTACTGATAGATTTACTGTTGAATTAACTTTAGAATGATTTAGGGATTAGACAGATATATTTGTTTATTCCAACCTAGAGCCATAAGTAATTTTTTTTTCTCCGTGATGTATGCGGATAAATTTTATATTTGCCTTGTTATTAATACTTTGTCACCTCCATTCTTTAATGGAATTCAAGATAAGTAATAAATAATCTAAATTAATAATAATAATAAGACATAATTAATAATATGTCTGAATTGAAAAATACGCTTTAATATATAGTTTATAGCGATCAATCTATCGAGCTAAATTTTGTTTTACATTATTCTGATATCAAAATAACACCATGTTTTTAAACTTTTTCCAAAAAAAAATCAATATAGAGAGATATCTTGAGAGTGTTGTTTATTCCATTTGTTTTAATTTTGAATAATGCAAGATATAATTAAAAAACAACTAAACGTTCAGAGTAATTTGTCTCAATAGGAATAACAGGATTCTTATAAGATTGCTCACGTATCTGTTACAGGCTATTACCTCTGAAACCGAGCAATGTAGAAAATGTGACATTTGGCGTAATTGATAAATTTATTTGCATACATTCCGGTAGCTAACATATTAAAATATTAGTAGTTTAATTTTAGAGGTGGCAAATTAAGTTTTAAAAGAATATTATTTTGTTTTTATTTATTTTATGTAAGTGAAATATATTAGAAATGAACTAGTTTTAATACAAAATCATGAAAAATTAGTTTGGGTAACACCTGACCAAAAACTAGGAATATTACATCGTTTATCCTAGGTTTTATAGTTCTTGATGTGATTTTATACCTTTGAAAGATATACTAGGCAATATGTTAATATGGTCACAAATAATATTAATATTTACATATAGTTTAATTGAAACACGTGGTAGTCATATATCTTTGAACTATTGCATATATATATATATATATATATATATATATATATATATATATATAAATTTAAATTACATTCCAAGGAAAGTAGAGATACGAATTCAGAAAAACTATTAATTGTACTAAATTTTCACAAATTTTTAAATGTTCTCTCATAATTTACGTTTAATGCGGTGAACAATTACGTGAAAGTGTATGGAAGAATGGAAAACTCAATCGAAACATTATTTTTCTAATTAAACTGTTTAACCACATTATATCAAATTACGCAATGTATTTTCTCATAAGCGTGCCTAAATGAGACAAAAATTTAATGCTTCATCTCACGCTCTATACAAATCCAACTAAGTTGGTTCTTGCCTCTTAAACATTTTACGCACTTCATTCTACGTAAGGAAACTATAAAATGCCACCCCGTCACAATTTTAATGGTTATTGTTACTAAACACATAATCAAAAGTTTAAGTTGAAAAAGTTGAAAATTTACATATGAATACATTGTACATTTTAGTTAGTACGTACATATACAAATAAAATACTGTAGGTACTTGTATATTACCTCGTACAAAAGTGCCTGTACATTCAAATACTTCAAATAATATAGAGAAAAAATCCAAAAACACGGCTGTAGCCGTCCATAATTTTTAAAATAACAAAAAAAAAAATATTGAAATTAAAAAACCAATGTCTAACTTAGAATAGACATTACGAAAGTAAAAGTCTGACTAAGAACTCATAAAAATACTAATATTATGAATCCAAAATTGTCATACGAAATCAAGTTCTGATTATGTATGAGACTCCTTTAGCTCTAATTTTTGTACTATTATGCAGTTTGCATTTTACGTCTCTTTCTATAAATTTAAAATATTTGTTAATAGAATAAATTTTTCATTATAGTATGTACCTTAAAATTTTTATAAACATAAAAATATCTTACCTAAATTATTTTTAAATATATTATAATTTTTTTTATTAAAACCATACACAAATTTTACTTTACGTGGTAAAAAATAGGGAACACCATTTAATTTTTAATATTGACTTTTCTATGGAAATATCATGATAAGGAAAATAAAATTTTTTAAAGTTTCATTTAATTTAATGTCCCCATAATAATGCTCTTTGTATTATTTTGACAAAACACCGAATATCTGTTCGAAAAGTTGTAAGACCAATTTAAGTAATTTAGGTTAACATTTATTAAAATTAAATGGGGTATCTGAGTATACAACTGAATATTATAAATAGAGTTTATTTTTAATTAGTAACAAACATTTCTGACCTCAAACATTGTCACGTTCAGCGATTTAAATATGATTTCACACATAGGATAGGATATATCCTGAAATTTCAAACAACGACTAGATGTGTAAAACTAAGTGTCAGCAAACGTTATATGACTCTATAAAACAATGTGTTTAGTCGCGTATACGCAAAGCTTAGTAATCCAAAACTCGGCCAAAGAATCATCGAGCCGCAATTTAAACACCAAATAGCAAGTAAGCACTAAATACAATGCGCGCTTAGTATCCAACATGAAAAAATAGTATATTGCAAATAAAATACAATGTAATGATATTTGTCTAATTACGTTCTGTATTAATGTTGTCTGAGCGTACAGATTGATTACCATTTTACATGAAGACTAGCCACTATATTTAGATGAATTAGAACATCTGAATTAGCTTCATTAAAGTATATTATTCAGTAACAAAAAATGTTACTAGGCAATATGCATGATCATTAATGAAATAAAACGCGATTTATCAACGGAGTTACCGCTTCATCAAAGTTTATATTACTGCGTGGCCTTCATTATCTTTCAGTATAGAATAATTAATAGAAAATAGTCCTTTGCATATTTTCAAGGTAAAATCAGCTGGATTATACGTATCTCTAATATAAGCAAGTTAAGTCTATTTATTTGGCATCATAGGATGTAACTTGCCACCAACTGAATTAACTATTAGAAAACTTCCCCTGTATTCATTAATAAAATTTTCCTATCCCTAATTTAATATTAGTTTATTACCCGTTTAGCCTATACTTGTAAAACTATTTATTGGTTCATTGGGGGTAAAGAAAATATGAATGTTATAGCATAAAATAAATTTATCGTTTTCAATTTGTTGAAAATTGGGCGATATGTAAATAAATCTGCACCGCTTTGAACGTAACAAATTTAACAACAACAAAATTTGACTCTCATTCACACGAGCTCGTGGATGAACTAAATTTTTTTTAACGGTTCATATTGGATTATAATTTATGATAATCATTATTTAATAGCAGATGTGTATTTTTTCCGGTTACTCTGATTAAAATTTTAGTTTCACTTATTGTGTCCCTATACCTAACAAGTTAGTGAATAAATGATAATACCAGACTATGTTTTAATTTTTACTATATAACTTACACGAAACTAAATGCTCGGCTATATATATATTGATATATAATGAATGCCCGGCGCTACGTTCGGCATTTTTCTCAAGCGTTACACAATTTAAACGTGACAGAATGATGGAGATATCATTAAAGAAGTTTCACTTCAAGGCACGTGACATTGTTATTTCATTATGAATCAGAAATAAGGACTGAGGAAAATAATGTAGTATTTAAAAAGCAATTAAATTTTAAGTGTATTTTATGTACAAATCCATGTTTTTTGAAGTAAATACTCTAATTGTATATTGTTATAATAACAATATTTACAATATTGAGCACATTAATGATAATTTCTGACATAATTACTTTTCATTAAATAAAAAAAGAAATAAGAAATGTATAAGGAAAAGTTCACTATTCGTTTTACTTATAATATTCGTAAGAGGCTATGTTAATATTTATATATATATATATATATATATATATATATATATATATATATATATATATATATATGTATATATATATATATATTTTGGATTTTTCTCCGTCCTTAAAAAAGCCCTGCAATTAAGCATAAATTATGTGAGTATAATTTCAATTTTCAGTCTTTTTAAACAAAAGAAAATATGATTATCAACAAATTGTGTAATCTATCAAATTAAGTACTCTGGAAAAGATTTTTAAAATAATATTCAATATATATTTTCATTTTTATTTAAATGAATTTATATAATAAAATGAATTTATATAATAATACAATGAAATTTGAAAAACATTGCAGTTTAGTTATGATAAACCCAAAAAATTTTAAAAATGTGTATTAATTTTTATATAATAATCTGAATACTTCATTCTTTCGTCTCATGAAAATCAATTCCTGTCCATCGGAACTTTGTGATTTATTGAATGTTATCTTATGTTTTAATTATTTATGGGCAGCAATTGAAGCAATGAAATAGTCATCAAAACATTAAGTTAATTTGATCTGACAAAACCACATCTTATAAATAGGTTTTTGCCAGAGAATCGTTATTCGCTTATGACGTATGCATAATATCGATTAATTTCAAATTTCCAATCAAATATAGAAATTTTATGATATGTTCAAAATTCAAATTTATTTGTTTTACAATGTCGATTATTTTAAAATTTAACTCCTATTAAATACAAACCTTTTGTGATTTGTTAAAAATTCAAATTTAATTAATGAGACCTTTTCAAGCCAATTACAAATGATCGCAATTTTATCCAAATCTTCAATCTTTCGTAATGGAGAATATGCAAGCAATTTAAATTTAGTTAAATTTTTTTTTCAATTATTTATCAATCGCAAAACTAATCTAAACCATTGTTTTCTTAATTTTTTATTTTTAATTGCATAAATTAATTAATAGGAAATGCAAATTGTGAGTGGGAAATTCACGTTTATGAAACGTAAGACTGTTGGTTAGAACGAAATATGACGTCAGACAAATGTCAACAAGCTTGAATTGTTGACATATTTATAACATTTGTAGTGGTTGATAATAATCTAATGGAAATTTATATATAATAAAACAGTAAGATTGAAAATCGTCTAGAAGGAGAATTGAAAATGATTTGTGAAAGCGCACTAGGACAATCGGTTGAGAAGAGATGCATTAGTATTGATATAATATTTTGTTTCAAATCCTGATTTTATGTACACTGAGGTCAAAGGCATGAAGGCTGCAGTCAATTGACTTAACTCATAATTTGAAATCATACATCATATACATTTCTATACATAAATAGAATCACAGGTAGAGAGCAATAAATACAACCCATAATATTTTGAAAACGTGCTGCCTCTATTTTATTAATTTCAATGTAATGTTATTTAGGTCCAGTAAGTTTTTTACTTTTCAGTCAAATCACATTTTGTATATTTTGGCTATTTAATGAAGTCAATTAAAACTCTCTTATGATTAACTGACCTGCTAGCTATCAAAATAAAATAAATCTTAAAGTGATCTTCACAACAACGGAAACAACTTGGTGATATTTTATATCTTCCTCTCATAACCTCATAAGGTCTGAGAGGTTTGTATTTGTATTTTTTCATCGGTCCGAATATTAAAGAACTGTTTATCATGTGCACTTCTGATAGTATTTTTGCACCTAGGCACAATATAATACTTATAAACTGGCTTTCGAGCTTCTAAGTTTGAAACGGCTGTTATACTGAAAATATTTGTAAACTAACGGGAACTTTTACACCAAAACAAACACCGGGTATAATTAGTGACATAATCCAAGGCATACGAAAACGGGAGCGCTTAAACAGCTTAAATCTATTCAGAATTTTAAATATTTCTTAAAATTTAATTGAAATCTTTCCAATAATAGTTATGTGTTATAATGCTGTAACAATGTAAATAATGAATAAAAAAATTACATTCATATTTCTTCCAAATTCTTCTAACCATCCTTTTGTGACAATTATACGTACAGCAATCAAAGTTTGTTTCTAAAATTAAATGACGTTTTGTTCAGCCTTTCTTTCTTGATGAGGCCCATTATTAATGTAATATACGCTTCAGAGAAAAACCTGATTTTTAGAGAAATAGGGAACCTTGGTAATCAATAAGTGTGTCTTTCTCTTTGGATACAGATGAGCACCGTAACATCTAAATACAGAAATTACAGAATTTTACCTAAAAATTAAAAAAAAATGTACGATATACAATTGTTAATTATTTTAATTTATCATATACTTGCTAATAAGCAACGGGAAGATTCCATAAATACACTTGCTAAGCGCAAGTAGAACTTTACAATGAAGTTTCCGTACACACTTATGTAGGAACGTAGTATTTCTTTTAAACTATTTATAAATATTGATTATTTTTTATTTGTTATTTTCTACAATGCAGATCCCGGATGCCTCTTTTGTTTATTAATGCGAATTGCCAGAAACTATTATATTTTGAAATAATAACCATTCCTTTTTTATAAGATACCTACATTAGAGATTAAAATTTTAGGAGGAAGGGGACAAACCTCAAAATACTTCAGTGTTAGAATTCGTGAGCGACTCATCATATAAAGAGAAATTCTATAATTTCTAATGTATTTTACGTTCATGAATAAAGTAGAGCCAGAAAATATCCTTTATTAGTTTTTAAAAGTCTTTCACATAATTTAATTACTACTGTAAAATCTTATCACTATCGGACATAAACTGAAAGAGCTATGATGTTGTGATAGAGAGATACAAAATTATATGAGTTCCGTTTATAACATTTGATTAAATAACCCGAAAAATTACGCAAAATTTACATCTCTAAAATATTTGAATACTTCATGGCTCATATGGCTCAAGACAAACTTCCTTTATCAACTATAATGGTTGAATCTTGGAAAATATCAATGAAAGCAAATAATAGAATTTCGTTTTTATTCTTGAATTACTTTTTTGATGTTTACTTCATCATATGTAATTTAGAAATTGGAACAATTCCAGAAATATTGTACGTAGAATCGGTAGATAAGGGCCTATTACAAATATATCTTCAAACAATAACATTTGCGTTCTTCACAAATATTTCAATACAGTTTCTATTCAGAATACTTCCTATGTGTAGTACATAGGAAAGAAAGTTTTAAAAGAAAGAAAGTTTATAAAGCAATATCCATCCCCAGTTTTTAGATCATTAATACACTATTTGTGGATAGAATTTAGTTTTATAATATTTGGTAGAAACATTTGATCTCGGTGTTAACTGCTCGTAAATCTGCAGTGAAAACAAAAGGCTTATTGACCTTTTCCAACTCTTTTTCCGCTCTGGCTTCATTTTTCTTGTCAACGTGCTCTTTATAATTTTCTCTGAAACTTGCCCTAATTTGTAGTGGTTACAAATTTCGCACACGTGGTTTATTAGTTTGAATAAAGAGATTTTATTTATTGTCAGTTGATCCGAGGAAGTTGCTATTGACTGTAGTTTTGAATTTTTAGGTTGTACAATTTTCCGAATATAAATCATAAAGCTGTCGTTTTCAAAAAATATTTGGTTTCACATATGACGGTGTTTTTCTTTTTTGGCAATAGTGTGAAAGAAAAATATAGTTATACGTGGTATATAATCTAGAAACTCTTACAATATTTTGAGTTCTATATCATATGGCTTTAAGGTGATAACTGCAACTTTATTGGTCTCAATTAATGTATATGGGGCTTTAATTTCCAATAAAAATGTATTTAAAAATAAAGTCTTACAAACCATTATAATTTGGTCATCCTTTTTTAAGTAGCATAGCAAAGTGTTAGACCTTTATGGTGTACTTGAATTCTTGCAGTTTTTTGGTCTATTGGTATGTACAGCTTGCACCAAACTGTCGATATACACATGTTATTTAACTCATTTCATATTTTAAAATCCTTCAAACAGTAGTTATATCTCACTTTCAGTTATTAGGTGATATTTAATAGCCCCGTTCTTTTTTCCTTGCATCCATATCGCTGCTTCATTACTTTCACTGACTTTCACCTCCAATTTTGTTTTTACCATAATATTCTTTTAATCTTTACCTATTCTTTTTATTAATTTTGTTTGCCCATTTTTCCTTATTCATTAGATACTGTTTTTTCTTTTTGGAAGATGTTTTGTGGACTCACTGGCAGAACTACTATATTCAACTAGCTTAGCTTGAATATCATTTGCCTATCCTGTCTTATTCACTCGACAGTGTTTTTTTTTCTTTTTGGAAGAGGTTTTGTGGGCTCACTATCAGAAATACTGTATTCAACTAGCTTGGCTTGACTATCAGATAATAAAGAATTATGTGGTTGTACTACTATTGAGCATAAGAGCTCTTGTGATATATCACAATTGTTTGGTGAGCAATTTTCCAAAATATAATTTTTTATGGAGTCACTATCATTAATATCAAAAGCAGTTATAACTTGATTGGGATTTAATAAACTTGAAGAAAAGGAGGTTCTAATTTGAAGTTCTGATATCTTTAATTACAATATTCTTAACTATTTTATATTCTGTCATAGTATTGGAATATGAAGTAGATCGTGTACGAGATCGAATGGAATGAAAGCTTGGACTGGCAATTTGATGTTCATTATTCTTAAAATATACATTATCGTCTTCAATCCCACTCTGTTGCTCTTTTTCAAAAGACATTGTTATAGGAACTACGGTTGTGCTGTCATGCAAGGAAGTATCATAAAATCTTGGAAAGCAATTGTTTATTAATAAAATAGTGTCAAAACTTATTTACCACGTGATATTGTCATTGACAACGAATGAAACAAGAAAAAGCAGAAAGCATATAATTATTAAACAGTAAAAAGTTAATGAAAATTTAACGGTCAGAGATTGCAGTATGTTAGTTTTAACATGTCATTAAATAGTATTACGAATTTTAACACTGCTATATTAAAATAAGGACACTAAATCAAATAGCTTAGGTAGGTGCTAACTTTGTTGCAAATAGTAGGTTATTTACGTTAAATAAACTACATATTTTTATAAAGTAATGCAAACATTCGAAACAATATATTGTTTTGCAGTAAACACTTATCTATTTAATATTACGAAAAAAAAACATTTTAAAATATATGCCCATCCAAGGTTTAAGAAAGTAAAACGATCAATCACAAAAAAACTAAAATATCTGGGAGCAAAACGGCCAACTCCAAAACCTGTATTAATCACAAAAATGTACC
Organism: Druceiella hillmani; assembly: GCA_039881145.1. Lineage (NCBI taxonomy): Eukaryota > Metazoa > Arthropoda > Insecta > Lepidoptera > Hepialidae > Druceiella > Druceiella hillmani. Next base: position 2,376,173 of record JAYKKI010000137.1, read on the forward strand.
TTGTAACACATTACCGATTAAAATAATAATATATAACAATCTTACCTTGTATCCGTAGATATTGAAAATTTTAAGAGAAAACGCACTTTTAAAAATTATGTCTTACTAATATCACTAAAAATATGAAGCACAATGTGCACACAACAAAATAGCCGTCTTTACGGAGTTAGCTGTCAAAATCGTGGCATTTGTTTCACGTGAAGTTGTTTGATTTTCTTGTGGCTATTTATTGAAAAACTAACAAATTCCGTAATTTCATTTAGCGAATTTGTTATTTTTTACAAACGTGGGAAAATGTCTGTAATTAAAGTGTGTGTCAAAAATTAAAATTCGACAAAAAGTGGGGATAACTGTATTGAAAAGCAATGTATCGATATGTATGTACTTACAGGATTGTCAAAATAGTAATTTTAAAATCATTTTTAAACATAGATAAACAGTTATGAACAAAAATGTTTAGTATCAGTTTCTCGACCAGTAAAATAAATTTTATTTCTATAGGCAGTCTTACATAATTTAAAATTTCTACATACACAATTTTGAAAGCGATAGCAGAAGATAATAAGATGGTATTTTTTAATATAATCTTAAAATAATATCGTTCCCTTACTTTCGTAAATAAGAGAAGCTGAAAAAAAGTATGTTCATAAAAAACTAAGACACATCTTGTCAATATAATATTAGTCAGGAAAATGTTAACTAGACATAATTAATCATATACCTCTAAGTCTCTTATTTGGCAGGCTTTATGCTTACTTTGCGAAAATGTTTTCGTCTAACTGTAGCGGATATCCGGGTTTAATTGTGGAATATGAGGAAATAACTTGTAATTATCGTATGAGACACATTAATCATATATAAATGTACATATTCACGTAATTATGATATTTTATCGTTGTATTTGACGGTAATGTGAAAGAAATTTATTAGTTTGCTTATCTGGAAACCGACATTTTTGCGTTGATATCAAATCAAATATTAATTTATTTGCAAATAGCCAACGAATTGATTAATTATACATTTTTAGTGAAGTGCTCAATTAAACGATTACTTTTGTCGATTAAACCAATTAAAAAGCTTGAGATATTTTATTAATTACTTGGTATTACGACATTTCTTACAAATAAAAACTTTTAAAAAATTATTAAGCGTTCTTATAGACCTTTTACATAATGGTGCAAAAAATTCTAATGAAACAAAATGAACTATAAACCATTTAAGTAAACGTATAGGATATAACTATCGCTCAATCAGTCTCTCATTATTTACGATTGTGATCCCGGCGACGTAATCTATCGACTGTTTCTGCTCATCAACCTTAATTTTGTCATGGCTAAGTGGTGCACTGACTGACTGTTTATTGTTTAGGTTTTCCACTTTTGGAGCTACTGTTTTCCATTTTGCCCATTACCATGACCCGTCTCAAGGTTGTAGTGACTTAATCATGTGAAAAACGATTACACTTATGATAAATTGTATGTATGTGTACTCCCGTACACGCCCACAAGCGCGTTCTCATGTACGCCGCAGATATATATATATATATATATATATATATATATATATATATATATATATATAATATATATATGTATATACACATATATATGGGTTTTTATTCAACCCTCTTTAATTACAATATAAAACAACATGACTAGCGACTATCTTGATGCTCTTTATTTTATCACTGTTTCCTTTGGAATGTGGTTCGTGACTGAGGAAGTACTCAAATTCTATAACACATTGAACGAATAACTCTAATTCAAGGGAATGAAAGTCATTACCAGATTTTGTACCTATGTCCTCTTAGAAGATCTTAGAACACTATGATCACATCGCTAGGAAGAGTAGTAATAAGCTCAAAAACCTATCTATGAAAAAAAAATTCAGGGATGAGATCAGAAACATACGATCTCCTTCAATTTTTCCGCCAGATTCGCTCCACACAAGTAACTAGTGTTTCCAATGTCATTTATATTGCTAAGAATATAATCTGTTGGTAGAATATAATAACAAGCTAGTTGTACTTAGAGTTCATAATTGTTAGCACAGTGAGGGACCCCTCACGAAGGAGAAATAATATGTGAACCCGATATGGTTACATGGCTGAACATAATCCACAAAAAATTAACTACAGTCATCCCTATTTTAAGTATCGAGGAAAACGGTACGAGGAGAAAGATGCCTAAATATGAACGAGTTATACATTGGTACGGGCATTTTCATATAATTTGAAGGTATTAATAAGAACTTATAATTATATGAATAGTAGCCATATATTATTTTGAATATTACTCCATAAGATTTTTACATACAATGATCAAGTAATTTTTTTAGAAGTAAATAACTTGAAGGTATTAATAGGTAGTTATAATAATATGAATAGTACACGAATAATCTTTTGGATATTACTCCATCACATTTTTACTGGTAATAATCGAGTATTTCTTTTAGAAGTAAATACTTTTGTTTTGATACCGCACATATTTACTTGGTTAGATACAATTCGATGAGAAAAACACTTGGTATCGAAACAAAGAATATAAAAGAAAATATTTGGTAACGAATACTTACTTGTGTGTGCTTGCCAATTTTGATCTGTTGCACTTATATAAAGTTATGAAAAATACAAGATTGCACATATTAAATTGTGATAAACAAAGTTAATATAATTCTATTATAATACGGTCTGTATTATAATAGAATTATATATAGATGTGGATATTATATAATAGATGTGGATAAAAAGTAAACTGATATAAAAGCCATGAATTTAAAAGTGCAATGTGGATGAAATTTAATTGACTAATACAATGGTGTTCAAACGCTACTGGAACCAGCTGGCTTCCAGAATTCTCAACCTTTGCAACTAAACTAAAAGATCTTTGCGATACGAGTTTCTCTGCATCTAATAAAGTTTAGGTTTATGCGATTGCTAGACAAACATAAACTAGCCAAAGTAAATAGCAGACTGTCTAACTCGATATAAACAGGGCGATATAAATTTTAAATGAATATTATAATGAGTTGTAAGTAAGTAGTTAATAACTTCCACAATACTTGTAAAGTTAACTGTAAATATGTCTGGTTCTATACTCTCTAGTAAAGATAAGGTGAAATAATGACTATTTCTTTATAGCTCTCAATGAATCGTGGAAAACGACAACATTATATAGGTGAAACTATAATGACTTGATATCCATGTTGGAAAAAGTATCTTTAGTCGAATTTGACAGCATCGAATTCGTAAGTATTCAATATTTCATTTTAAAAAACAAAACTCGAAATGGGACGACTTGTATTAATGGAATAAATTTAGTTTAAGTCTGATAGTCTGTTTACCTATCATAATATTTTTTCCAAATATCACTCGTCGTTTGATACACTGTTCCCACCAATTCCACCCGGGTTGTCTCAGGGCCCCTCCTGGAACTTGTAACTACCCACCTCATGCAAAAGAGGGGGCCATCGAAGTTCCACCAATAGTGTCTTATATCTACGATCACAGCGCTTCCACCCGACAGGGTTATAGTAATTTAAAAATATTGAATCAAAAATAGATTAAAGGTGCAGACAATTTTATTAGTTATATAAGAAATATTTTTTGTGGCTAAATAAGGTACCTTTGTTTATAGGGTTTCATAGTGGACCCAGAAATACTGACAAATAAAAGGAACACTTATGAGTTTCTTTCTTTAAAATTAATTTGAAACTTTTTTATACATATAAATTTTTGGAAGTATCACATGGAAATATCGACTAAGGTATAGCAAAAGATTATAGTACCCTTCATCCATACATTGGATATAAACATATTTTTGTCGCACTACATCAAGTGGGAAAAGGTCTTTTAAAATTAACTTGACATTTCATTTCAAATGTTATAATTATAAGACAAAAATTCTTGTGATATATTAAGCTTAAAAAAACGTGTATTCTGTTGAAACCTCTCTAATTTTTAAGATATGGGTTTGAAAAATAAGTTTATAATTCAAGATAACATATAAGATAACATAATACCTACAGCTACAAAACTCTGTTTTATGTGTGTTCCGATACGTACTTGGGTGTGTTTTTTTATTTCCATACTTATTACGTACTTCAACAATTGAGAGATAATAAAATACATGTAATAAATTTGGGCAATAAAAAGTTAAATTAGTCAACCATTATTAACCTACAGTTTTACCCCTTGAAATAATATAAAATATCTAAGAATTTTACCATGAAACTCACATTTGAAAACAAGAAACTAATCAGGAAGGAATAACAGTTAAATTTATAGATTAAATTTATGTTTAAAAATACCATCACGCTAATTATACTAAAATTGTCATGGTCAGCTTTTTTGTGCATATATTGCAGCTACCTCTGGTTTAAATAACCACTCAATTAAAAACCTAGTCCTTAGCTAAATTCCAATATTTAATCATTAAATTATCAGCGCTTCATGTTTTGCCATATTCTGGGACATGTCTCATAAATTTTAACGTATCACCGTAATGTCGACACTTATTCTAATATTTTAGACATAAAATCCAGCCAGAGTAATTATGCTATGGCTAAAACCGGATCCAAGAGTTTCCATTAGAAGTCATGTTATAAACGTCAGACAAAAAGAGACAGACATTGCTTTATATAATAATACAGATTTTACGATTTTTCCCTTGAGAAAAAATTAATACGCATATAAATAGAATAATTTTTAGTACCTTTAAACTCCCTGACAACTTAGCAATATCGTAACATCCGTTTGCCACGACTTATCTCATTTCCGATCTAATTTCCAGCGCGTAACGGCGTAGACGTTAGTGTTATGGGCGATATATCACGATGTCAGCAATGATTGTTTCCTTTAGGATGTATGATTAGAGGAACACTCGCTTAAATCTAGAGAAATACTATCTTCGTATTCGTTAATAATGGAGGTGATGTAACTCTTTGATTGTACCTAAAATATTGCAAAGTGTAGGTATTTGCAATGAGGATAACAATAAATTATTCCTGGAAATATTGTTTCTTGTGGTTTAATTCCATATGAAATGTTAGGTCTTAAAAGCAAAATATAAAAACAACTTAAATAACAATTATTTTACCTGGACCAAACAACAATTAGCCCAACAAATATATTTTGTCACATGAACGAAATATTTGTATCAAATATGCCATTCAAGCTTAACTTTATTCCAAAAAAATAATAATAAATGAATGACAAAAATACAGAAAAGGATAAAAATGAATTTATCTGCCTCATTAAATATGGAAAAAAAGAGGTATACTGTAATGTAGTTTGCAGATTAAAATCTAAGAATTAAAATCTGAGTTATGAATACAATTTTTCACATATTTCCATAACTGGATAATATAAATTACATTGCGCAACATAATAGGGATCGTGCAATAAATATAAATGTAAACATGTGTGACGCTTCAAATTGATATAAATAAAAACTTTTGATTACATGTATGTGCATATCAATAGAATTTTCATCGACAGAAAATCGTAAACATAAATGAATGTAAATAGCCTCCATTGAATATGGGATACGAATTTTAGAAAAAATAATACTGTATTATTTTGATGATTTATTGATATATTTTTTGAACAACAATTTCTATCACAATTAGGCATTAAAAATAATTTTAATTGATTACAATACGTACGTTATGGGGACTTTGACCGAAAAAATTTGCTTATAGTATAAACAAATTTTTTAATTATCACCGCATGGCACTAATAGTATTTTGCACTGTAAGAAAAAATAAAAACCAGTTTAAATTTGTTTGTTTATTGTTTCCAAGCATTAAATACATATACGTTTGGTATATTAACCAGAAATTTACGTGCATAAATCACAAACTCATATTCTGTATTATTTTGAAATCTATGAACCTTCTATAAAAAAATCACGTTTCAATGTTTTGTGGATCAATATATGAATTGTTCTGCGACAGATACTTATATTTTTCAAACTTATATCGAACAAAACAAGATTTACAATTTTTTTTGTGAATCACTATAAAATCTGAATCCCTATTTGCATCTCCTGGAATTATTGACCCAATTTAAGCGAAAAAATTTAATTTTTTTTCAATTTCCAATTAAACATTAGTGTAGTGAAATTTAATTCTGGACAGTCATTGTGTAATAGTCTCACAGATTCTAACCATGGAAACTGTGAGACTGTTAAACAAGTATGGGCAGACCAAAGGAAATTATAAAGGTTCTTGGTTCCAATACGGAACTGTAAAAATACTTTTAACGACAGTTCATCATATAAGCAAAAAAAATTATTTATTTTCAACCTCTTAGCTAAGCGATATACAAAAAGTGTAAGCACACGGTTAGACACACTGTTATTAAGTATTTCAATAGGTATAGCTTATAATTTTATTAGCACAAAGGGTAATATATAACCCTGAACATAATATTTTTCAAATGTTATTGCTACAATATGTATATTTAATAACTTAAATTGATCACATCACGAAATGAAGTAACGTATATACTAAATAGTGTTGCGATAGTCATAATACATATATTATTGATATACTGGATTTTAATAATATTTATAATAACGATTATTAATTTGGAATTTAACGTTATAACCTTCAATAATCCTCCGGATGTGACACAGAATGCGAAAACAAATGTGCAAATCTTACTATAACTTCTTTATAGGAAAAATTATATTTAGTTCTGATAGCCGATTTATGAGTCTTTAATAATTATTATATATCGTTAGTTCACACCCATAAGTCCGACTGAGCTAGACGCCAATCGATAAAAAGCTTATGCACGTAAATGTTCAAATACGTAGATGTTGTAAAACTTTATGACAAGTTTTAGGCTACTTGGTACATTGTGAAATGTATCATGTATGTCATAATTTGACAAGCAAATCCTTGACATATAAACAGTTTTTTTGTGTTACATCCATATTTTGTTTCTCTGACATACAAAGTTTTTCTTCCCAATTCTAATGCATAATTACTGAAGTGAAATTTCTCATCATGTGGCAGGGTAAAATTTATTTAAGGTTATGTCACAATTTTTGACGGAAGTAACACGGTAGAAGGGAAAATAGCACGTTGCGCTACGAATTCTACGAATACGCTACGAATGCTCGATGCATTCGAAATTCGATGCAGAATTGAGCATATGAAAACTTGTCAAGTGTTATTCTTTAGAATTGAAAGTAAATTTTACTTCTCATGTTTGAATATAGTGAAAAAATTAACTTTGTTAAAGTAATCTGAGAATTGGTACAAATAGCTTTAATATTTCCTCTCATTTTTTTTTGTAAGACAAACAAAATGTTATTATTAGAATTTAGTTTTTATTTTGTAAATTAAGGGACTAGTATTAGGAACAAAAAATCACACGAGATTTTTTAAATATCACTTAGAAATTTCACTAAAAAGAAATTGAAATACAAGATACGCTGTTTTACATCAAAGTGTAAAAATTACTGATATACATTATGGTAATTTATTTCATTTTCTGGAACAGAATAAATTCGAATATGAATGAAAATTATTGAAAAATTAAGAAGATTCGGAATCAAAGCAATTGAACGATGATTAAAATTTCCCTTTGAAAATCGCCACATTTATCATTGAAAATGTATGATGACAGTGGTCTTGATGGCCGAAGAAAAATAACATTCGCTGAATGTATGCCAAACTGCATACAAATCAGTTCAGAAGAAAAACATACACGCGCAAAAGCTGTTTTAAGCTAAAATTCATAAAACTTTTATGATAATTATGTGTAATTATATGAAGTACTTTCCAACATCACTCTTATGCTACTAAGGCTTAAAGTCAAATAATACTCCTTTATCCCCATAATGAATTTCATTTTAAGTTATCTGCTCGTTACCACGTTGCCCAGGCATCTGTCTAGCCTCAAGGTGTCAAGAGATTTAAAGTTCGTGCTTCGGAAAATAAGTACGAAGAATAAAGTGCTTATAACTTTAGAAGTTTTACAAATTTTAACATAAAATTTTATTAAGTCGTTCTAAAGAAATTGAGTTCAAATAATATAGAAAGAAATTAACCTATTTGTGAAGTTAAATTCGACGTTGAAATGAAAGTTAGTGGATATTAATTAATTTCTAAACCATGCTTTTGGTTTGGTAATACAATATTTATTACAAAAAATGTAATGTTTTAGATGCAAGATTTGCACTTATCATAACAATTATGCACATATATCAGTGAAATTTGTCACATGGAGCGGGAAAATTCGTCAAGGGAAACCAGTCTCACATTGTGTCACTGGTCTTACATGCAGCTATACTTCCAAATTTTGATTTGTTTCTCAATATTGCTTAACAAGATTCTAGGAACATGATTTATAGTATATAAAGTTAAATATATTATTTTATTATTTTCTATTGCTTGAGAAAAAAGCTGGTATAAAAAACAAAGCTTCGATTCTGGCTTGCTAGGATTTTAAGGAAGGCTTGGATTAGGAGGAAGAGCTGGTTTGCTAAGATTCGTCCAGTAATTATTTGTATTGTTACTCTGACTAATAAAGAAAAATAATGGAATGGTTAAAATTATCTCGTTTAAGTAGCGACGTTAAAAACATGTTAATCAAATTAGATAGAAATATTTCACTATAATTAGTAGCAAGACTAACTTTTATCTTACACTTTTATTAATTTCCTGTTTTATTAACACTTTTTTTTTAAATTGGATATTACAAAAGGAACAACAGAATACATGTGAGAGTACTCGTGCGTCCGTCTGTCCGTTTTTCGTAGAATTTTCAAAACCATGCTAAACATCATTACTATGTTAAACTCAGTAATAAAGCATATTAACTCGCGCATTTCTCAATAGGTAATACACGAAAACTTTTTAGGGAAATTGGGTAGTAGGGAACCAAATTAAATTCATTGAATTTTTTTTTAATTTCATGTATGGAGTATCGCTTGAAAGGGTTTGTTTCGAAATTTTTGGCTCAAAAATATTTTTCATAGTTCTAGTTAGAAATACTTCAACCCAAATTTGGAACTAAATTCTTGACGTTTTTAAAAAAAAACTGCTTTTTTTCCAGAGCAATCTTCAAAAACTTTCTTATTCACCAGTTTGATGGAGAAATTTCAAATTGCTACATTTAGGGAGTGTCTAAAATTAAACTGGACACCTCAAATTATTTCCAGGTGTGCTGTTCAAAAGTGATTTCTCCCGAATACCTCTGATAAGTATGTAATTTACTTAACAAAGGATGATGAGCAAAATTATTATACTATTCCTTATTTTACGACAAATAAATACATTTTTGGCCTGATGTTAACAAAATTATCCTTCGATTTCAATTACTCCAAGACTTAAGAATAAGGAAGCCAGGCGGGTCACATATTTGTAATCGAATATCATTAAGACAAATAATAAGATATTATATACTTCATCATAATAAGAATTAACTATATTAATAAGGTCAACAATAAATACAACAATTAAATGAAACTACGTGAAGTAGTATTATTTCTACTTTCTTTAATTTCTTTACGACGACCTAGGTTTCGTTGTATTACAACATCTTCAGGTGGGATATTAGCAAAGATCGTGGTAAAGGAACCTAAGTCGTGATAAAAAAATTAAAGAAAGTAGAAATAATACTACATCACGTAGTTTCATTTAATTGTGAATAATGAATTTCTACAAAATTAACGCCAAATATATTCAATAAATAAATACAACTTCATTATAATTGAAGTTATCTACGCTAATAATGCCTTTTCGTCCTTATTTAACCTTATACCCATTAATTATTAGTTTATTTCATGGCTGTATATCAAAACTGCAGTCCTCAATGGTGTCTTTCGTATATAAAATAAAAAAAATAAACGAATGTGAGTAACTTTTAAGCCCGGTTGAAGTAAAATTAATTTGCTCTTGTGGCAGGTAGTCGACAGTGTAGTTGTTCTGCAAAGTAACAGCAAATATCTTGAATCAGCCTTGGTTCGTTAACTCCCATCAATTAAAGAATTACATTGTTCATCTCCAGACTATCACTGGCCTAGTGAATGGTGAAGTTGTTTGCAAAGGGACAACTATCAATATCAAATATCTGGAACCACGGTTGCTGCCACCGACATTGCGCTGTTGTACATTGGCACAATGACTCTATAATTGTGCAATTTTATTGACATACGTGCAATAAAATTTTGTATAAATATCTACAAAATTAAAAACGAATGCTGACAAAAATTCTTTACAGGAACAGTTATTGTTTCCCAGGCACAAAAGTTACTATTTTCATTTGTCATTTAGAGATCGTGATCACTATGCTGATTCTACGAACCAACGGGGATAAGCTGAGTGACATCTGCTTATCGCCGGGAACTTGATACATGCTGCCTACAAGGTAGATGACATTTCAGATTCAATCATCAGTAATTCAAGTCACAGCACGGTAATAATTCAGTCGTACACATCAAAACTTTTTTATCATAAATCACGTGAAGGAATAAATTTGACACAATTTATTATGATACGCACAAACCAACCAAAGATAAGCAATTTAAGGCTGCGACCTTTCCTTGGAAAATTGATTTCGAAGATCAAATATAATGGATCTATGAAACATCAGTTTTTGCTTAAATCGGCTTAAAAACCGTTGATGTTTTAAGCCGATTTAAGCAAAAACTGATTGAACATATGAAAAATTTTAAAAAGGAATGTTTAAAATGATACAGCAATTAATCGACATACTTTTTCATCAGATAGAGATATCACAAATAGCAGCAATAGATATTTATGGATTTCATTAATTAGATCAAAATGTGCTTCTCCTCTGTTATTTATATTCGTTTGGTTTGTACTTCTAATTACAAAGAACTTGTCTTGTAAACAACTAAATTAATTAAGCGAAATATTAACTGACTGAGGCCTCTATGAACAAATACGGTGTAAATATAAAAGGTTTTACACAAATACATTATAGTTAAAAGAAATTTTAAAAATACAAGGAAATAATTAAAAAGTTACAAGACGTAAAATAATAAATAGCCTAAACTCTTATTTCATAAAGTACAAGTACAAAAATTTAAAAGCATGTGCACGCGTACTTGGATATTTGCATTTACCAAAAAATTAAAGATAATTCTACAAATCGAGATAATAATACGTTCTACCATTAAATCGGTAACAATAACTTTTACGAAAATTCCGCATTCTAGTATTGATGTGGACACCTAGACCGCCTTTAGCGGTATTTCCATAATCGTAACATAAAATTTTATAACAACTTAATTGGACCGCACGGATAATATGGCTATTTTTCTTAGAATGGTGAGGCATATAAATATAAAAAAAATTCTACATTCGTTTCTTTGTTCCTTATCCTCGCCAAATAATATCATTTGTCTTTAGGTCATTAATCGGTTGATAATTGCTAAGTAATTTTTATATTTCTGAAGTCAGGCCCGTTGTAGCCTTAAAAATTAAATTTTTAATAATACATTTTATCATGTAGTTAAAACTTCATACTAATCAATGACCGAATTTAATTGTGTCAATAAATAAATTTAAAAGGTAATTTATTATCAACTCGGTTGGTAGCGATTTCTAATTTCTCGACAGTTACAAAATTTTAAGAGCAATTTTTCATTGTTTTAATTTTCGTAGAATTGTTTAAATAATACAGAAGGTGAAATATCAAAAGTTTTCAGAACATTATATGCAAAAATAACTAGGAAATTTTTCATTTATTTATTGTCTCCGTGACACTACGTATCGTTTCATTGGATAAATCCTCTAAGAAATGCAGTCGGCTTCCCCTTCTTTGACATCGCTTCTATGGTATTTTAGAAAAGAGTTACTCTCTTCTTCGATGTCCGATATAAATATTTCATTGCTAGATCAATTTGAGGGTATAATTAAACTTTAATTTCATCATGATTATAATTTGAATAGCACAATAGCTTACTCACGTAATAACCTAGGATTAAGCTGACCATGTATATTTATGCCAGAATTTATAGTGCAGATAAGTGCACCTTCATCTTGTGAAACTATTATTCTCTTCTTATTGGCCCCTAATAAAAAAGCTTCCGTAACAGATAATTTACCCTGGTAATTTGAAGTCGTCCCTTTTTAGTCACTTCGCTTGTTAGTAAAAATGTGACATATTTTTTTATTAAACTTCCTTGAACTTCCAGGCGTTCGATTGATTTAAAATTTTCCACACGTACCAACAACTAATGACAATATAATATAATTATTGAAAAAAATAAATTGTAGTAAAAAAACATAAAAACTCTTTTTTCATCTCTAAACATAAATTTCATACATAAAGGTTGACACTAAAAAAATTAAGTATTAAAAAAAACTAAAAGAACACACTTATGTAGCAATATGAACTTAACAAAAATCTTGTTCTGGAAAGCTTGGTGTAACTTTGTTTAAAAAAAGTTTGTAAAGGTGACATAAATTTGTTTATACCTAAATATTTATAAAGATAGAGTTACCATGAAAATGTAAGTCGACAGCTTCCCACGCTTTTTTACATTAAAGTTAATTATTTTGTCATGAGAGTCATCTTTATTATTTAACGATAATTTTTTACGTCTTATTTAATTTAGTTACAAAAGCGTATTTTTTAGTTTTTGCAACTTTATTTTTATTGGTTTTCGGACCTTTCTTTTTTTCAATACTAAATGTATTAAGTTCTATTAACTTAGGTTAATGTTATTTCATTCATCGACTGTTTCTTTGTCCCAGTTGCTGGATGAACGAGGAGTGTTGGCGATGTACTTGTAGTAATACACCGCACGTACAGCAGCCGTCGTGGTCGGTAGCCTCTTGCTCAACTCCGTCTTTCTTTGCAACATCGCGCGTGTATTTTGCTGTAAACTGCGGGCGGCGCCTCATCAGCCGCGTCCGCCATCCGCTACGGAAATACATCTTTTCAAGTGAATATTTGATATAATATTTTGCAAAAGTGAAATTATCTTGCTGGGTAATGAAGTGGAAAATATGAAAGAAAACGAAATTCTCAACACGGAATTGCATCCACTATTATCAGGAATATGAATCAAAACACATCAATGTTGATTGTCAAAGATTTTGTGAATGTTCGCAAACTAAAACAATGATTAAATTAGATATGTTGTTACTGATATTTCGTAAGTTAAGTGATTCAAGTACCAATTTAAGTGATTAAAGTAGGCAAATTCCACAATATTTTAGGTTTAGGAATGCCATAACTTGAGAAGAGATTTGTGACACCAAGTTGTTTTAATACACTATTTCCCTGGAACGTATAAGCTTTGAGGCTTAGATTGTGAATCAAGTGAACTATATTTCACAATTTTTGTCATAATTCAGCAGTTACAAAGCAAGTATATATATTTTCCACTTGAGTGCATACTGAATATATATTGCTTAATGCACTAAAAAAAGGATACAAAGATCAGTTAATTTTATGTGTCAGTATCATTTCAAAATACATCGATATGGATAATTATTGAATAAATGAAATAATTTTTAATTTTACCTAATAAATATTTCAAAAAGTTGAGGTCCCTCGATCCACACGATAGAATTACAATTTCCAAGAAAGCTTCATTGTAATTCAATAAAGATAAGTATTATAAAAAAAACATGAAAAACATTAACTAAACGATGCAAGAAATATTACATAAAAATAAAAGAAGCGCCCGAGTGCTATCTGACGAATGAATTTAAATAAGGGAACATTTAAACGCACAGAGCACTTGTATTCTATGTGCATATTGATCAGTATGTAATTTAAAAATTAAACTTTTCATGCGAGTTTAACTGTTAAAAATAAATAAATTATGGATTGTAATGTTTTGTGATAATATAAGAATATTACTGAAGCCGAATCTAATTTGAGATGAACCTAACTATAAATAAGTTCAAACTGAATTTATAACTTAAATATTATCTTACTGCCAAATTCATAAACATAACACGATATCATAGTTAAATTAACATAACGTTTACCATACTCTGTTATATAACCAAAATACAATTTTCTCTATCGACACCGGTTAAAGATATACATATATATTTCAATCTGAACAATATTCTATGTAATTATGAAGAGAAATACCAAATGATTTATGGAAATACGTCGATATATTTTTTCAAAAATAAAAAAAAATCAATAATTATAGTTATCCATATTAGCATATGATAAAACTGTATCAGTGAATAATAAAAAAATATTTTCTTAAAAAGACCTTATTTTTTAATTTCTCCATGAATACGGTGCTTTTGTTGCCATTGTGCAAAAAAAATGTGATCTCTCAATTATTTACAAAGTCTACGAGTTTTTTGTCTTTACACATTTTTCTCATAAAATTAAAGAGTTACTTAATCTCATATTTATATGTCAAATATAAAAATGTATGATGTTAAATTATGTAAATTCAAAAATACGGTTAGATGCTTATTACGTTATATTTTTTCATCGTAACACAGCATGAATTACAATGTATATATTCAAGATTTGAAGGGAGGAAGGAAAAAGAGAATTTCGGATTTACTTTAAAAGTGACATAAACTTTAAAAAATCCATTAGATTTTTTCGCCACTTTTTTACTTCTTTAAGTCACCAAAAGGATTTTGAAGAAATTAATATTAAATATTAACTGAAGTACTTATTAAAATATTTAAACTATAAATAAATTGATTTAAAATTTGTTATTACTGTCATAACACGAATTAAAAATATTTTTGAATCTGGAAAGTTATTGAGAAAATTTACTGCACCTAGCATTCAACCTAACATTTGAACTCTGCTAAAAATGTCCAGAAAAAATTATTTGATAGTTTGCTGAAACAAACTCAACCATACATGTGAGATATTGCTCCCTATATTATTTGCTCCGTATATTTCTATATATTTGTATGCTTATATGCTTTTCTTACAAGTAAATAACTTTAAATATGGGTAAAATCATTTAAAACAAACACTGTACTATCCGTTAAACAAAACGCTTATCGTATTTCTCCCCTCCATTCTGAAGTTATTTCTGTTTATTCCTGTATATTCCTGCCGTCGCTATCATTACAGAACTTCAGAATAAAAAAATTAATTTCCCGGCTCAAAGCTTCCTGACATTTATATTTCAAAGTACGTCCGATCGATTTTCCAAATAGTCCAACGAGGGCGTCGAACAGTCAAATATGCTTTGGAACAAACGTGTAATATGCTTTGGAACCTTTGGGTTTTGAGAGGTTTTCATTTTGCTTATTAAAATACAATAAAGATTAAGCATAGCTTACATTTTCATCGTGCACCTGATTGAGATACTGCATGTGAGCCGTTGCGTGTAGGAGCTACGTGATTATGGACTAGGATTATGGACTTACAATCTTATTTCTCCTTTAAAATGACTAAAAAAATGTTTACGATTGAAACAAATACCCCCGTAACGCAACTTTCATTTGGAAACCAAACATAAATAGGGTCAGATATAAAAATTCATATACTCATATCCATGCCCCAGTATTACTTATGATGGCGCTATGGACACGTCAAGGAGAACAGACGATATTTGAGTGAAATGATGAAGAATAGGGAAGATATCGAGAAGTCATTGGATTAGGAGGATTACGGTCTCCTGGCCTGTTTAAAATATTGTATTTGTTAATGTACAGGATCTTCACTTACATTCACAAGAGTTCATTTTACTGTTTTTGCATCTCGAATAGCTAAATGAAAATAGCAAAGGTGTTTTTTTTACACTGAGCATGAGGCTTTTAGACTTTTTGAAAATATTTACAACGATGAAAAAAAAAGATCAAAAATAAAAAAAACGGGGCAATGTAGGTGGAGTAAATACGAAATAAGACCGGGTATGGTTTCGGGATGATTTCTGAAGACATAAAGTGGTGACGAATTCCTGACATCGATACCGAGTTGATATCATTATTTACCGGCGAAAACAACAAACGAGTAGTTTTAATAGTGCGTTGGAAAATAATAGGTATATCTAAATGTTCTGAAAGTTAAACCATAAGAAGAAGACGAATGGACCTTAAAGCAAGACCATAGGAATAAATGGGTTGTTTAGATTATTAGTGAAGGAATATATATCGATATATCGATAACGAATTTCCGTCCACTAGTCGTTTATATGAAAATATTTATCTAGTCCCCGTTTTTTTTCAAAATTCATTCGTGTTTTGTGCTAACGTAATGATCGAAAATAAAAAAAAGAAAATTTTATATGTGATACCATACACAATTCAATTTATTCATTCTGAAGTAAAGTTTTCCTTACAGTCAACAAATACTACGTGATAGAAGATGAACATCGTGAAAAATGAATCTTAACAACCAATTAAAACATTAGAAAAGATTTATATATTAATGTGGATTGTAATCTATTCTTATTCCAAAATTTCATGTAAAACGGTTCCGATAATTCAGGATTATAGAGTAAAAAATACCTATCCATACAGCCATCCACTCAAATTTTTGCATTCACGTTATTGGTTAGAGTTATTGACTAATACACATTTAAATATATATATATATGTATATGTTTATATATACATATATATATATATATATATATATATATATATATATATGTATATATACATATATATATATATATATAAATATATATATATATATATATATATATATATATATATATATATATATATATATATATATATGATTAACGATATGATAAAAATTAGGCAACATAATCATAAACATCGTAACAGGGAAGTTATTGTTATAAAATCGTTTTGTTCCCAAAATTTTAACACATATTGTGAAGTTTGCTTGTAAAAATTCACAGTATGAATTCACGTGTAAATCCATGTACTGAAATCAAAAAAAAAATAGCAAATATTTTGCAATGAAATTTATTTGAAACAAATTATTTAAATAAACTATTTCATATTAAAGATGGTCGTTAAACCAAGAAACGTATACGGTTTCCTCGTAATGAAATTAAGCAATGTTATGTTTCTTATCCTTTTTTGATTAACAAATGTTTGAACGCGTTTTCCACGTTCTTTTGTGAGCAGTATAACACTTTTTTTATAATTTTTTAGTTTGAATGTTAATTTGTAAAAAAAAGTACGAGAATTTTTTAACATTCCATTTCAATTGCAAAGTTTATGAATTTCAAAACAATTCATCTACAACTAAAAACTGGATTTTATTTTCTATTACGTATATATTTTCAAAATAATGTGCCAAAAATTATAGATCTGAGTCTAAATCAAGATTTGTAATTAAATAAAATTTTAAAAATTAAACAAAAGTATCGCAACGATATTCTAACCGAAGTACTTTGAAAAACAATTATAAGACTTGGTGTTTTATAATCCTTCTTGTCTCACGAAACTAACTTCCAAGCAAAATAAGTAGAAAGTAAAATTTTATATTATCCATATTATAATGATAAAAAAATGTTTTTGGTAATTTGAAATTACTCCAGGAGGGGTTTTCCTTGACCGCACATATTTACGACAAGTCGAGTATCTATCGAACTAAATAATTAATTGAATTTAACTTGATTCTGCTGACACAACCATCTTATTCGCTTAACATTTCGCCGTTTAATTATAGTTTTGATCTTTTAAAAGTTCTAAGCAATTATTTAAAAAAAATATATTTAAAACCTCTGAAAAAAACCTTGGTTTGTAAATTTTTTGTCAAATATATCCTTAGATTATTCTTTATGGTAAGGTATTCCATTATCTCTGAACTTAATGGTAATGTATTCCATTATCGTTCGGAGAACTAAAATCCTCAGGATTCAAGGAAAACCTTATAGATTTTTCTGTTTTTCTAATTATAAGGATATATAATTTTCAGGAAGTCCGTTTATGATGTGCACGTTATAAAAAAGAGGTCCATTTATAATTAATAGATTATTATATTAATAACAAGTTACACCAACTGTCAAATTCGGGCTTAAAATCTACTCTGATATAATGTTTGTACGCATTCAAGTACACAAGAAACCCAGTATCAGTCAGTTTTTGCTCAACCATATGTTTCCTTTTTCAATTTTTTTCTTATCGTTAAATGTCAAAGGAAAATGACTATATTAAGGTTTTTAGTGTCATTGATTTATTTGGTTTAATTGTTGCAATTTAATAATAACAAAGCCTTTATACAGAAACCTCATAAAAATTTAAGTCATTTGGTTAACTTAGCTTATCTGATAATGTTTTTCGAGCAAACAATTTAATAATAAAACAAAATCAAAAATTTTATCAACTATAAGTAAAAATGAAAGAAGTTCGTTGATGTGTAAATCTTTAAAAATTAATAACTGCGCATATTTTCATTAATATTTTTGAACTAGAAATATATTTGAGATTGGAATTTTTAGTATTCCTAAACTTTTTCCTTGTTTCAAATCAAGAACATTCACTATTGTTCATCATCACACATAACTATTCATAAAATTCAAATTACCTAATATATAGCAGCTAATACCTAATATTAGCAGTTTTATCATAATGACTAGAAATATTCCCATCGCCATTAAAAATAACTCTAAATGATTTAAACAGTTCGTTTACATAACATGATGGCAATTGGATCCATACGAATCAGTGGTGTGTAAAATGTCGTTGGCTGAATAGAAAATGTAGAAAAGGGGCACTAGAGCGAGCCACAAAAGAGCATGAAAAAAGGTTCAATGCACTTGTTAATATTCGCTTTGAAGTATCGCGCGGAATTGTTCACTTTATATTTATCTGTTGAAATAATCGTTACTGGGCATTTTATGATTATCTTTCGTAATAAGAGAATTTGCCTAATAGGGTTCACTTGTTGACGGGGTTTGCAAACTCGTTGAATTTTGTGTTAGGAACACTACAAGTAAAATAAGTTTCCATCGATTTATGTAACGCACCTTTCATCAACGGAACTTAATTTTAAAGTAGGCGTCTTTTATGCAATATTAAATACGAACAATTAAAACTTTAATACAATGTTACGTGCGTTTAAAAATGTAATAAATTTAATCTTTTTAACATCTAACCTACACCCACGAGTCATATTGAATGAACAACAATTTTACGAATATTTTAAAATAATCTCAATATAATGACAGCAAAAAAATTGTTTTTATATTTATAATAATTTATCTGCATTATTTTGGCCTTATTTAATATTTTCGTGTCAATAATTTTAAAACGAAAAAATAACAGTTTTATCTCTATTTACTATATGTGGGCTATAAACGGTTTTAGTATTAAAAATATTTAAAACTCGCCCTAACTTTAAAGTGATCCACATACAGACGTCTACAGTTTCAGAATGAAATCTTTACATTATTCATCAAAAAAATAAATATGCTTCTATCGTGGAATTGCGGATGATAAGTAAATTACTCAACGAAAGCCGAATAAATTTTAGTGACAAAAACTTTGAAAATTTTAAGTTAATCTTTATGTTACGCACAAATATAAAAGTCTAAGGTTCTAATGAAGCTAGCTTTGTACAGTTTTTTTTTCGTTTTGCGTAATTTTAATAAAATACACTGCATCTACACTGAGTGTCTCATATGAAACAAGTTAATAGCTCACCTGACCAAATTATATTTTTTGAGATAATTTGTTGAAACTTGTTCTTGAGTACTTCAAAACCTTCCACTGTTCTGAACATGAATGTGCTTTGCATCCTTTCATGGAAATAAACCGTTTGGCTTTATTTTCTCATGGTGGGAGTTCCTTAATAGAGTTCCCTTCTTTTAAAATCGTCATCTTAAGGGAGCGTGTTTCTGAAATAAATTTGTAAGGTGGTAATTGATTTAAAAAATTTTCCCATCAATACAAGGCAAGAACAGGTCGAAAAAAATATAATTTTGGTTAGTCAGTCAAGTCAATGTTCTTTAAAAACAGGCGATTTGTATATAAGGTAAGGGAGCATTAGAGCGGAAATAAAAAAAAAAAATATGAAAAGTCACAAATGACTGGAACAATTATTAGTTTTCACAATATCCTAAATTCGCATTTAGTAAAATGTTTGTATAGGCAAGTATGAAAATCGTACCCAACGGTTTTATTTATTTACTTTATGACTAAGTGAAAAGGAATAATGATGCTGATTTTTACCGTATAATCTTTTTTATCGAGCTGAGCATAATAAAAGGAATGATTAAGTTGTATATGGATATATTGTTCATTTTACTTTTTCCATTTCATAGATAGCTCATTTTATATTTGTATTATATTAAAAACCATTCATAGTGGTTCATTATTCAGAACTAAATAAGTGTTAATGAAAAATGCAATAATCTAAAAATTTACTTGAATATTGTAGCTTGAAAAATAATGAATTCTAATTTTTAATATTGGGATCAATTCGTATAACATATTTACTCATAAAATGTAAGTGTGATATATAATTAAACTTCGATTATATACTAAAAATCAATTGATTTTTATTTAATACATAACAAAGGGTCTATTCGATAAAGTCCATAAAGATTTTACCCTGTTTTTATTTTTCTTTATCTGAAATACTTTTATCCTAATCTTAAGTCTCGAACCCCGATGATAAGGGAAAAATTGGAATGTCAACGCTTAAAGATGAAATATTTCTTTTCAGAAACTATTTGAGAAATATTAAAAGAATATTTTTAAATATCTCTTAAATTGCATATTATATATTTTCCAAGATTTTTTGTCAAATTAAACACCGTGAAAAAAGAATTAAGTTTTTGGGCGTGGTTTTTCATGCCAATTATTTTGGAGAATATTCGTAGATAACATGTCACTACGTGTTTATTGTAACACATTGGAAAAATATTTGGTTTGATATTGCAGCGTATTTTATGATTTGTGAACATAAATTACGACGATTACGCCCAAAGGAAACACTTAATATAATATTTTATTATATACAATATCTATATATATGTGTATATATATATATATATATATATATATGTATATATATATATATATATATATATATATGTGTATATATATATATATATATATATATATATATATATAATTATATATGTATTTCTATGTGTATCCATATGTGATCTTTATTATGTTGTAAAAAAGCATTAAAAACCACAATCAAAAATATACGCTTTCACCGTTTTGAAGGACAAAGATTGTGAAAGAAATATATAATATATAATTTCAAGGGCATTCATAGATGACTTAAATTTTAGTAAGTTATCTCAAATAGTTACTGAAAAAAAAATTTTAAAGCCTATCTGTTATCTTTAATTTAATTAGTATTTGTTTTTTTTAATATATAACAAAGGATTTTAAGAAAATCAAAATAGTTTCGTTTTATTAAGTTATCTCAAATAGTTTCTGAAAAAAAAATATGTTAAGTGTCATCCTCATTTTTCCCTTACCGTCAGGATTGGAAGTCTGAGATCGCATGTAAAGATATTTCAAATAAAAAACATTAAATACAAGGCAAGGTTCCTTCATCGGACTCTGGCACAGTTTTTATATGTTTAATAGGTTAGACATTTTTTGGCAAAATATGCAATTTTATTGGGCTAATGTGATAGAATTTCGTCCCCTTCACCTAACTTGAAATAATTTTTGGTAAAATTATTAATATACGAATAGCAGAGACCATAAATACAAGAAAAGCATAAGAATTATCGACCTTTAATGACTTTACTGGAACTGGATAAATAATGATTACAGATTATAGGTTAATAATAGCCGTTAAAACGAATGAAATATCTGTATCCCGTTTAAATACAGGTGTGAAAGTTTGATATGACTATCTATATACAAGTGCTACTCGTTGCTACTCGTACTAGAAAGTGCTACTCGTTGCGTAAACAATTTTTTTCTTAAAACTTGGTTTGTATGTATTATTTAAAGCAAACACTTATTATCGTGTGCAATAAATGACATTTGGAAAAAAACGGGAAGACCAAAATGAAAGATACTAGACACAAGATTGAAGCAACAGGGCCTATGGTGTTGTCTTCGACTTCAAGATAAAAAATCTCCTCTTAAAAGAATCTATAATATTGTAAATTTAAAAACTTTATTCAAAAAGTAGCATTGAGCAAACCATATGTAGTGACAAAATGATCCTAAAAAATTGTACCGTTACCAGTAAAATTAAAAATTAAATTAACAGTTTATATATAATTGAAAGTGGATATTACTAAACAAAATATAGTGCGCGAATGCCATCCAGATTTGTTTACAATGCTCCATCATATTACAATCGCCGCATTGTACGCACTTGTCCGTAGATCACCACTGGCGCAGTAGACTAGTAAAGTGCTTGCAACCAGGGCGTCAACTAGAATCCCTTCGACAACTCCAAGACCATCATCTGGATACCATTTGCTTTATTTTATATATATATATATATATATATATATATATATATATACATATATATATATATATACATATATATATATATATACATATGTATAATTTACTATTTTAAAAATGACTTAACTTTCGAAATCTAAAAGACAATCAAATAGACGATTAAAAATTAAATTCATCTGGCACTCCGGTCAACAACGAAATTATAGATATCTATTCTCCTAATAACACAATATCAAAACAATAAGATAAAGGAAAGGAAATTAAACACTTGTAAAAAAAATGGGGTGTGGCTGTGTTATGGACACGGCCGTGTGTTGGTCGTGAATACGTCTATGTCTGCATGAATGGCAGGCGCGGTGATACTAGACGTGCACTGATCGGATCTAATGCGGGCAACCCGTGTTGCTTAGGTGGATACACAAAACCGTTCGACACACGTACCGCACAGTTTAAAGTCCGCTACTGGCTCTTCAGGGAAAGTATTTTTAAGCAGCGGTAAGTGTTTACATGTTGTTAGCTTCAATGAGCGTAGAAACCATAGACGATCACGCACACCACACTTATGTCCGAATGGAATGTGTCTTCATAATCGACGATCGAACACAATATATGCCTATTCAGTCCGTTGACGATGTAACAGCGATTTCATCATCCACTTGCATAATTTCAACCGCTCCAGCTGCAGATGTACTGACACCGTCGTTGATCCGCTCGGTCGTATTCATTCTTTTACGTTCCCAACACTGCTTGACTCGGTCATATGGTGTTTTATTATTACCATTCAATTGTTCTTGAGAAGCCCTTTCCAGTCGTATACGATCTCTGTATTTGGTTTTGGCTTTTCGACGGGTATAGGCCGACTTTATATATTTTTTATAATGTTTTTTTATTCTACTGCCTTATTATATTCACTGTCACTACTTAAAACTAATGTTTTTTATTCATTCGATAGATTTTGATGACAGCTGACGATTAAAACTTAAACGAACATCATAACTTTTCCGAATCAGAAGTTATACTGCAATTAGTATAACTTCTGATTCGGAAAAGTTATGATGTTCGTTCTATCTCGATACGCAGCAAAATAACCTCAAAAAGGCGGCGCTTCCTCCTCCACCGCGCGCAATGCGTCACTGTTCCCGCTTATGGTAGTGAATTCTTTCATCCTTTAGTTATCCAGTGGTATATTATAATTTTTGATGTAGAGGATAGATTCGAAACTGCAATGCCAAACTGTATCCCCCGATTTTGTAATCATTAGATTTTATGGATTGTCCCCGTATGGTAGCAAATTTAAAGACATATTAACGTCAAAACAAACCAAAAATATGGATAAGAAAAATAATCTAGAAACCTGACAAGTGCGAGTCAGATTTGCGCATGAAGGGTTCCTTAGCACCAAACAACATTAAAGTTATAAGTTTATATTTCTCAAACACTGTGAAAAACAAAGTTATTACTGGGATCGGTACCGAAAATATTTAATATATCAAAAACTACACAAACAATTTTATTCAAACTATTATTATTTTCGTTGAAAGTTTATTTTAAGTTCAGTTACTTTATTTTTTTCATAATTTTACGTTTTAACGATAGTTTATAAGTTAGAGGGTGGGATATACATTTTAAGACTTCACACACTTGTGAACACATATCTCACCAACTATTGACTCAAATAAAGAAGTTATTGTGGAACCCGTACATCATTTTTAAGACCTATGTAATGACACCTCATACGCGTATATGTACCGATTTTTTTTTCATCCATTACTACAGTGCCACTACTAATATTATATTTTCATATTTTATTGTTTGGCGGGTCATAGAAGACATCTACCATTCAAATTTAATTTATGTAGTGCCAAAACAGTTTACAAGTTAAATGAGTGTAGCATATGGACAGATAGAAGGAAAGACAGATAAACGAACAGAATGAAATTCTAAGGGTTCTGTTTTTACCATTTCGCCACGGAACCTTAATAAGAAACTAATGACAATGAATTATTTTGAAAAAACCTTTAATAAAATTTACAACAAGTCAATTGCAAAAAATCTATCTAAAGCCAAAAAGAAACCATCAAGTGGGACAACAATAATCATACAAATATAGTCTCCTCTGGAATTAATACCATTGTGTTTTCGGATAGACTAGAGATTGAATTTGAATCAACTATCTAACTTCCTGTGACAAATTGTTGCATGCCTAACATAAACAATAAATAATTTATCATAAACTTAGGAAATAAGGAATATTACGAATATTATATTTTTAATATGAAATATTTTTCAAACAATTTACAAAACTCTAAACAAGTAGTTTAATGAAATTGTAAGAAACAAGTTTTCATTTAACGTCGCATTGTCTTCACCTCGTTGTATATATCATACCTGTCAAGATTAAATATTCCATTTTGCTGTACTATTATTTTTTCGATTCTGCCGAAATGTTTGTTGATATTGAGCGTTTGTTTTTGGTATTTTTTTCGCATTATAAAGTTGATTTTGGATTATTTTTCTTTTTTCGATACTCTTTTTGACGCTGAGTAAATAATTTCACTATTATTTCTCTGTAATGCATGTAAACAGTAAATAGTAAACACTTGTATCACATGTATATTAAACGTATATAAACAGTAAATACTTTTATCGAGTTATACGATTTATTAAGTTTACTTTTCTAAGTTTCCGTTATTTACATTTTCTGCAGTTTCTATTTCTCGATTTTCCATTATGAAATTGCAATAATGACACGATATAAATCACCCGTGTGAATTAAAAAAAACAATAACAAAGTACTTAACATTAATAAATTACAATAAATTGCCAGCATATACATTTTTTCATTGTTAATTAAACTTTACGTAGATTATTTTATGAAATAAAAAAAATAATTTTTTTAGTATTATAAAATTTCATGTTAAAATTAATTTTAAATTTAATTCGATTGAAAATTCAAATTTAGGCATTTTAAAATAAAAATATTTTGATTTAAGTTATTTTAAATTTGAATTAAATTCAATATTAATCTTAACATTAAATTTTAATATTTTACCAATTATTTAAAAAAAATTTTATTAAATAAATCAAATTAAATGTAATATTAATTTTAAGTTTATACTTTAATATTTTTATTTCAATTATTTCAAAAATATAATATTCTCATTTATTATTAAATTTGTTTATTGAATCAATCAAATTCATAGGTAATTTTAAGTTTAAATTTAAATATTTTAAAATTAACTTGAGTTATATTAAAAATGAAAACTTATATATTTTTACTTTAATTATTTTATTTTAAATTTGAATATTTCAAAAATTTATTGAATTGCTAAATTTACTAAAAAAAAATCTAAAGAAAATAAATTAACTTGCCGAAAATTTTTTGTAATTCATAAATTTTTAATATTTAGTAAATGATATATAAATAATTCATAATGCAAATAAATATATACCGAATAGGAAACAGTGTGGCAGATGAATAGCTTACAATAGAAAGCCAGTAGAATAAAAAATATAAGTTTAAATAAAGTTTATACTTGTTTAGAATTTGGGTTATACTGCTGAACGCGCGCAATGCTTGCTACTCGAATGTCGATACTCGCACAAACACACATACTTGCAACCGTATATAATAGAGACAGAGAGAAAGGTCGCCTGGAGGGGGAAGAACGCTTTTTTCTTACGTGACGATTTCTGCCAGTTCGCTCTAATGTAAGCCGCGTATAAGAACTTCGTTCCAAAAAAGCAGATATAATATAAACTTTTCAATTGCTGTGTAATATTAAAACGAAAATCGTTATATTTTGTGATTTTCTATGTTTAGTTGTTTCTTCGTATGAAAAAAATAAGAGAAATTAAACACTAAAAACAATCTTATTCGTAACTTAATATGCCGTCATAATGACGTAATGAATTTAAGTTTCTTTTGTTAAACAAATTTACTACTGCATTTATATCGACTAGGAATAATTTACATCTGCTTATTAAATTGTAAAAATGTATGTACATTGTTAGCTCATAACGTTAATTACTTATTCATAAGTATGCTATTTCATCTCTGTTTTTATTTATCAATTATCCGGTATCTGTGTTCGTTTCTATTTATTACATATTAGACAGTTCATTTTACTTTGAATTTTACTATACAAATTAATATGTTTGCTTATGTTTTCATTTGTACAATTTTTCGTTAGAAACATTAAAATTAATACTAATATTACTGAGAAATGGATATTTCAATGTTCGAGACGTATCGTTTAAAATTTACTAATCTGTACATATATAACATAGACATTATAAATTATTTTTACTGTGGCAAAATTTCAGCGACTATATTTTTTAAATAATATAATAGTATTTTGAGTATTGTTTTATAGTTGAGTTAAAAATAAAATCTAAATAAGATACAACCGAAAAAGAAGGAAATAATGACATATTGCAAGTCTTATACTTCAAAAAACATATCGACTTGCAGTTCCAAGCAAAATCTTTTAATGGTCTCATTGCAATATATGCGCGTATTATTTAGATTCAAAATTACCACAATTTTACGTCAATAACCACAATTTTAAATTACCAATAAAATTATTTTAAAATTACCACAATTTTACGTATTGGAGAATTCTGTGAACTCTTTACCAGGTGTGAACTACTTTTCAAGAGAATAGCATTTAATAGTTTCCAACCGTTGAAATTTAAAATTCAAGATTGTGGTGTATACTTAAGGTGACAATTAACAATTTGATTTTAGTATAACCAAGTGTAACATATACTGATGCTTATTCGTATCGCTTTTTCGAATAGTCTACAGTTGTTTGAACTCCAGTTCTCGCTTTATTTCTTAAGCCCTGTTTAGAAGTTACATCAGCCAAATAGATCGAAATATTTTGATGCATCACAAAATTTTGATCAATTAGTTTACTAGCAACTATTCACTCACATTCAAGATTCATATGTTTATTTCTTGTCTTTAATTGGTTACTAGTTTTCCAAATAATATATTTTTTACAATTTCTATTCTACGTTTGATGTAAAACGTAGTGAATAACTTCATCTTTATTATTCAACTTCAGGAATCACATCTCTTCGTCTTGAATTAATTTTTAATGGTGACAGATAGTCGGAAGACCGACCGCACGACCACTATCTGTTTGGTGCTTTCATCTACAGTCCTGTCATCTACAGAAAGTGATTAATTCAGTCTTCGTGGATTTACCGGAATAAAATATGCATAAGAGGGAATTCAAAATATTTTTTCTCTTTAGCTTACTATTCTCGAAGTTTTAGAAATTTCCAAATTTAAATATTTTTTGTCCGGTCTTTTCCGAAATGGTTCATTGAAAGTTTACATACAATAGCTTAATTTAACCATAGAGAATAATGTAGTTTAAGTTGTTAAAATAAACGTTTTTGTAGGAATTAAGTATATAGTTTATAATTAATGACTGATAAATATATGCAAAGAACTTTAAACATCGTACGAGTATTTACAAATACATTTTTTAAATACTTCGATAATTATTAAATCTAAATTCATAAAATTTTCAAATATTTTATTACAAAGGCGTTACCTTGCTCTTTTATCTCCTATTTCTTATACTTGAAAAATGAAAATAATAATAAAAATTTATCAAACAATTTCCTCCCATTCTTCATTAATTTAGTTTTCTTTATCGAGTGAATGTAACATAATATAAGTTATTATTAACATTTTTAACAAATAATACAATTTCTTTCCTTTGGATTTTCTTATGGATTAAAAAAAAATTAATTCAGTATCTTTAATATATTATTTAAAACTTTTGGCAATTAAAAACCATTTTGAACAAACGATATATTAGAAAGCTCAGCTCAAGATATATTAGGAAGCTTTCTTTCACACACGCTCTTTTTCCTGTTTTTTGCTATTTGTATGTTTATCTTCACGTATGATTAGATATTTATTATTAATGAAACAAGGAAATATATTGTTATAATGTTGTTTATATTTCATGTAATGTTAATATTAGTGGCTGTATTATTTTTTAAAAGATGTCATGCTTCGAAACTCGCACATTTTATTTTAATATAAATGCGATATTAACTTATTTCACGAAAGATAGATATAATTTATAATATCAGTCTATTACTTGGAATGAAATTAATTAGCAGTTATCGCAAGATCAATGTGTAATCAGTTGTTTGTGACCCTATTTTTTAATTAATTTGTTTTATCCCTCTCCATCTTTGAAACTCAAATGTGATATGCAGTCCTTTTCATATAATTTTATTTTGCTCGTTAAGAGCTAAGAGCTTAGAGATATTTATCGTAAATGGAAATGTAACGAAGAATTGACATATAATAATGAATTGAGATTAAATAAAGAAATTGAACCTAGCGGAAATAATAAATATGACAGAATACTGGCACAATAATATAATAAAAAACACACAGGATTGACTGCAAAATGCACAAGGTTCTGCGGTCCCTACGTCTATGGAATGTTTAAGACATCAATACTAATATTAAATGTGAACTCTTAAATCAAATATTTGCTTTCAGTTTTATTCTCGAAGTAAGGTAGTAACTGTATTTTATTTATAAATAATTATTATGCACTTGGAATTAATTAACTTTCATATTTCCTACAGTTTCAAAATTTTAAGTCGTCTGACGGTTTCTGTAGTAATAGTTAGTAATTTACGATTAGCAATTTTTTTCTCGGTACAGTAATTCTTGTCGGAAATACAGAATTTAAGTACTTCAACAATCAAAATACCTAATAATTAAAGGTTATATGCAATTTTTGTTCTAATCTCAGGCCGTTTACATATTACGTTTCTTTTAAATATTCATTACTTCAAGGAAAAAACCTAGAAGCACATTCTATCATGTTATTGAGATGATGTCATCCGCAGTGCTAAGTTACGCATCGTAAATTTTATCTTCGTGGAATTATGGAAATACAAATGTCTAAAGGGAAGTTTGACATATTTATCATAACTAAATTTCAGTGAGATACAGTTTTATCGGTATCAATAAAAAACAAAAGAAAAATCAAATGAATTAGTTTTATACATATTTGACATATAATAAATTTGTGATATTACAACTGTTGTATTTAAAATGGCCTTAAGTGATATCTACATACGATTTTAACGGCATCAAAAAGCTATTAAAATGTGGTAACTTCTAGGCAGGTAAAATGATGAAATCGAGTTGGAATAGAAATACTAGGCTTATATCGTAGACTTAAATATTTCGTGTTATATAACATTGATATTGAAATAATATAAATATAAAAAATTAGATGGCGGTAACGGAAAATGCTCTTCAGTCCACGTCATTTCAAATGTTTAATTAAGTGAAATAACATTTTGAAATTTTACTCATATTAGTAGTATTTTTAAGGTATCGTTTTTAAAAGAGAAAACTTTATCATTTCACTACGTCCGTTCGGCTGTCATAATTTTACAATTTCGAATAATTTTGAATCTGTTTGGATAACATTTTGCTAATAGATGCTCAAATACAGTTTGGAAAGTAGCAACACATACAGTTTTGGAAATTTGATTTACATTGTCTCTGTTATAATTTTTATAGGACCCCTTGTTTTGCGAAAGCTTTTTTCAAGCTGTACGTTACGAGATCAAAAGACCGGGTACGTCGCTTGGACATTTATTTTCCTTCTGTATTTATTATTAATGAAACGACCAATAGGGTCCTGTGTGCTGCTGATAGTATCTCATATCGTGTTCGAATCTCGTAGGTCCGTTCAGTTTTTATTCGTATACCACTGTTTTACGAGTTTACTGATATCTAAAAATACCCTGTCTTGTTTTAAATGAAATATCAAGACGTTTAATTTTAATATTCATATGTATGTCTATTATCCTTTAAACATAATCAATCTATATTATATAAACATAATATGTCGGACTTTGATAAATTTTACCTTGTATTCTTTCATCAAAACAAGACCTCACATTAACTTCGCACGGAGAATGATTATTTTTCTACTTATCCATTGATTTTAATTTTAAAACTATCGTAATAAAAGTTAATGAGTACAATTGTTGATAATTTTATAGTGGTTAGGCCTAAAGTTCAGGTTAGGTTAGGTAGACATAACACAATTTCATCCCGAAAGTTGTTCAATTTTTGCAATACGCGCTTAACATTTTAGAAGTCACTACGTAACGTTTATTTATTCATATCCCGCGAAGAAAAAACATATTAGGCAATATTGTTGATTAGATTTTTAAGACTTATTCAATAATTATCTCTTACTAGAATATGTTAATATCTTATTTAAGATATTTGCTTACTTACACGAGGCTTGCGAGATAAAATAATCCATTCACAAATTAGATTTATGAAGACATACTTTAATAGTATTCTTGTAATTAAAACAAATAAAATTTCGATAAAATTGCGATCATGTGATTGGATAATTGCTTACTGGGGGTAAGTAGGAGTAATTTGGTTCTAGATAAAAAGATGAAAACTGCATGAATGTAGAAACTCATGTTTTTGTTTCACAGTTTAGATTCCATATGTTAACCTTTTAGTAGTAATACTGAATGTAGAAATATGAGATCAACTTATTTCCTCATTTCGATGAAAGTTTGTTTGGCAGAATTCTCGCCGGACCGTTCGTGAAATTCCTTATCTTTTTTTCCAGAATTCATTTATACATTAATGTATTTTACCCACAATTCTTAAATATCTAAACCACTTTTACAACAGAGAAACACAAAAGCATTTATTGAAGACCACAAGCTTCCGGCATCCGCTAAATGCTCGTAATCGCAGGTTACCTCCCCAAATCCTCGCTTTCACATTTTTAATACGGTAATTTCATCAAGCTGAAACTAATGACAACCCAGACCGGCATTATAGATGACAGCATACCGTTAGATTGACAAATGGGATCGGCGTTTCTCGCCTTTTTCGTCTATTGCTACGGAACGAATTAATGAGAGAAGGAAATAGATTATGTTTAACAAGGAAAACTTAAATATTGTATCCACATATTTTAATACTGTGGTCATTCTCCATGTAATTCTAACGTATCATCGAGAGTTCTTTATAAGTCATCCATAGTTTATTATTGGCAAAAATAAACTATGGATGACTTATAAAGGATGACATATGGATGACTTATATCTAATTAATTTTTTGATAAAAACATGATCAATTATATTTTTTAAAATTCTTAAGGTAAATCATACTTGTCTCTTTATAATTGTTTAATTTCCGATATTTTTACTGTATCGATTGGAGTCGCAAGTCGACAGAGAGGATTACATACTAGATTTGTCCGCGAGTTCCTGCATATAGATTTTCTTTATTTTAACGTTATGTTTATTTTCTTATGTAATGACGTTAGGTTCTCAAAAGTGGGGTAGACGTATCTTGAGTGGAATAGAAGTATCTCATATCTTAGCTTGAACCTTAAGCCGAATGATTTCTATTTAAGATATATTAATAAGGTGTTCCGATTTTTATTACATATGTACTAGTAATACAAGTGAATTTTAAGTTTTGAGGGAACATTATATACATAAAATCCTCTAGGTTTTAATATATATCTTAAATATTACAAAAAAGGAACTTACATTCAAGCGAATATGGTAGTTTTTACGTGATTCCGAAACACAGTTAAACACATAAAGAGACACGCAGACAAAAACCTCTTAGAGTTAACGGAATATGGATATTCTGTATTTTTCATATACGGACATCGTTAATTTACTGTTTTAGTATGAGTATTGATGTTGCCATAGCAGTATATTTACATAAATTTTCTTTATTTGGCTTAGAAAGGTAAAAATTAAGAAATATGTGGACCACTATAACATATTTAAGAGTTTGGGGTAATTGTATGTACTAACAAATATAATGTAAATGTGCTCGTAATTTGAAATATAATTAAGAATAAAGAATATTATTAGTATTTTTAGTCCCGCCTAATTTGTCAAAATAACGAAATAGGATTACAGATATATACTTTTGTAAAAATTAAACTGTATTTAAGTTATACTAGTTTGTAGTTAAATACTTTTTTGAAATTTAATTGTATATTCCGCCTTTATATTCCGCATTACATTTTTGGTATTGCCATTATTTACACTACATTGGTGTTTCCTCGGTTTTAATTTACTACAAGTTTTTTTTAAATTATAAGGCGTTATTTGGTATGCGCTATAAAGGTAATTTCCTCAAAATAGTATTGAAAAATAATCAAATATTCATGTCAAGGTTTTCCTGTACATGAACACCTGATTATTTTTTGAATGAATTATTAGCATTTAAGACATATTTTTTAATTTTGATTTTAATAACTTCATGCATTCACTTTTATTAATAGAATGAATTATTCAAAAACATACATTAATCCCAGTATAAGTAGGCTTAAATAACTATGTATTTAGAGTTATAATTTTTGTTCGCCAGCGACTTTTAATTCAATGCACTTTACTTTTCATTTCCAGTTAGATAAAATGATATTGCAAATTCAGTGAAAACTTTTATAGTTAACATGGAGTCCAATGTAAAATTTTAAATGTTATTATTTTATTCTAAAAGCTACGAAAGTCGTTTAAGCTACGAAGTCGTTGATTGGATTGTGTTGTCAGTAATACTTAGATTTATATGAATTTTATTTAAGTTATATAAGATAGTTATATGTACTTATTTCTATTCACTACTTCGTCGTTGAACATATTTCACTTTCTGTTGAGCTTTCCTCAAACTTCTTGACGGATTTGGAAAATCAATTTTATGGCGCGAAAATTTTATGAGGTATAAAATAGTAATTGAGTTAATTAAAACTATACTTATTGTGGTCAGTTTAATAAAAACTGAATAAGTACGTAGATATCCAATAAAATACGAAATTTCCATGACTCAGGTAAGAAAATTTTACAGATATTCTTTTGTAGCTAAAATCATAAATTATTTTATAATGTTTTAAATAATCTTTGTAGAACTCTTTAGCTTGATGCCAGATTCACCGACCTATCTATTCATATTTACCTGGCTTCAGTTTGTGTTCAGAAAACCTCTGCATTTTTCTAAATCCTAACATTATTTGTCATTTCATTTTATAAAATTACTTCATATTTTCTATCTAGATTTATGTCGAGGAAGATGCTCCTTTACTGTTTACGTAGCCAAAGTATGGAATTTATTTGATGTCAGCATCAAAAATTCAGTTAAAATATAAGTTTCCAAATATCTTCTGAAAAAATATAAGAAATCTTTCTGAAAAAATATTTTTGTCTTTCTTCTTTCTTATTTTGTTTTTCTCCAGCTCTTTTTCTCTTTTTTCCTCCCGACAGGTTGCGTTTATTTAAATTCCTTTAATTATTCATTACTTTTAGTTATATTTTTTTTAATTTCATTTAAGAATAGAAATAACATGAAATTATTTTGTTGCCCACGTTGGGATTAATTGCCCATATTCCTTGTTTATGGTTAACGGGAAGAAATTGTTCTTGTAGCGAGAAAAACATGATAAATAAAATTAATTAACAGAATTATGATGATATCCGCAATGAAAATAGAATACGTAGAAAAATATATATAATTCAATGTATGTGTAAATCATATGCAAAAGTTAAATAATGTTTGCAATAAGGGTGTACAATTATTTTGTTCTTCTTTAATAAAGAATTACAATTCTTATTACAATTATATCATAGTTTAGTGTATATCTATAGTGCTATTAAGTAATAAGTTCTTTATTTTTTCATTTCATTTGATTTTATCTTTGAAAATGGACTTTTACTTTTGACTCTTTAGTATTCCATTTCTAATATTTCCATGTACGAACACAAATTCATATATTGATGAAATATGTATTCTAAACAATTAAATTTGTTTTTCCATTTTTAGTCTCAAATACTCTATAGCTTTATATCTATGTTTATCAGTGGAAAAAAAGTAAAAAATACCAATAATATAAACATCGACACATAATATATAAGCATATATATAAAAAATAATACATAAGTATGTATTTAAACAATATATAAGTATTGATATTTAAATTGATATAATAAGATAATTTTGAAGAAACTCTTAATAATTATTTATCTGTGTATTTCTATGTATCTTGCCATATTACAATGTGATCCCAAAATAAGCAAAGTTAGAAATACAAACACTAGTTAAGCTTTATTTTTTCATAACATAAGAAATAAGATACCTAAAAATGTTTACTAAAAAGTGTGAAAAAAATTCTGGTCATTAAAATATTTCACAATCGCTTTTTTATGATGTGAGTCGAATCGAATAAATATGAATTCTGATATGTCTTACAGCAATGGATTAAGACACAATCATGATGATCACCACAATGGGCCGTAGAATGTTGGTTTAAGGAATTGTGTAAAGGAACATACCCTTAAAACATATATACGTAAAAACTGAAAATATCCGTAGGAGTTATAAAAATATAACTACCGAATAATTTAAGGAAACGTGCGGTAAACGACAATAGGAAAACAATATGAAAACATAATGAGAGATAGTTAATAAGGGAGTCTACTTAGGTCTACGGTGAAATTACTTCATAAGGATACAACGTAATTAGTAAGCGTTTAGACTAACAAGTTTAAATAATTACACATTTATTCTTTTCATTGCTTTGTAAAGGTTGGTGTGTTGGTCCTGCGAGCAGTTCAGTTTATTGACACGTGTGAAAAAATGGAGAACACCAATGTGTAAACAAGAGTATTTGTTAGCTTCGGCCTGGTAATTTTATCCTTACAGATCTTTGAAGTTGAGTCACAGCGTTTATAATCTACATACACGAAATAATGCTGAAATATCATTTGAAATTTATTCATACCTAGTATTATGCCTCGTTAAATTCAGAGTCAGAGCACCTTTTTTTCGGTTCCGCAATTCATGCAATTTTGCACTTATTAAATAGTGATATGGAAAGTAAAGAAAATCCAGTACTTTGAATTCTACACTACCTTTAACATTGCCTACGGAGTTTCACTAAATTAATTATTGCCCAGATACGTTTAGCTTATGAAAGTGGGTATTGACGTACAAAGTAAAAATTTATTAATTTTGAACCGCCCGGTGTTTATATTAGAATTTCTATTATTTTGTGTCATAATGACACGTAACTATTGTCAAAAGCGAACAATTGGAATTATATAAAAGAAAATAAATAAAAAAGTAATTTTTATTCCAAAAACAGAAAAATAGAACATCCTAAATTGCCTTTGTAAATAAATTAATAGCTTTATTTTAGTTAAATAAGAAATTTCCAATCTTTCCAAATTACTTGCTAACACGTGACATGACACGGTATTACCATTTTTAGGAATTTATGTCTACCGTGATTTATTCAATTGTTAATTGCTAACTAACACTTTCACTTTAAACTCCAACTTTTACAATATCTCACTGCACCCCGAACTAAATAACCAACATATTTGTGTTCCGGCAACTTACAATAACACCATAACTATAAGCAAGTTTCTAACCAGCAAACATAATATTAAACACCGAAATAGACTGATCTCTTTCTTGTTTCGAGCGGTTTCGAGG
This sequence comes from Druceiella hillmani, assembly GCA_039881145.1. Lineage (NCBI taxonomy): Eukaryota > Metazoa > Arthropoda > Insecta > Lepidoptera > Hepialidae > Druceiella > Druceiella hillmani. Next base: position 2,412,045 of record JAYKKI010000137.1, read on the forward strand.
GCATACTTTGCCGCAAGCTTCGTCTTTTGAAATCAGACTTAAAAAATGAATTGTGTTCCATTTAAAAATACATTCAATTACCATTTTTAAATACATTCAATTACCATTTCTAATTTGGTATTATTTTAAATTCTCTCATTCAGAAAAAAATTAAATAAAACAACTATAAAAAAATATAAATTCGGAATGGAAACAAATTAAAAAAATATCACAAAGCAACAAGTGAGCTTAATCTACTTGACTAAACAATGTTTTAAGTATTATATATTACGTTTGAAATAATATAAAATTCTTCAAAATTACCATATTTAGCTCGATACACTCATAAAAATGTCATACATGAACGTGAATATAAAGAATATATAGAAATGTAGTTAAGATTTTCTTTGGACGTAAATTTGCTAAGGTTTAACGCTATATATTTAACCCATTACTTCCCATGCATCGAAAAATTGGATTTTTTGTTCAAATTTTTAAATTGAGGTCTAAACAGATTACGAAAAAGCAATATAAAAGAAAATTTAAAAATATATGTCCATGGTTGCTGTTACAGTCTGTCCTATGCTGTACAGTCTGTCCTAAACAGTGGGGATATATGATGACAAATTAAAAAAGATCACAATTGTAAGGAAATCAATTTCATTTTAAAACTATTATCACAAACTCTTTAAAAATAAAATTGTAAAACCTGTTTTCTATGATAAGGTGTAAAACACTGTCAAGTGTTTTTTTTGCATTTTTTACAAGGAGTTAAAGGTTTTATTTACAACCTTGTCCTTGGTAAAGCCGTTCTCTCTTTATCAAATAATGACCTAAATTATCAAACCTGACAGGTTGTAAAAGTACTTCTGAGGACCCCGGAGTACGTTTACTTGCCTCACCTTCTAATTTTTTCATACGAAAAAAGCAAACCCTTCGTCTTAAATCTAGCAGAGGGATGGTTTTGTTTTCTTTTACATAGTTTTAAATAATCCATCAATTTACTAGAGACTTATCTAAAACTCTAATGAGTACCATTACTATTCCTTACCTCTGAAACGGTTTAAATATAAATCAACCATTCATGTTTATCTACTCCTCCCATGTTTTTATTACAATTATTAATAAGTCTTGGCTGATTTATAGCCATTTTGACCTTTTCTATCTTAGAAAGCCTGTTAGTTTTCACAAAAGTTTCAACAGCATTGAAATTAGCCAAAAGACATACTACACTGTATTGATGCCATCTTACACATACGACGAGTATTTCATTATTTTTATCTAACAGGTGATCGGAATAATCTTACTCTCTCTTTTTCATTTTTTGTTTTTTCATAATCGTACATTTCTTAGTCCTATTGTCTCTTACTGTGCCCGTAGCTCTAAACTCTTGAGATTTTAAATCAATCAAAATCTGAATTCCACTCAAAAAATTATCAAAGTACAATGAATTCCACTGAAAAAATTATCAAAGTACAAATATTCAAATCTTACACGTGTGTTGGGATTCGTACACACCTCAAGCAACTTTTTTATCACTCCTGAACTCAAAGTCAGAGTTTTGAGCGTGTATGTAGGGAAAAGTTATAACAATAACGGCTGACTCAAAATAGCGCCAAAACTTGTATTCAAATCTTACTAGTTTACTTTTACAAATTGTTAGGTACCATAATGACCGAAGTGATTGGCGATCATTTCATCAACAGCAAAATTGGGTTTAAATATTCTAAACTTTCTAAATGATCCACTAGTTTTATGGATCAATGGACGAATTTTGAAAGCTTCATAGGTGTTATCAAATGTCGAGTTGTAATTTAAATTTAAATGTGATTTTATTTTATAAAAACATTTCTTGACTCATTTCTACACCAAAAAATTTTTCTTTGAGTGATGATAAGAAAAGAAAAACAAAATTCCAACAAAAACTTTTAAGTCCTCTATGGTTAGATTAATATTAAAATAACTTTTGTAATATTTGTCATAATAATTGTTTCGTATATAATGTAGGATCTCGCCGTATAATAAATTTTCACATATCTCCATAATTATATTTTCCAAACATTGTTTAGCATTATTAGACTCACTTTGTATTTCAGAATAAACGGGGTTACATTTGCGTCAAGTAATTGTCTTGCTTGTTCGAGATGCGCATTGATTATTACGATTTTCCTCGATTTTTTCAACCGTGCATGAAAATTCCACTTGACCAGCCACATCCGCCACCAGCAAAACTCCTATATCATAAGAACTCTCTTCTATGTCAGTCATTTTACCCACTTCTTCTGGAGGCAATATGGCAACTTTGATATCATTCAAATCCTCATTACCATAATCTTCGACATCTTAAAGATAGTCTGTAATTTCGGACACATTCAAAGATTTTTGTATTTTTTTTTACTAGATCCATAATCTATAAATAATAAAAAAATATATTGATCAAATTCAATATATGCGTATTTTTTAACAATTGAAATAAAACAAACTCAAAATAGTTTTACTTACGTTGGTCGATCAATACATTAATCACAATCGCGACACGAGATGTAGCGTGTTCGACGTCAGTTCATCGACTAATGTAAGCTTTGTAATTATTAAATTTGTTGTTAATATAAATTGTAACTTTTCAATTGTATGTTTCTTGTGGGTTTTGTACCCAAACAATTGAAAAGTTTAAACCTGCTCTTGCACAGGATTGACCATGTTTTAGTGTCAAACAGTAGACACGTATTCCCAGTTGTTTCCAAAATATACTTTCTTTTTTTTGTTTATTGTGTATTTATGAAAAGTCTTAAAATTGCCTTCATGTTCTTTGAAGTAAAATTCTTATGCAATATATAAAATAATGCTCTTCTTAATGCAAAAAAATTTATTAACTTTAAAAAAATATAATAAAATGACGTAAATATATTTCACTGACAAAAAATTATTTTACCATAAAAATGGTGTATACAAAATTGGTTAAAAACTAAAGAAAACAAAAATATAAACATGTGAAAAAAAATTCAAACAGGATTGAACTACAGAATTCTACAAAATTGAACAGCGGGAAGAACTGAGTTAACCACAAATTAACTGAAGTAAGCGTAACTAACTAAAAGAGTTACGAAATATACATTATAGTTACACGGCCACATTTTGGCATTTTTTTCAATATAGCATAAGTTACAAAAACTTTTTCTAATATTTTTCTTTAAGTAAACAAGTTTATGGATTACACGTAAATATATGTTACGATAATTTTTTCCGTGTACATTTTCCACATCTCTTATTATTACAGTTTTGTCAGTGTACTTTTGTGCCACACTTCATCCAAATTATGGCTATGATTAATTTATTAATAAGCCCACTCTGCAGTCAAGCAGGTACGTATATTAGTAATATGCCCCAAAATGTTTAATTTTGACCGCGTTTTCATTATACGAAGCTAGGACTTTTCCATTTGGTAATTTTTATTTTTAATTTAGGGTTGATTTTAAAGTTCTTTTCTTTTCTGACCATATTCACTTCATTCGCTGAATATTTGCAATTTATTAGCTAAAATTTATCAATAAATCTTATTTATGATCTTTTTATCACTTTTTCCTGTTAAATCGAATTTCCTCTAGTTTTCCTAACTCGTACACTAATTTCCTCACTTCAGTTTATACACCGGCCATTTAAGACCGGGCATTTAATTGTGTAACATAAAATTTATTGTTTTCTCTATCACTACTTTCCCATAAATTAGTTAAATTTAATTTTTCTAACAGCCCAGCACGCAATTTATCGAAGTTGTAAAATAAGAAAAAATATTTTATCCGAGCAGAAAAATTATTTTATAAGTCTATTCTTATATCAGCGTAGGTTGTTTTTCTCAATATGGTGCCTGTTTTCATGATATTGTGGCGTAATAACGTTTCTCTTTGTCCCTTTCCGTATCAATACCATTAGTTGGAAGCGATCCTTTGTTCTTTGTTATCCATGCGAGTAGTGCTTGTTTTATATTGACATTTTGACGCCGTCTTCCCTTTATTTTCTTATAGTTAAATATAGCATCTGGTTACAACGCAATTTCTCCAACCCAAAACTCGGTGGATATTATACATTGTAAAAAATGTTTTTGCAGTAACATGTTCTAACATTAACATAATAAATTTAAAATTAGAACATGAATTTCTCTTAATTGATATATTAAGGCAAATCGGGAGTTCAGTTGAGAAAATAAAAAAAATCCTTTATCACGATTTATATCTTTAATATCATATTGCTCTTGTTATATTGCTATAGATTTGCTTGCATAGTACTGGGAAAAACGAAAAAAAAATTAAGGAATGGGTGTTGATTTAAGTCAGACCGCTTAAGTAGTTACAGGTTAAGTATTGTTTTGAACATAATTTATAATATTTATCATGGTACAGTGTAATGGCCATGCGAGTTATAAGATTGTAATCTGAATTAAAATTCCGTGTAAAAATTAATCTATTAATTGTATTAAAGGGAACAAGTTCCATTACTTTTAAAAACTAAATTACATTTAGTTTTTCGTGAGCGGGAATAATTCTGTTGCATTTATATTCACTTTATTGCTCCTACGAATGATAACATAGTTATATATAACCTAGTTTAATCTAGAATATACATACATAACCTGTATGCAAAATTTCAATGAAATCTCTCGATACTTAATGGTAAAACATCTAAAAGAAATAAACATTCTATATATGTTTGGCTTTTATTGCATTAGCAGGAATTTATAGAGATTAAAATAAAATTTATGCAAATATAGTGTATACTCGTAGTATTTAGAATGAACTCAAAATTTTCATTAAGAAATTCGTAAATACGGAGTGGACACGGAACTTCAATAATGTAGTAGAAGCTCTCAAATTACAATTGAGGAAAATAAAATTTGAATTATATATCTTTGTGAGGATCCCTCAGACATATTTTTTATTAACCGACTTCAAAAAAAGGAGGAGGTTTCTTAATTCGACCGTATATATATATTTTATTTTATATATGTTCGCGGATAACTTCGTCGTTTATAAACTGATTTTGATACTGTTTTTTTTTATTGGAAGAGAGATACTTCAAGGGTGGTACTATGATAAGGAAATCGGGATCTGATGATGGCATCCTAGATAAATTGAGGGGAGCTTTCAAAAATTGTAGGGGCGACTAGTGCGTTTGTTAATATTTTATTTATTAAGTATTTTAAAGCACTACAATTTAAAGAAGGCCTGGATTCGATCTGATGATGGAGCCGAATGACAATCGAGGGAACTCCTCAACTGTTTACAGTAGCTACCTTGCGTTTGGACCTAATTCATTTATATTGATTAAAACTTTGCACCCATATGGGTTATAAGTGCCATTACAGGTCTGATGATGGAGACCATAGATAATCGAGGGAATTTAAAGATCGAAGTTTTATATAGGACAACTACAATGATGTTGATGAGTAGTAGACTCATGCCGATGCGACAATTTGAGATCAAATTTAAATTGCGTAATCGAGTCATCTCTAGCAATGCTCTTTCGTCGTGTGGCCTACTCAATAATTTGTTTGAATCTAAGTCAGACAAAGCTAGTCCTTCCAAAGTTTTAACACGACTCAGAGCAACATACACCTGTTCTTTGGCGAAATTTTTCTTGCCTAGATCAAGAACAGCTTTTTCTAGTGTAGTTCCCTGTAACTTGTGAACTGTAACTGCCCAACTTAAAATCAAAGGCAACATTCGGCGCTCGACATCTCCGTATCCTTTAGTTGCTTAAAACGTTGCGACAGTAGGAGTTATCGGCACCCAGCCATTTTCATCTTTAATTCTACTTCCAATCGTATCATCATCAAATTGAACTAAAACACATTCCGGTAATTCCCCTTCTTCAATTTTTTTTCTTTTCATTAGTGTTTTTTTTATTTTTTTCTAAACGTTTCCGTCTATCATTTTCCGTCTCAAGTAGTCGTCGTTTCCTCATTCGAGAAGCATCCTTGTCGGATAAGTATTAATATAGTGTTGGTTAAGTATTAATATCTAATGTTTAACAAGTACATATATTACTTTTGTGTATAAACTAAGTTCAGTTTATTTTTCGCTTTTTAGAAAAATTTTGTTTCATTGAAGTCAGCATAATTTTCTTTTTAAAAAATTTGTGTTTTTTTTAGTTAGTTTACTGTTTGAAACAGGTTTTTTTTTTGTTAAAAATTATTTTATGTGTTTTTTTTAGTTAGTTTACTGTTTGAAGTCGGTTTTTTTTGTGTTAAAAATTATTTTATTTATGGTAAACAAATCCAAACTTACTTTCTAATAATGATAAAGGAGTAAAATATGTATTTAAGAGAGGTATGAATAACAATTTCAATAAATTGTGTTTCTTTCATTTCTAACGAGTTATTTTTTCCTGCAAATCACCATTATGTATTTAAACAATATAATATCCTTGGCAATACATAGTTTCCAAAGTTTACAGTTAAACAAAACATACAGTGTAATTTAGTGCGGAAAAATAATATATTTCCTTTTTATGTTTTTTAAATTTTATTTTTGATGCGATTCCGTTCTTAACAGAAATGAGCTACATTTCTGTAAAGAGCGGAATTATACCTATTTTTTTAAACCACATGAAAAAATTCCTATATTTTGGCTTCAAATATATAAAAGTTGAAAACCCAAAAACGTCGAAATGTACTTTTATCGCCTACCCAGCAATATATTTCGCTAGTTATCAGTTTGGTTATTAATATTTATAAATAAATACATACATACATATATATATATATATATATATATATATATATATACATATATATATATAAATATATATATATATATATATATATATATATATATATATATATATATATATATATATACATGTGTGTATGTGTATATATATCCAAAATGTTATTCAGCAATGATTTATAAAAAAATACACTTTTGAAGTTATGAATGAAACAAAAAATCGAAAATGAAATGTTTTCATACAACATTTGAATTCATAAAATGTTAACAGTCACACTTAACACGTCCCTTTTTCAATTTCCTCGAAAGAGTTTTCAGAATACAGAGAGTAACATTAAACTTACGCTCTGATTGGTAGACTCAATTGCTTTAACTATATATAATTATCTGTGGTGTTTGACGTCGCTAGGTCAGTTAAGGTATTCAACTGAAACCCTTATTGAGGCTATTGATTGATGAAATATCAATTTATTAATGGTATTATTCTATTATACTTCCACGAAGTAACAATTGCCCGTATTGCAGACTTTTTTAGTAATATTAGAAGATACTTTAGGCAAAATCTTTAGATTGGTTTTTCGACATAATTTACATTTAAATAATTTCTTAATTAGCTTATGTGAATTAATCTTTTTTTTAAATTTTAACTTTTCAGCTCAGCTTCATATATGTGAAATAACAATATAATACAGATAATTAGTATCAAAATAAAACAATTAGCAGGGAAATAATTTTACCAACAAAATTTAAAAAGTAAAAGATTTAACACAACAACAAAAATAAAAATACGGAGATAATAACATCGTTCATAACTATTGAACTAAAAGTTATTCTTGGATGATTTAAAAATGGTTGCTGTTAATGTCAAGGTTTATTTTTTACTAGAGATCGAATGACATCGAATAGATTATACGAGTTTTTACTGTAATCTATTTGTTCGAAAACTGAATTACTGTCTAATATAAGTACGCACTTCACACATGTTTATTGGTCTAAACTTTGTGTAATAAAAAGCACCCAAATGGCATTTTTCCAACATCATCTAAAGCCTCGTGTTAGATCTTTGAACCTTAATGGTATGAATATAATGTCATCAAAATGTCAGTAAAATTTTCATTACAAAATAAAATTTATTTTAAATGTTTGTATGGACTCGTCGTAATTAACAGGTGTTAAATACTTTTTCAGCACGTAAATTATATTTCAGCTTATATATTTTTTAAGCATACAAAAATGGGATTTTTATAAGCTGTATATATACATACACATATAGTTAAAAAATAAAATTGTTCATATATAAACTGAATGAAAAATGTGGTTGTTACTTCATTCCGCTGCCTAAATTAAATGGCCAAAATTAAAATATTCATGAGAAATGTTTACAACCCACCCAATATAAAAAACGTTTCTGAGCTTAACCCAAATTTAAACTGTCGCTAATATATGTTGGCAACGAGATAAAAAGAGAGTAAAAGCACATCGGACTGGAAAAGCCCACAGTATCGAATTTTCGCTATCAATTACCTACTGGAGTTACTTACCTTTTAGGTTGGGACAATAAATGAACGGCAACAGGTTAACATTCACCAAAAAGGTTTTAATGTTGTGTACCTACGCTGGTTATATGTAAATATATGCTTTAGATGGAAATACTCGCATACAATAGTAATGGACGTACATTATTTATATTTACTAAAAAAACACGATGTCTTGAAGAAATAATCGGTACGATGTTAACAAAGAAAGAATAGCTTAATGGAAACATTTTGACATATGTAAGAGGAAATTAATGCGAAAATTATATTATAAAGGATAGAAAAGCATTTTTTATTTTAGTTTCCATATATATATTTCTTTCTATATTCTTTGATGTGAAACACCTAATTGCAAGTTAGGTTGGCAGTTAAAATGTTTTGGTGGCACGATACGTTTTTCAATTCGGTCAGCTTGGCGTCTTGTTGGCTATTTCGTACTTAATTCGGCCAGCTTGTTTATATTGGTGTATTAAATTAAACTACTTTAATACGTTAAAAACTTTGCATAAATATAGTTGGGTTCGTCCAAAATTTGAAACAGGGACCTCTCGCGCTCTTTGCGGAAATTATACCCCTAGACCGACGAGCCATTGCTGTGGTTGTTGAAACTTGGATATAAATTGCTAAGCTTATTTTTTATAAATAGAATTATTTTTAAGTACAAAATATTTTTGACAATATTTTTATATATATGCCGCTATACTGACTAAATAGTTAAAATATGTGTTTGCGCCACGGTTAATAAGATGTTTCATATCTGCCAGGCGTCCCATGACGGCTCGATTTTTTGTAATTAAAACTTTACTTCCAATTCTTATTGGGGTTCCGTAATTTGATTGTTTGTTCGCCATCTGTGTGTCAAAGTGCCATGGTGTTTACACTTTAACAGTTCTATAGAAAACCTTTACTTTTAAACAGTTTCCATAGTTAAACCTGTGCGAATGGAACTTTAATAGTACGCGCTTCATGTGCCGATTTCACTTAAAATTAATTAGTAGGAGAATAATAAACATAATTTTCATCGTTTTAATGTACAAATAGTCATTTTTAGACACGCTTTGCGTTGAATGGAAATCAGCGGAGGGCTTTGAAGTAAAAGGAAAGTCCCATTTACTTTATCTACTTTTGAAGCCTCGTTTGTAAACTATTAAAGTTATAAACGATATAAACTGTGTAAACCGTGGGTTTGAAAAAAATTATTCTAGATTCTACAATTGTTAAGCATTTGATCAGAACCTATAAATTAAATTATTTCACTTAAGACGCGTCAACAGTTTCAGACCACGGAATTCTACTTTGTGTTTTTTCTGATACGCATTTGTTTGGTTTCATATAAGAGCTAAATCTTGCCTGCAGCTTTGCTCGCCAAATGTTTAATTGGGAATTAACATTAAAAACGTATTTACAAAATCCCACCGTTTGAGGAGGAATATTTACTAGTAGTAAAATCACTAATATACACCTAAATACAATACTACAATAATTATATAGCCTATTTGCATTACCTTGATGTTAATTAGTAATCCGATATAAAATTAAATTCAAGGCATGTGTTAAATATGTGCTTGATAACCGGTTTTATTTATTTCGTATTATTAAAATTACGTCAATACAACAATAATAATTATTAGTATTATTACAGTATTAATTAAGATTCCACGCATTGACCAGGCTTGCTGAATAGAATGGCTGTTTACAATCATTTTATTTTCCACATGCGACTTTATCGAGATAGCAATAACTTGTGACTACTCATTTGTTTCCACTAGTCTTTCGTCTTTTGACATTCGTTTTGGTTGGTCTGATTGGGGTCTGCCTGTAAATTGAAAACACAGCTGAAAAATACAAGCACTTAATGTCATATTTCTACCTGAGTAAAAATTGAAATAAAAAAATAATTTTTCCAATACTTTTCAAAGCTGCTGACGCACTTGCTTCCCCCGTCTTCTCCAAAATGCATGTAGTCTAATAGTAAACAACATAGGATCTATTAATATAAATAATTGAATTGAGAACTAATGATAAATATCACCATTAACGTCTAGTAATGCCAACTATTATAAAAACTATATAAGTAAACTTTGTTTAGGTAAGTATAATTTGTGTTGAAACGCGAAATTGCCATATTTTCTTTTTCTTTAGTCGATTACAGCAGAACATCACCCATAGGTTACCTCAGATCCCAAAAAAATTACCAGTAAAAATTACATTAAAAAAATGTTTGCCGCTCTCGCGTAGTGTGTGAAATTATAAACAGGCATACAAATATTTCAAAAACAATATTTTTGTATTCTGCTACTCTCAATATTTTTTTCGTAAATATGTCCAATGTACAGAAAGTTCTACAGCTTTTAATCCTAACTAACGTACCATCCTAAGTACCCATTAGTTACATGATTTTTTGAATCATTACATATATGATATAAAAGAGCAAAATAAGTACTAAATTTAATCCTTTACCCTGTCTATAATGGCCTGCCTATATTGGGCCCTACCTATAATGTTTTAAAAGCAAAAATGTATTTGTTTGTACTTTTTTCGCATCATGGATAAACAATACTTATGTTTTTTGCTCAGAGATAATTGATTTAATCGAAAATGATATAGATTAATACTTGTGTCTAAAAACCTGATTTCAGTAAATATTAAAATTCTAATTTAAATTATAAATGCAAAAGTGTGTTTATTTGTTTTCTTCCACATCGCAACGCTATTTTCTTTCCGGTAAATCTCATCCTTAATAATATTTTAATCCTAATTAATGTTATAAACGCAAAGGCATATTTGTTTGTCCTTCTTTCATGTTGCGATGGAGCTACAGATCGATATGATTTTTTACCCAGAGATATCCGGTGGGCCAAGAAATAACATAGGCTAATTTTCATCCACGGAAATCTTATCCTTACTAATATTATAATTATACCTAATATTTTAAATGAAAAATGTGTTTTTTTTGTTCTTCTTTCACGTCGCCATGGAGCAACAGATCAACTTTAACTTACAACTGTAACTTTTTATACTCAGATAGTTGGCGAGTCAGGAAATGACCTAGGCTGCTTTTCATCAAGGGGAAACCTCAAATATCTTTTTCAAAATACAACCTAAAGTATTTGTGTATATCTCATAAGCAAATGATACCTATAAAAATATAACATTAAGAAAAATTAAGGCCTTTATTTACCCCTTCTTTAAATTACATGTTCAAAATTTATACAAAAACTTCCTAAAGTATATATCGGCTCATATAAAGTATTGCCATGCTACTTTAAGCTACTTTTAAGCTTTTAGTTTTCCTACAGCCTTTGTGTGAGCTATGAAAAAGTCCCATTTTGCCATATTTTTGGGTTCAATTGCCTCAGAAATATAATGCATGAATACATTTTTTTACATTTTTTAGAATATCTCTGAAGATATGATACTCAAAATTTAAAAAAAAAGTCTTTATACCTAGTACTTTCAGCAGATACCCCACACTATACATGAAATTTAAAATAATGTTAAGTTTGTATAAAGAAAAAAATGTATGAATATTTTTGAGTGTAAGCTACTGAAGTGTGTGCAGTTATATGTTTTACTATGATGCCACCATGCGGTTAATATGTTTTACTACCATACCAATTTATGAGATTTTGCGTCAAGCGATTTCTGAGAAAAAACGGTTGTCTATGACAAACCGACATACAAATAAGTCTTCTAATGAGGTTTCTGTTTTTCCTTTCTCAATATTATTAATTCCATCTGATACAGCAATTAAACATAGTTTATAACATAAGCATCATTCAAATGTTAAGTATAAATCCTAAAATAATAGACACAATGAAATAAAATTCGGTAAAATTATTTATAATGGCTAAGAATGTTGTCAATCCGAATACATATTTTTATTCATGGCAGCCGCGACACAACCAACCGGTGGCGCATCTCAGCGCAGAATGACAAGTCGGTATTAAAAATGTGTGGGGGAAATGTTTTTGAATAAATATTTTTTTTAACTTCTCTTTTTTGCTATTGCGTCAATTAGAATTGTTTTATATACAAAGTGAAGAAGAGGAAAAGGAAATTTAAAAATTGTTTTAAATGAATCCCCTTAACTTACCCTTTCTTACTGATTTTGGGGAAGAAAGAGTGGCAAAAAGCCGATTTTCATGAAATAAATATACGTAACCAATAAAAGGTAATCTGCTGGATAATAGAAGAAAGTTTGATCAGTTTTCCATGTCAAAACTATGATATCACATATTCCCAGAATTTAGAATAAACTTGGCAAAAATGAAGGTTTTTCGTTAAATCTTAATCTTTCGTTTTCTCTAGTGCTAAATAAGTTATTGTTGTATATGACATAATACAACTCCTAACACGTACATAAATGCACGCACAATTTTTTTTCTAACAAAAGGGCTGTAACAGATGGTAAATGGATAAAGGAATAATCTTACTAGGATATTTTACCTTTGGAGGTACGGAGCCCAAACAAATTAAAGCGCCATTTATTGGCATTATCCAGTAAGTGTAAGCGTATCAACGTAATGTTTTATCAATAATCCTATAAATAATAATAAGATATCAAAACAAAACACTGACCTTTTTCGCTTAACATCCATTGACATTTCTCAATGCTCACTTATAAAATATTCTAAATTATCTTCATTCAGTACTCATATCAAGTCATACCATCAATCAGATCAGTTCTTCGACAAAAAGAGGAACAAAACATTTTATTTCTTAAAATATAATCTCTATCCAAGAAATTTAGAATTTTTTGTTTTTAATTATTCAAATAAAGAAGTCGTGATTATTACAAGTGGTACATGAGAAAAACGAATGATATTTATAAAGTTCCTTCCTACTAACGGATTCAGAAATGTAACAAACAAATGCCTTTCAGTATATTAATTATATATCTACGCCAAAGGAATGTGACAATACTACGCTAACAACCAGAGAGAATTGAAAACAATATACCTTCCATCCTTAAATGTCACGTTCGTGATAAGTTGGTGATATTTACATTCTCCGTTATGGTGTTTACCTCTCATTATGAGTTTTAGGTATCTGGGTAGTTATGTCAGCAATATATTTTAAGTCACCTTAATGGGTATATTTTCACCACGATAATTTTACACCAGAGTAAATATAGAACTGCCTGTTTGTATTAAAACAAAGTACGAAATAATTCGGTAAATCTTAAATTTTTATAATTTAGTGAACGAGGCTATGGCGCATATCTAATATAGTAAAAGTTAGAGCTATTAAAACCATGTAAAACCATGTGAAAAATTTAATAACATTTTGAAATGTGTGTATTCTTCCACTAAAAAAATATAATAATTACCAATTTTTTAAATAACTTTCTTGAGAAAAATTAAATAATGGACTCTAATATCCAAACAATAAATTCCAAAGAGAAACCTATTTTAATATATTCGTGCCTTATCCAAGACTACGTGGAGTGAAATTAAATGGCTGTTAGTCTAATTAAAAGCTAATTGTAACAGTAATTAAAATTGTTGTCACACGATTAATCCATTTTTATTTTAGTAATGAACTTTTAAATTGTCAAAATTGTACATAAAGAAACTAAAACTGCTCTAACTTACATTTTGAATGTGATAATATGGAATATTTTGGTTACGAAAAAATTAATCAATGTTAACCGTAAGTAACTCGAGATGATATTGCTGAAATTACTTAAATCCCTTTTATAAATAATTTCATAGTTACTCCTACTTATATAGCATCATTACTAAAATAATTAGTGTGTAATTGATTTAACGTTCCAAAAAAGGGCTATAAAATACTCGACTAACTTAGTTTAAGGATAGTAATAATAATTAAAACATATTGCTTGTTTCACACATAGTAACACCGTTTTATGGCCTATTCTCTCATCTTTTATGTACCATCTATCATGCTGGGTATTATAAATGTGTGGCCATACTTTAAGTGTAAATATGTAAAATTTCATCACTTCAGGGTAGATTTCATAGTATTCCAAAGTAAAGATTCCCAGTATACTGTCAGTAAACCTCCTACGGTAACTTGAAGTTTTTTTTAAATAATATTTAAAAATAAACCTTGTGGTAGTTAAGGTGCAAAATCGAACTATAATCGTTTAATCTTATCTTTTTAAATATGATAATGAATTTTCCTGCAAATATTTGCAAATATTTAATATTTTAATTTTTCATATAAAATGTTGGTTAACTGAAGTCCATACCCTCCATGAAGAACATAGACAGGGATTATGATTTAAGAAACTTATGTGTTAGAACATTACAAGATTTTTATTGTACTTTAGCCTTCCCTATTTTAAATATGGATGTATTTTTTACATAAATATGATATATTTCTTTAAGACTTTAGCAAACTTTCAAATTCCATTTAAGTAATGTAGGCCTAAATGAAGAAATAAAAATAAGTTTATGCTTTTATATACTTATATATATATATATATATATATATATATATACATATATATATATACATATATATATAAATATAAACATATATATATATATATATATATATATATAATATTACAATACCTTCACTGCCTGTTGTTGTACATCACCCATCATCCATGAAAACCCACTTGCAATTTAATAACTAGAGACCTATACATCAAACATTGTCTTTTCTAGTATATTTTTCACATCGCATTCTAATTTTATTTCTCTGCCTCACTGACTGTAATGACACAACTTCAAAATATATTATTTTTAATATTTTAATAAATGGAAATACGCTGAAGGACGAACACAAAAATGTTCATTTAACATCCCTAGTTATAATATCGCGATCCACCTCTCCAAACTGCGAATAATGTAAAATGCGCTATTTAATATTCTCACCTGCACGTTCACGTAACCGCTAAAATGCGATAGGTCGTTAATCATTTTTGTATCATTAAGGCACTTTCAACAACTGATCTACGAGTTTTATTTAATGACTATTTATCAAATGTAAAAGTTACGAAAATAATCCATGAAAATGAAAATTTTTTAACTTTTTTTCTCAAAACCAGTAAGAACGCGACTTACTTTTAAGTGGAAAAAGTTATTCAGTGTGGAGAGCTACTTGTGCTATTTATGTAACATCATAACATGTAACGCATGTGCTTACATAATAGAGCGATTGAAAAACAACCCGCCTCCACGAGGCTAGTAGTAACTAACGGGGCCTATATTATTTTTAAAAAATAATTACCTTCGAAGTTGTGTTTTTGTAAACCATTATGGTGAAATAAAATACAAGTCACTTGAAGAAGTGTCTTAATATAAAGCCATGTGGTAGAAGTCATTCAAATTAGAACAGTTCGATTTTAGTTACAACATAAGTAAAACTTATCGTGTAAGTATAGAATGTTCATTTCAAAACGACTTAGTTCAATTAAAATAACATAGTCATATTTGTTTTAATTCAAAGGTAAGCCATAGAAGAAAGAAAATTGCGAATAAGTTTAACATTTTCATTTTATTAATCTTAAGAATGTATTTGAATAAATTAAGTTATGATACTAAAACTGTTTTCTTTTCGATTTCATTATGTCTGGCTTTTTATTCTTAACTATATATATGTAAATATATACATATATATATATATATATATATATATATATATATATATATATATACACGTATATATATATATATATATATATATATATATATATATGTATATATACATATGTGTATGTATATTTTGGGAGAAAGTATACGCAGAGTAACTACAAAATTTATTTTTGTGTCACATTACTTCAAAAAGTCACGATCGGTGTCGCTCATAGAAATATAGTTTCCTTGCAAGTTTATTTTTATATAATAAAATTATTTTCAATTTCTTTATATTCAATGTAACTTTAGTATTCAATATTTTGATATTCGTTGACACTATATTTTTGTGAAAAAAGTAATGGATTCCGCTTCTAAATTCAATAGGGGTCCCTGTTTAATGTGCGTATTTTCAATCACATGAACGAAATGTTCCGTCGATCCCGCAACAAATCATTTATAAATATTACTACATAGTACATTACACAAAAAACATGCACTTCTATTTTATTTTAATTGACTTTTTACCGTATACTCGTTAGTTAGTACTACTATGGAATTATTCATAGTATGTAGAGTGGTTAAAAATAGAAAAAAGAGCAATATTAGCCTTTGCGCATAAATTTTCCCCAATCAAAACATTACATCAATTTCTACTACTATCTCAAATGTTCCATCTTTGTTCTAATTCAAAGCATAAGGGTTTACGTATATAATTTTTTAAATATGTAATAAAAATAAAATTCTTAATAAAAGATCATTCGATATCTTTATCGTCATTAATGTTATACATTGTTAATCTATAATGTAGCGATGAGTAAGTAAAAATAAAATGGACTCGAGAGTAACCTACGTTGCCTTGAAATAGATGGAAAATAAGCTGTACGCATATTTAGCTAAACTGAAGTTTCAGGAAAGGTAGGAAATAAAATTCTGCCACATTCATAATAAAAAACATTGTGGAATTGCGGGGAACCGAAGCATTCGTTGATCCTGCATCTACATTTCAATGTCGTACGGTTTAATATTATGACGCCACCGCAGATGCGAGTGGAATACTTATCACCCTGAAATGGGCGATTTACTTTCAGGTAGGAAAGCTTTCATGCTCTGAAAATTATTGTGATGATATACTTGTGTAAAAACACGTTTTACGGAAGATAACATATTTCGAATATGAAAAGATAAAATGAGTTCAGTTATTGACATATTAATTTAATTGCGAGCTGGCATTAATTTCATTTCTTTCAACAGAAAATATTTTGCTTCATTATACATTTTTAGATACTAAAAGTTTCTCCTCTTGGGTATATAGGAAGATGTGCAAAATCTGACACATGATGTACAAATGAGCTAATAAGTTTTAATTACATTAAACATAAAATAAATACCACCATTTTATAAAGTAGTATAAAACCTCACACTTACGATGGTTGTTTTAAAAAAAAACTTGCTTCACTCTTAAATAATTAAGTAGTAAAAAGGTTCATCTATGGTCGTGGTAATTTCTATTGCAAATGTTAAAAAGTCTCTAAAGCATAAAAGGGTGTGGTTTTATTAAAATTTTCTGAAGTTATATTTGCATGATGCGCGCACAGACATCATTGCCATGTCATATTTAAACACCTTTTCCATTTTATTACGTGCATACATAGATTTCATAACGTAATAAATTAAAACTAAAAGTAAAATAAATACTTCAGCACAGATTAATAAAACTGAAGTGTCAAAAACAATGTGTGCAATGACTGTCTGTATGAACGAATTTAACTCGAAACATTCTAACGCTATTGACATGAATCATTAGTAAGATACAGCTCACTTTTTTTCATAGTGAAAGCTAAACAGATTCTGAAATTATGTTAATGTTGGCTATGAATCTTTCATACTTTTCGAGATGAAACGTGATGCATATATATATATTGCATAGCTCATACCATAAAACTAATACCGATCCAGTATGCGTTCGAATAATATGGTATTTAGAAATCTTGATATATATACCCGTACACTTATTCGCTCTTTGCTTAGAACTTAAAATATTTCAGACGATATCTACCCAAAAATTTTTTTTTTTATATTTCATAAGGTGCCATTAACGAACTTTGAAATGTCACAAGTTTATAGTATGCAAAAAGTCGTGCTTCCTCTAGCACAGCATATTAAATCTACATTTACGTTATGATAATAAGGTCAAAATATATCTTCATTAAATGGTTTCGTCAAAAAATCTAATAGCGTACTTATCTGTTGCATAATTAAATAAATGTGACAAATTAATTGCACGAGAGAAATAAATGATTAATTTTCAATTAGAACCTGGTTACAATAATACGACGGAAATATATTTTCATTAAATGATTTTTA
Source organism: Druceiella hillmani (assembly GCA_039881145.1). NCBI lineage: Eukaryota > Metazoa > Arthropoda > Insecta > Lepidoptera > Hepialidae > Druceiella > Druceiella hillmani. The sequence continues at coordinate 2,430,198 of JAYKKI010000137.1, forward strand.
TCATAAGATTTAACGTGCACCTACCTGCTACGTTATTTAATAAATATCTTAGTTAATTACATAGGAGAATTATTCATTTCCAATTAAAGCATAAAGCTATTGTTGGATTCTTTCATAATTTCATTTTATCTTCAAAATGTCTAACAAAGAATTGGAATTTGTTACGACGAAATTACCTTATTGGGTTCATTAATTTAAATTATGTGGAATTAAATATCGTCTAGAGTGAGATATTGTAGGTTTTAACGTTTCCATGTTAATAACGAAATGAAAAGATAAGTAGATTATTTGATAAATTAATTGCTCTCTCGCTTATCCAAAAGATTATGTTATAAATACATAAGTATGTATGTCAAATATTACGAACCTTGACGATTACGCCGCGTTCAGGCGGGGGACTCTATTAAATAAAACTGTCGAATTTCCTATTTTTCCGTCAATGCTATAAAAAGATCTAATGTTTAGTTGCTGGTTATTTAGACGTACATCATATCTTTTAAGTCTTGTTAGAGTTCCTTATCCGAATAATTCGAATGGAACCATCATTTTATGACAAGTCTTTTCCTGTCCTTCAGAGAGCGGCAGGTTCTTAATCGAATAAGTTAAATAACTTTCAGAGATAGATTATTTTTATGTTAATTGTTTACTATCACATACAATTTTATTTCATATACATTTATTTAAATCATACGAAAAGTTGGATTTTGTTTCCGATTACCAAATTTTCTGTTTATTCTTGTGGGACGTTTTCAAAAATATTTCTTTATTTGAAACACAAATAATTTTTTAAAATTATATTTTGTTAAACGTAAACATGTTAGTTATGATGTAGAAAAAGATTGTATAATTCCTCATTTAAAACATATTTTATTACTTATTTTTAATATATATTTTTATGTAATATATTTTATTACTTATTTTAATTATTACAATGTTGATAATATTGAGATCGGCATTTTCCATTTAAAGAATAAATACTATTGCTATACGACATTATAATAGTTTGTCAGTTACGCATATTAAAAGGATTAGGTGAGTTATTATTGTACTCTATGATACTATTTTAAGCATAGGGTAAATGTCTATATTTTATACTGAAATAATGTTCTTTAAAGTACTAAACTTTGTGTGCACTTTATATCCAAGTGTATATGACCTCTCTTAATATAGAAAGAAAATCTTGCAGTGAACTGAACTGAACGGTTTTATTTTCTCGTAAGATGCGCAAATATTTTTAAGGGATCTTTCTGTATTTACATATTTTTCTATCCTTTTTTTTTCTTACACATTTCCTACTGTGATCTTCGCAATCTCGTTTTCATAATTTTCGTCATTATTATCCAAAAACTCTGTCAATCAAAGTTGTTATTAGTAAAAATACTTCAGACTACGCACGCAACCGTAATCCTTTAAAATCAGATCATTATTTATGACATTTTCAAGTCATATTATTTTTTCTCCAGCTGTGATTGTGAGCGGTATATCTTTATTTGACTTTCTGTCCTTAGTCATAGTGCTCATCTGTGCAAAATTATTTATTATTTCTGTTAATATATTCTCAAATTCAATACTTTATTCAACTTTCAATTCTCAGTAAATGTATCATACATTTATATGAATGGCATCTATTTAGAAATGTTTTTCCTTAACCTCTTACAAGAAATATTTCTTTAGCACTATAAGACGATATTATAAAATATTACAATTTAAAAAATAGGATAAACATTTTAAAGCTTGAGATTATTAAAAGTGCTAGTAAGTTGTTTTACCAATAAATGTTAAAAATGTTTTTCTAATGGTTATGTCTCCTTAAACACCTAATCGAATTGTCATATATACTAAATGGTGGAGATCATATTCTTCCCATTCCTTTATTGCAATATTAAGTATTAACCCTAGTCTTGTATTATTGATTAAAATTTTCTAGGTCACTTTCAATGTGGATTATATATAATTTCTTGAATTGGAGCATATTAAGGATATTTTGGTCAATTTTATTTAGTCAAATAATTCATATCTTCAAACCTTATATTTAGGTACCCGAAATTTGTGGCATCATTGTTATCTATCATTTATTACCAAATATGAGCTCAAATAAAATTTCTTCCTTGTATTACAATCTTTTTTAGATTTTGACTGAACAATTTGGTAAGTACAACTTTACGGTTTTCTGGTGCTTAATATTTTATATCGCGTAAATAACACAGATGATGTTCGGAAAGTAACAGATCCAAAGAGTAATAATATAATCCTGCAATAAAACACTTTTCATCATACATATAGATAGAATGGGAACTCAATAGCTCCACGTACATTGAATATTCTTCTGTCAACGTTAACACTTGTGGCAATACAAAATATTTTTACTTCTTTTTCTAAAACGTGACGTTGTTTGCATATGGCGGCATCAGAATATCAGATTCACAAGATCAAGCCAACTTAAGTTGCGATATATTTCAATATGCTTTTTTTAATTTTTCAAGGTTTTTTTTAAATTTATTGTAAATTGCTCTAGTTGAAGATTTTCATAAAGGTCGAAATTGCCTTAGAAAACTGTGTATTAGAAGAATACTCCTTTACCCATCGTTGTGAATATATGACGTGCAGCGTAAACGGAATGAAGCGAGATCATTATAGTACCTCTTAATGAAATTTCTATATTTGGTTTATTTTTTCCCGCTGAAACTCAGTAATAGATACTCACCCGTCACGCACATTATGTTCAAGAAGTTTCCAAATTATCCAAAATTGTTGGAAAAAAGTGCAAGTTTATAGTTTACCAGCCTAGTGGATACTAAGAATTAATCCAACTGTAATAGTTAATAAGTTATAAGTAATACGAATATGAGTTGTCTTGATTACCGCGAAATATTAGAAAAATAGTGTATGTATGAACATTTTCTACACATTCAATTAATTAACATAGGTAGGGAATCTTTATAACACTAATCAAATACGCGCCTGATTCATTTTATTAGCAATTATATTACAGTTATGTTACAGTTTCTACAGAGAAAGTTAATAAGAGAAACTACCCCCCCCCCCTCACCTCATAACTCACCTCGCTTTTTCCTTTTTTAGTGGAGGCGAACCGCGGCTCGCGTAATTATTTTTGATGAGGCTTTGGTGTGTGCAGAGCGTCTTGTGTGAGATACGCATTTTGTTATTTTCCTTTTATTTATATATATATATATATATATATATATATATATATATATATATATGTATATATGTATATATACATATATATATATATATATATATACATATATATTTATAATACTGACACATATATAACGAAATGATTTTAATATTTTTCTGCACTTTATTTTGCATATTTAATTGAACTAACATTCATTACTAAATTACTACTGAATATTCTGTTGGGAAAATAAAAAAGAACAGAAAATTTTATCAACATCTTTTATCAATATAATCTAATCCATTCACGATAAACTCGGAAATATGTTTTATATATTCTCAAGTTGCATATGGTTAGTTATGTTTTCTTCCTCGACAGACTTGACATAAAATATCAAAAATTCAAACAAAGTTCCCGGTTTACTGTACCTTACCAACATCAACCAAGAATAAATAATATTTTCCCTCGGACTGTTGTGAAATAGAGTCATTACCCTAAAGAGGGTCAGTGCTTGCCAAGCAGACTTGAATTGTTAACGGAGGCTTATAAATGGATTACCAGGGCCGACACTCTGCCGACATAAAGTCTCTTATGTGACGATAAAAACAATTTTCCACCCCGACGTGGTGCCAGTGAAGCTGCTGTGGAAAAGGTTTCGCTGAATCTTTTGCCTTGAATGAGTAAACATATATTTCAATCGCGTGAATAATGAAAAACATGACTTTATAAAAAAAACAATTTGAAGGCCAACTTTTGGATAAAATGCTATTGTTACTTAATAATTACTTTATTTAGCATTTTGGAATTTTCGTGATCAACTTAAAAAGTTTAAATATATATTCAAATTTGACGATGACTACCTTTATGTGTCAATTAAATTAACAGAGTAGCGATACCTTATTTTTCATACAAAGATGTGTAAAATGTATATCAAAGACAAATCGATTTGAAGGTTTCATTGAAAATCTTAGAATATGGTCAATTATAAGTGATATGTGATTTAAATATAGGTTTGTTAATAGGGACTAATATAATATATATTAAAAAACTTGTGTAAATGATTTTATTTAGCGAACTGATATGTTTAATTTTGACACGTTATAATCATAAATCTGCTCATTATGTAATTACATATGTTTTATTTGTATAATTTTAAATTTATATGGAATTATTTTTTTTAATATCATAAAATTATTTTGAAAGATTTTTTTTGAACATTAACTTCTCTCAATTCACTTTTAAAACTTTACCGCCAATATAGTCTGAATAACGAAAAGAAGATACTATCCTTATAAAGCCAGTTTTCGGATTATTCCAAAAGATCTAAGTGCATATAAAATAAAAATTTATTTCTAGAATATACATATTACCAGCTTCTACTTCAGATTTATAATATTATCATTGACAAATAACGAAGTCCACACATTCTCTGGACTACAAAATTGTTTATTAATTTTACCGTATTTTTCCGAGTATGCATAATTTCTTAATTGGCTGTAGAAAAGAAATATTATATTTCATAATTAAATAAACCTGAGTCCAAGAATTATATACATATATATATATATATATATATGTATATATATATATATATATATATATATACCTGATACCTCAGTCCGTATAATTATATATACTCGAACAGGGAATTCAAAACAAGCAAAACTTTTTCAAATTTAGGCCTTTTCGTCAGTCTGTTTGTCTTTTTGTTTAAACAGCCCGCAACGATTAGTAGATCGTCTTGAATCAAACTTTCAGTGGGATGATAAATGGAGTTTATTATAAAATTCCATTCCATTAAATAAAAGCCTTAAAATTCGACTATTAGTGCACACGGAGTAAGTACCGAGTATACATATTTAATAACTGAGGAACAGAAACTCTTCAGACTAGCAATAAAGTTTAAAGTTCCAGCTAAACTTCATTTTCATTCCGTACAAATGGGGAGATCACATTTTCAGCCAGAAAAAAAACTAGACAGTATCAAAATGGCCATTTCTCTACTTGAACGCTATGGAAATGAGACTTTTTGTATAAAGCTGTATCAATTAGCCAACTATGGGTCTTATAATTTACAGTAAAGAATCTAAAAATTAGTGTTAATGTACAGTACCGAATCTAAAAATTAATGGAAAAGTTGCAGAATCCATAACTAAAACTGCTTTGAATTGAATGCAGTAGTTAATTTCTCGTGGTATTACAGAGGAATTTTTCTTCTAGTTTTTTTCCATTTTTTTCAGAACTAAATGTATAAATTCATGAAAGGATGTTGTTTTTAATCGACCGAAAGGAAAGAGTATTCACTATAATAACACTCTACTGTGTCTCGTCTATTAGATGTTGAGAAAATTTAAAGAATTTATGTGAAAAATCATACAAGAGTGTTTCTTGGATCTTCATAGGTCTGCTTCGGAAAGATATGAATGCACTTACTGAAGTAACATCGTTTATTTTTTGGTCTGTCGATCAAAGGTTTCGTTCATCTGTCAAAAAACTTCTAAACAAAATAAGGTGGAATCTTAAAACTCGCACACAATATTTAGTTCTTGGACTATTAAATAAGTAAACAAGGGCAAAAAAAGAAAATTCTTCATGTTAGACGTGGGGTATCGTTATCGGTATAAATATGTTGGGTATCCCATATTTTTATAACAAATACTAAAAGGAGTTAAATAATGCAAAGCCATTGAAAGCTGTTTCAAAATCACGCACTTTTTTTGAGAAAGTAATCCCAAACGGATCGAATTAATTATGTACTGTTGAGACACAATTGTAAAAAATATTAATGCTTATATTATAATTCAATATAATTGATTTCTTTTAAACGAAATTGCTTATTCTTTTTTAAATTTGCATGTTTTATTTTTAAATCAGAAATATTTATTTTGTTCGGATAGTTGGAATATATGATGTTTCTTCCTCTTTAATTTATCCCAAATAATATTCCAAATGCAAAATTGAGTTTGTTTTTACATTTGTCTATTTTCACGCTTGAATTACTCAACGATTTATTTTAAACTTTGCGTACATAGCGTCAACGGTACAGAATGCTTTCAAAATCAACGAACACAAAATTCCTCGTATTATGTGTATGTCAAACTACTTAATCGTTTCCAATGTTAATTAGTATATTATTTCTTTAATGACAACCATTTTTTTAAATTTTATACGAGAGAAAAGTTACGTGTCGAAGTTAACTTTTTTGCAGATATTATTAAAATGTTTCTAAATCTCTCATTCAGAATCTCTCCTGGGAATGTCACTTAAGTGAAGGTGATTTTAAAATATTTATACATAATTATCTAAGTAATATAACTCCTTCAACGCGGTTTGATTAATCAATGGACTCGTAATATATATCTCCTAGTCAATCCCACTACATTGTTATTCAGAGTGGGGACTCCATTCTGGTATCAGTGTCCCTAACTTACCATAACTATTACTAAATAGTAAAGTCTTTCCCCTCTATTTAATTGTCAAGATTTGTGTCTAGTCACAAATTAATATTCACTTACGGCCAGCCTTGATCTTGCAGAATAGCTTTTCAACAAAGTTGAATATCTTCAAGATTTTTATATTTGTTATATTTAGAGCCACATACAAATTTATCACATCTCTGAATTTAGGTAGCCATTCAGATGGATAAAGACCGGCAAAATTTTTAAATTTTGTCGCTGCTTTACAATGTCTTAAAAATCTTATACTTTCTCTTGTTTTGTTGCTAGGTTTACAGCTCTACCAGTCTATTGGGCATACGTTCTGATAATATTTTCACCCTGCTTATCCCCAAGCATATTCTTTCTACAAGCATTCAGTCCCTGTTTATATTGCCAAGTTATGGAACAAACTCTCTTTCGATGCTACATTTTCACCGTCCACTTACGTATTGAAAATGGTATGAAAAACTGCACTCTCTATGTTTCAGCTTTTTTAATATAACTCTCCCTTAGTCTTTCTTGTTTCCTTCTTAACCCTGAATTTTATTCTAAACCTGTGGATTCTGTTTTAATGTTGGGATACTAACAAGGAATACATTTTTTCATGTTCGTCTGTCCATCGTTTATCCATTTATCCATGCACAGATCTGATACAGTCACACATTTATTACCATTTTAAACAAGTATACATGAAATTTTGTATCTCAAAATATATCTATCAAAATAATAACAAAAGCAAGATGTTGAATGCAACATACTAAAAAATTGGGTGCGAATTAATTTTTTTTACCCTGTTGAGCAGGATATCGGTTTTTCAAAATAAAATTGCGTTCTTTGTCATTTTTCCCTTTTTAATCCTGTGTTTGTGAAATAATAACCTTCAAAATAACGTGCGATGTCACTCTCTCTAATTTTTTAGTAGTCCGTATGAACGATTTGAAATTATTCCACATATTAATATTTAATCATATTTGTTAGTTAAAATTATTTCGTATAACTTCCATGAAAAGCTGATATATTGCCGATTTCTAAAACTTAAAATTGGCTTCTACCAACAAGTACTTCAATGCTTTCATTAACTTTAAAAGAACAGAGACTTATTAACATTTTTACCGTAGTGCATCAAGTCTTCAAAATTGTCTTCGAAATAAAATTTAAATTAATTTTTTGAAAGAGTATACCGTTTTATTTAGTAATTATTTTTTTGCAAGAAAGGATCGTCCTGTTTTTTTATTCCATTAAAGCTTAAAATATTTTTTTAATAAATAACAGTTAAGTCTGTCAAAGACATAAACGTTAATTGTGTACCACTAAAAAGAATCTATCAAAATATAACTACCAGTTATTTTGGTAAAATAATACCTGTTATGCTTTAAATATGTGAACGAATTAAATTTACTAAATGAATTAGCCATAAAGTGTGAAGCAAAATAACTTTTACATGACGAAATGATGAATATTATCTTAAATCATAAAAATTAATATAGACCAGCATTCAGTAATGATAGGTATGTTATACGCAATGCGTTGCCAATACGTGGCAGCTTTTGCCTACTTGATTGCATAATTCATAACGAACATCTGATAAAAAAAAATTATCCGTCCCGGATTTCAAAAGAAATACTTTGAGAATCATTAATAAACTTAACCCTTAATTCTGTATCGTAATCCAAATCACTCAACGAACGGTATGCCCGGCATATGGAGGGAAGGTGTAGGGAGGTATTTGAAGCGTTGAAAATAGTACTGCGCTGACACCAGTGGGAGATATACGTGCCAACAAACAACGCGTAAGTTATACCCGACCTCACACTCGGTGGACCTATTTGACCCCAACTTTTGATTATTTAAAGATTATAACATATGTATTTATTTATATCTATATATTTAGAGCTGTAATCACAAATAATGTCTCATTAAGAAAATTAATGACGGCTTATTGACCTTTTCCAATGATACGGAACAGGACGTTATTTTTAAGGAGGAGGATACCGATATCTTACCTCACAATATAATGAAAGAAAAATTAGTTTTGAGTGAGACGAATGAAGTACATGGATCCTTTTTTAATTCCAAGGAGGGGACAAAGTAGAATAAAGACTATTCCCGATCGAACAACCGTCCAAGAACTAAAAACATCATTACAAATCCTCGGAGCCTAATAATGTTGCTAAAAATGTACAAATACGAGTACGAGAGAGACATTTCTTCTCGTTGACCCCGTGCTCAATGATATACTTATGTACACAAATAATCATATAATTATCAAACGAATATCTTGTGGCGTTGAAAAAAAAAGTATCACATGAAAGATCAAGTGTGAGCGAGTTGGAATCGTTTTTGGGACTTGTGTACACAAAAGGTTTTAATTCCTCCAACAGGCAGAATCTCAACGATTTATGGTATACAGATAGCACCAGCATAGAAATTTTTAGATCTACAATCGATTCACTTTCTGCAAAATCGCCCCAGATTTGATGATAGAAATACTCGGGACGAGAGAAAAACTGTTGACACCTTGGCGTCTATAAGAAATTTATTCGATGGATTTATTGACAACTATCCGGTGGACTATACACCTTTAGAATATTTGACGATTGATGAAATGCTGCAATCGTTGGGAGGTCATTTTGGGCTCCTTGTGTTTATAACAAGCCAGCAGAATACGGTAAGAAATATATGAAATCGTTGATGCCAAGACATTTTATTTTCTCAAAATAAAAGTAAATGCTCAAAAAGAACCTATCGGACAATTCAACGCAGTAACAAATCATATGACATCATGGACCGTTTAAAGCAACAGAGGCTGGTCGAAATATTACTTTTGATAACTGGTTTTCTGGATATCCGCATTCATATTGATATCTCAATCTAAAGATGTGCAGAAATGTTGTGCGGAGAAGCTACCTAACGGTTACATTTTTTTAACGTCAATTTCGAACGCTCTATACTCCAGATTTTACTCGCCATAAAACTTTATATCGGGCGCTATATTTAAAAATCGATTCTTAAGTACTTAACTCCAATAATCCCTTTAATAAAAAATTATTGCAATATTTAATCTTACAATTTCCCGTTTTGGACAGGCAGTCATTTTAATTCCTCTCAGTAATTATTTTGTTAGGAATAGGTGAGAAGAAATATACTGACCCAATCTGTCAGTCTGACAGGATGCTGTCATCTACGCTATCGAACTACGACGCCTTTAATTTTATTTTCATAAAATTACCCCAATAAAAATGTAAAAGTTTAGTTTAGGCGATGAAATGTATTTTTTGCTCGTTCACCTGCGATTATGAAACCTTTGCAGACGTCGGAAGCTTGCGGTCGTCAGGAAATCCTTTATGTTCCTCTGTTGTGGATGTGGTTTAGGCCACTTTCAAAACATTAGAATATTTAGCACAAATTTATACCCATGTGCTTAAAAATTTGTAATTTAAGTTAAATTAATGAGAATAAATGTATTTTTAGCCTATGGTATAGAAGATTTTTCTTCTATGGTATAGAAGAAATATACTTTTAGTGGAGGAATTGAATTGAATGCGATTATACACGGTTTGTCGAATTTTAATATTTTGTCACGGAATGATCTTTGTTGCCTTTAATTTTAGTGAAAAAATATAAAAATGATGTTTAATTTTAAATATGGAACCATTTTGTGCATGTTGGTGCAATTTGTAATATTTTCACTATCTTTTTTAACGCTAAGTAATAATATTGAATATTAAGTAATATTAATACACCCAAATAAAATATTTAGCGGTCATTAACATATTATTTTTTTTCCTATCAATATCATTAAATCTATGGGTAGATAGTTAGGTAATGTAACTCGACCATTTTAGTACTTATTAAACCTTAAGAATCAATCTAATTTGTTGAAATATTTAAAACAAAAGTAAAAAATATTTAAATTAGGTACGTTTAACAATTGCTTTAAATACTTTTAACCATAATTAAAATTGTTTCTAACCTTAAATTACCTCTATTACTTCGATGTTGCACGTGCGTCACAGCCAGTTACAGGCAGTTTGAATATTTGTTAAGACGCTAAATAAAAATATAATTTTTTAAAGAAATTGTTTAAATTACTCTTATCGTTTCTAAGGAGTATTTAAAGAAAAAAATATTTACATAAAAATTTATACACAGGTAATTACCTCATAATGGGTTTCTTCTATGATTAAGTATGAATATCTTTTTTTATTGTAAAAAGCGGTTAAATTTTTAATAGTATAATTTTTGTATGACATACGCCATTTTTTAAAATGGTTTGCCAATTCTATGTAGTACCATTTTTTCACCACAAGCAGTTAAAGTAGGATTAGGAGAATAGCAAAAATCTAGAACGTACGTTTTTGAATTTTTATTGTGAGAACCATATTAGTCAACCATACAGTTGTCATTAAATGTTTTAATTTATTCAATAAGCTTTGTACTCAACTAAACTTAATTACGAACGAAAATAACAATCAGACTTAATTTAGCCATGCCACTTGAAAATCAACACAAATTGCTAATCTTAACAAATTTTTAAAAAGTGTCTATATCTTGAAAATTAAGAGATTTTTATAAAGGTCAAATTTTGTCAATAACATAGTCATAGCTTGGCCTACTTTCTTTCGGTCCGTCCTTGACTTACGGAACACTTGTGTGTATATAAGTATATATGTATATATATATATATATATATATATATATATATATATATATATATATATACACACACACACATATATATATACATATATATATATATATATATATATATATATATATATAAATGTGTGTGTGTGTGTGTCTGTATGTACATTTATATGTTAATGTATAAAACTTATGAATCTCTATGTAAATAGATTACGTTGATGACAAGTAAATGAATTTTTTCCACTTCAAACTTATAATTTTGAGTAAAGCAATATTAAGGTAATAATTTACACATGTTTTTATATATCACGTACTTGAGGTGAAGAGAGGAGGTAAATTCGCTTAAGCCATGTCGCTGACGCTGCAATTGGCTGTTTATATTTTCTTAATACCATGGAGGAAAAAGCTAATTTTTTTTAATTAATAATAGAGTGGTAAACTTTGCGTATTTTCCGTTTGTGTGCCTTGTGTTTTTAATATATATATATATATATATATATATATCGATTAGTATTAATGGGTGCTTCCTTGCTTTTTACTTCATAGAATGTCTTTTTATAATATTAAACCCTTAATATTAGCTAAACGGAACAAGGTAATTTATTTCAAATAATTTTTATTCGGTAATACATACTTGAATATCTGATAATTTTTTATAGTATACATATCCTATTATAAGTTTTATTAATATTTAATTTTGGCAAGTCTCTTTATTACTTTTAATCATTTTCAGCGTTTACTCTTTTGTATAAAAAATTAGTTCTAGCAAAATTAATCTTAAATAACTATGTATTTAAAATATTTATTTTCATTCACCAGCAACTGAATTAAATCCTTCATCTTCAGCAGTTCGTTTGCAGATAGTTACGTTGTATCGATAATTTGAAATTCTTTCCATAAACTACAAAATACCTTATATCTGAAGTAGTTTATTTTTTACCACTCGCGGAAGTGTGCTTTATTATCTATTAGAGCGCCAGCCTCGGGTTTTGATGGGAGCACAACTCACGCAATTTTACATGTAATCAACTTTTAATATGCCTTGTCGGGAAAAAGAGATATTCCCTGACTATTTTTTAATTTCTTATATTATTTATTATGGTCTCAATTTGCCTTAAATAAAAAATAACACATCCCTTGGTCTGGGCATATGTAAGTATAAGAATATGCTGCAGAACGCAAATCTTTATTTATATTGACCGATGTTATTATTTTTTCAATCGATTGGTTAACGAAAAAAAAGCTTATTTATTTTCACAACGATTCATCAAAGTGTTTAATTTTTATTACTAAAAGAAACATTTTTAAGTACCCGTGCCTCAAAGCGAATAACGAAAACCTTATAAGATCACTCGCGTGCCTGCTCATCACAGATGAACTTAAAATTTGTCATATAATAAAACAAATTAACATGCGAGACAAATTAAGTAATAAAAAAAATCGATATATTTGTATCTTTGGAAAAGACTAATTAAAGAACTTCCACAACATTTTTTCATAATTTTAAGCTTAGTGAATATCCTGAAAAATTAATCCCCCTCCTATTTCCGAAACAATCCGAAATAAAATTATGAAAAGAAAATATTTAGAGACATACTAACAGGTGACAGAAAAACTATAAAGTTTCTATATCAAAATGTGCAGTAGGCAATATATTTGCGTTATGAGAAACTGATAAATGTAAATAGTTTAATACATGTACCATGAACCTTTAAATATTTATGAGCCTAAATGCGTAGTGACCACCCGTAGTGGAATTCTTTCTCGTACGTGACAGATTTCTTGTGCTCGGTGAATGTTCTCAATTTTTTATGTGCCTTCCTTTTTACCTCTTCTCACTACCCCTACTGTTGTTAACTCTAACAACCAGCATAGTTTGATATTTAGCTTTTCCTTCCAATTATAATATTTAATAAAAAAATTAAAAAATGCGGTGCATTTTCTCTTAGTTCTACTAACGATTTTTCCTTCTAATATGTAACTGTCGCCGAAATTTAGATACTAATTTTTTAGTATTGTAATATGGCGTTATACTGTAATTCATGGTTAATTTATATTTGTTTTCGTTAGCAAAAGTTAGGACGTAATATTATTTTTATTTATAATAACTCATACTTACTAATATAATAAACAATTGATGAACTCCAAAACATTGAGGTTATCGTATTTGTTTATTTTGATCACGGGAAATCATCTTTCTCCTTCATTCGTTATATGTCAGATATACAGACTTTTATTAAATCGGCATAATATTTTAGGAATAAGCTTTTCTTTTTCATAATCAGAAATGTATGCCGTATTCTATAAAATTCTGTACTATATCTAGGAATATAGTCTTGGAAATAAGCTTTTTCCTTTCTTAATTTGAAATGTTCCTGTGTTTTATCAAAGTCTTTACTATGTCCAGGTATATAATAATAGAAAGAAACTCTTTCTTCTCTTAATTAGAAATGTGTACCGTATTTTATCAAAGTCGATATTCGGTCTAGGGATATAGTTTAGGAAATAATCTCTTCTCTTTTTTAATGATAAATGTATACCGTATTTTATCAAAAGTTTATGTCAGATATAGGGAAAGGTTTTGGAAATAAGATTTTTCCTTTCTTAATTAGAAATTTACGCTGTATCTTGTCAAAGTCTGCGCTGCATTTAGGAATATAGTTTGGAAAATGACTTCTTCCTCTTTATAAATGGAGACATGTGCCGTTTATCAAAATCCTTTTTTGTTTTTTCATAAAGAAAATTTTGCAAAAATTTACCTGGTGCTTCAGCAATAGATTATAATTTTGGAAAATCTAGTAATTTTTGAATGCAAGAAGTTTAGAATCCAAACAACCCAGGATTGGCAATTAACACAGAACAAAAAATAAAATATAATTTGTACTCGTAATGCAAAAAAAAACTAAAATCTTCCTTCATAAACTCGCATATAATATATTTATATAATAAGGGGTAAACAAAATTACGGTGATGTTTACTAATTCATTTCAAAAGTAATAAATTATGATGGCTTTTAAAAATAAAACATAAATTATTAACTGATATTGACATTTGTCTTGTCTTATTATCACAATGAATGTTTTTTCGCTCTTTACGAAACTTATGTGGCATTTTTTCGAAGACTTGCAAATTTCATGGATTGGCCCGTTACATAGGTATATAGAGGATATAACGAGACACATTTTTAACTTTATGCCATCTTACTGATCTAAAAAGTCCATAGAAAAAACCGTTACAATCTATTATGAAAGATAAAGTTACAAAAAATACAAGATCTTATAAATAAAACTTGAAAGAATATTTTTTTTATTTTCTTTACATAAGAGTTTAATTTTTTATTGCTACAGTACCTGGGCCATTACAATATGGACTTTTGACTATCTCCCTTCGTTCAGTATTATAAGCAAGAACCTCTGCTCATGATACATTTATTTTAATCACAAAAAATTAGGTAATTATAAATTTAACAAAAAATTAAATACCGATGGTGAAACAATTATTATATTTGCAATTAATTTAAATCAAGTAAAGCGGAAGGTTTAAATATATAATATTTCGTCTCAAGATATTAGAGATCACAGAGATATAACTGGAAATAATTAAGGAAGAGATTTTAAATATAAAAAAATTTCTCTAAGTTGCGGATACTGAGACATAATTTAAAAACACTAAAGCATAAATTTTGAATATAGAATAAATTTTATTTCCATGTACGACTGAAAAGAGATATATCATTTATGACAAATATATTTTGTCCTAAATTCTAAATTCGATTAAAAATATGTTTATATTTTTCAACCCACAGTTACTGTCTATCCAAACTCTTTCGATATTCATATCAGCATTCACATCACGTTATTATATTAACGTGTCAAGTTAGCACAATACGTCTCACGTATGCGCATCAAGTTGTTGAAATTGAGTTGAGTCACCTGAGGGCGAGTCGCCAGACATATCCGACAATATTTATGATGGCCATAAACATATAATTTTACGACAAACACGAACAAATACGTGTCAAGATTCCAACTAAGCTACGTACAGCATGGGAAGAATGTTTTATTAATTTTACACGTCGATGCTTTTAATCAATGACAATCATTGGAGGATGTTCTAAAATTTACGGTATAGTATATATTTAAAAAGAATTTGTTCCAATATCCCCATAATATTCCGTAAAATTAAATAATTAAAATTTCAAGAAGAAAGTACATATTTTAATGCCTTTACATTTATTCAATGCGATAGATGAGGCTTACTACAATAGGATGTTTTTATGCAATAGGATTGATATCGACTTGGTTTTTGTAGAGTCATAATCTAAATAATTTATTATTAAAGCTGTTATATTTAAAATTTATTATAAATATTTATTTTTAGAAACTTTGTTTACGAAGTTTCAAGAGTTATGGTTTTTAGATTTTTAACGAGATTTGCCCTTTTATAGCAGTTCTTTTAAATCGGTAATTTTGCAAGAAATTTGGGTTTAAGTAACACATTTTTAGAATACCTTAAGGCTATAGTTCGTCTCTGGCCATTTAATTTTTTATGATTTTTATCTCGAAAGGAAAAAGGACATTCATAATATCACTCATATTCGTCTGTCTTGTACATATATTTTATACATAAATTTGAAATTTTGCATATTAACTCGCATATATCTGAATATGTTGACATGGAAACTGTAAAGGAGGTAAATGGAATACTCATTTTTAAGTGCTTTTCTTATATGGGGATCATATAAAGAATAGCTTGCAAGGATTTTAAAATTATTTAGAACTGCATGTTCTAAATATTTTCTTAAAAATATTTCTTAAAAATGTGTTAATCCACTCCTCTATCTTCAGAATTAAAGAAGTCAAAACTATAACAGCGTTTCTAGTAGCTTACCCGACGCTTACCGTAAGAAAATAGTGGTAATTTTATTTAAATATCTATCCAAATGCTTGAAATTAATACTGAAGTTTTTACGAATATTTGAATAGAAATGTATATACATATGTGTGTGTGTGTACAAGCTTAAAATTTGCTATACTCAGAAATAAGCCAAAAATATATATTCCTCGCCCTTTATTTCTGAAACTGCACAACTAAATATTACGAAAAACTTGAGTTTTCTAAATCCCATCCAGTGGCTGTAGGAAAACTATAGCAGTGATTGTAGGTATTTAATTTTTGATACATGCATGATAATTTTACGCCCACATAAGAAACAATAATACAATAACGTTTTCCTGTATTCACAGTTTTTTTTCAGAAATCATATAACGTAGAATCTAGAAATTAGCCATAATTATATATTTTATTAACGCACATATTTTTCACTGGGTTTTTTAAATTATTTATATAATGATTAAAGGAGTAAATAAGGTCTTTTATATTTATTTTATTTTATTCGTTACTTGGGAGCGTCGCTTCAAATATATGAAGAAAACACTAAGCCAAAATTACGCAAGAACCAAGATTCGATAAATCTGACTAGAAGATTACAGGAAAACTGTAACGATTATCCAAGAGCTTGCAACTTTTTAATGGTACCTATGTATGTGCCAAGTATATGTGCCAAGTTTTCACTCCCGTGAAAGCTACAGTTGGCAGTATATTTACGTTTTTAAAAATAATGTTTATAAATAGTTTAATGAAAATAATGCACGCTTTTAACTGTATGTAAATTCCCCAATGTTTACGGAATCCTCGTACTGCGAGCTCAGCACAATATTTTATTTTTTAACCAATTTTCTGCATTATCTCATCAAATATCTTCTCACAATTTTCTTTTTGACATCATTTCATGATCTCTCGTAAGCCACTCTACATGCTTCATTTACAATTTTTCTCTTATTCATTCCTTTATAGTTCATGCAAATCGTATTTGTTGTAAATCGTATTTGTTTTGGCTTGGTTTACTCCTGAACCTGCTTTATTGTTTATAAATAAATATTATCGTACCTTTTCATTTGTAAAGAAAAATGTTAAATGCTTACATATTTACAACCTTTATCTTATTAACTTAAAAAAATATAATTTTAATTATGTGTTGTTTATAAAATAACTAATATAATTCGTAATATATAAACTCTAAATTCAAAATAAATGTACTAAATAGCCGATCTCGTCGCTTTCGTAACGAACGTTGACAAAGCTATAACATATATTTAAATTACATGAACGAGAAAATTTAAGATCTTATAACTTTCGTGTCTTGCTGGTAATTTGCTCACTATAAAACAATTTTTCTAGCCAGTCTTTTTAGCTAAAAAGATAGCGAAATTTATTGACGAGCTAAATTTGGGAATTTTGTATTCACATTTAGGCGAATCGTGGACAATATTATCAATGGATGTTTTTATTTAAATATATATATATATATATATATATATATATGTATATGCGCGTGTGTGCGTGCCTGCGAGGGTGCATGCCTGCGTGCGTCCCTTCTCCCCCTCACGTCGCGTTCCTCATTCTTGGGGACCGTGAAATCGCCGATTCGAAATTAATTTTGCACGCACGATTTTTTGTCTCTCGTGGGCGTGGAGAAAATATTATTTATTAAGAGGTTGTATAAATTGTAATTGTTACTGGCAGGTGTAGTGTATTCTGGCACATAAAAACGAACGTAGTATGTTTGAAATTTATTCTTTTTGAATAAAAATACTCTTTCACTGAAAAAACGTATTTTTGACGGTAAATGAAATCCAACTCTTATTAAGTTCATTTTCATTTGTTACGTTTTTTATTTAAACGAATAAATTTTAATTAAATTTCTGCTGTTTGTTGCATTAGTTCACTTCTGTTTGCTGTTCTAAGTATGGTTGAAAAAACGATAAGAGCTAGTAAAATTATTGCGCTGCTTGAAGAAGTCTGTAGACAATATTATGTGTCTCAGCAGTAGGATGTGAGCCATTCCACCATACAAAGGACCTGGCAACGATACCAAAAAACAGACCCCGTCAGTAGAAGGCCCGGTTCTGGAAGAAAACGGTGCACTAAGCCACGGTACGACCGCTTCATAGTCAGTCAAGTGCTACGAAATCGTCAAGTTACATACGTGGATCTCAAACAGAACTTCGAGGACATCAGAGGTACACGAGTAAGCCTATGGACAGTCAGAAGGAGATTTCAGGCCGTCGATATACGTAGCTATTGCCCAGCTCGAGGCCCTACTTTGCTCCGTGAGTATCGAGTTGCAAGATTGAGATTCGCTCAAAATTTTTCGTCATGTACTCCACAAGGCTGGAATATTGTTTTATTCTCCGATGAAGCTCGTATATCGATTAGTTGTGAGGATCGACGTTAGCGAGTCTTACGAAGACCTGGAGAACGCTTCGGAGAAGTGTGTTTTGAGGAAATCACCCCTTACGGTGGAGGCTCCGTAATGATTTGGGCTGGTATTAACTCAGATGACCGTACCAAATTAGTTTTTTATTGAAAATGGCACAGTTAATACGCAAAGGTACATAACAGAAGTTCTTATTCTTCATGCCCAACCCGCATTTACTGGAGTTGGAGGCGAGTTCATTTTTGGAATGGGAACGTATTTCTCAGGAAATGATAGAAAACGTTGTCGAAAGCACGCCTAGCAGATTAAGCGATTGATTTTAGCTAGAGGAGGCCGTACTCGTCACTAAATTTTCAAAGTTTATGTTAAATTTATAAAAAATATTCAAAAAGAAACTTTAGCCATTTTTAATGTACCAGTATGAAAACGCTCGTCTGTGAACTTTACATGTTTTTTTTATTTATTCGCATTTTTAATGATGGAAGTAGGTAAAAACGATATCTCAATAATAAAAAATAATATTCTCATCATATCGCCATATAAAATGCATCAAATAATAATAAAATAACTATGATATGGTGTATTCCCATAAGTGCCCGTTTTTTTTGCAAGAGTTTACATATATATATATATATATATATATATATATATATATGTATGTATATATATATACACACACACACACGTATATATATATATATATATATATATATATACACATATAAATGTTTGTGTGTGTGTATGTATGTATGTATGCGCATATACCTTATTGTTTAGGATGGAAATAACGCCACAATGCAATGTGTCACCAATATAATTTTTGTAATTAGATTGATATGTAAAATTAATATTTCTTTATATCGGTCAGCAGGTGAAAACGAACAACGTTGTTGGGTGTTTCATGAATAGATCTAAATGTAAAGTCGTTTCGAAATGTTTATACCCATTATTCGATACCACCTTAGATGGTAGGGAAGCATTATAAATGCATAAATGAAACGATGAACTAAACATAATCAAAACCAGTCTTAACTGAGTGAGCCAACCCTGGACGTGATCTTCATCTTAAAATTTAATCATTGCAGCAAACAGGCCCACGCCCTCAGACCGACGTTAAGCCAAAAATATAATTCGGAAAACGATCGTGCCGCCAATAAATTGGTGGCCCGTTCACACCAAAATAGGTTTAATTTCTGTCAACAGTTCGCGGTAAAAGTAAATAAACGTCGCTTACTTCTAATATACGGTTATCGCGTTTTACAGGTGCGGCGCGGCCGGTTTCGCACCACCGAACATATCTATTATTTATATCCACATAGACAGTGCGGTCAAGCGAGCGTAGATACAAAACTCAGTCGCTATGCAATTTTTGAGTTGCGAAGAATCGCGAAATTGCCGTTAAAAATTTACTCACCGTCGAACCACACATGTAAAAATATTATGTCAGTTATATATTTATTTATACATATTATATATAAATATATATATATATATATATATATATATATATATATATATATATATATATGTATAAATAGGTGTATTACATTGCTACTTTAGCTAGTATTGTAATATAGTAGTCATTTGTGAGGCGTCATGAAACGATATTTTGGATCATTTAATAGAAATATGTGTGAAATTATAAAATTACGCCAAAAAATGAATTTATTTTCTATTTAAAATTTTAGCAAACTCTTGACTTAAAGCAAATAAATAGACTAACACATAGGTGTATAGGAGTTGGAATAGGAATAAGATTTATATAAAAATACCAGCAATATAATATTTGTCAGCAAAATAATTTTTTTTCGTCGACGATGGGTCTGGATAAAATCATTAAATTGTACGAATTTTTTAGCGTTTTTTAAGGTTTGCATTTATTTATGATTATTTTTATAATTTTGTATATATATAATAATTATTGTATGAATATTTGGTATATAATGGTAAAAAACGGTTAAACAGGTTAAAAAAACGGTTAAAGAGGTTCTATTAGAAAATTGTGCTTTATTACAGGAAAAATATTAGGCAAATAGCGGATTTGAAGAAAGTTTGGGTTCAAAAAAATTGTGTTCTATTATATTTTTTCCATGTTTTTTTGTTTATTAAGTATTTTTTCATTAGAAATATCGATTTTATTATTTTTATCGTAGGATGAAACGAACTTTTATGCAAAATTTAAAAAAAATGTTCGGTCTAATTTTTTTTTAAATGTCTCATTTTTAAAAACATCAGATTTTTTATCAATTTACAGGACTCAAAAAATAAGGATTGGGTTCATTGAAGTAAAAAATGGAACCTTTAAATAAAGATGCATATGGTGTAAGATCTTGAAATTTGACTCGTCGGTAAAGCTTATCAATGCGCATATATTTCAATAGCAATGATGCTTGAAAATAAAAGAAAATTAAGATTTGCAAATTAAGTACTTACTTCAATGTATTTAAACGCCGGGTTTCAATTGAAAGAACAACTTATTACGATCCCAAAACTATTTTTCAAAAGTTTATGTAACACACCACATTTCTAGAGATATTGCTGAAAAGGTCAAAAAATATTAGATCCATCACTCGCTATCTCCAGCACTGGTTCCTAAATTTATCTCTACACAAAAGTGTACCAGATGACTTTATCGATAAATTTTTAAAAAAATTGTGATATTTTGCTCTGGTGAGAAATATACAAAGGATATTTTGAGATAATAAAAACTAATAATAATATTCGTACGTAGTTTAATAGAAAACTTTCGTGGTACAAGTCTACTCTAACTTCACGGGTTTTATTCACCCACGGTCTTAACAACTTTTACCTATTTCACTCAATTTATACTTTATTAATTCCACTCGATTGAATTTAACTTCAAGTTGGTAAAAACAAGATTAGCTTATTGCAATTTGAATAACCCGACTTGAAACGTTTTCGGTTGAATTGTTCAACCATACTGCCAACTATTAAACCAATTGACCGCTGTCTACCTTTGGGAGGGTTGTAAACTTCTATCTAGAGCGTATTAAAGACCGAATATTATTGTAAATGTGTAGTTTCACTGTGTTTTAAATTAAAACAAAAGTCTTTTAGGTAATGGAATGCATTTTAAACGCTAATGAAATACGTTAACATAATTATTTCAACCAAAGTGTTTGTATTCTTAAACTCGTAAGGGAAATCGCGAAGCCGTTATTCAGTCGCCGTTAGTCAGCCGTTAACTTTTGGAAATAGAATTTATTTCAAATGGAATCTAATTTATTCCAAAAAACCTTTCCACATATTCCATAAGAAAATGAACAATGCTATTTATTTTCCACAAAAATATAAAATCGTTAGGGGTGAGTTATAAACCGCATATAATTGAATATATTTGGCGTTAATTTGGCAGAAATTTATTATTCACAATTAAATTAAACTACGTCATGTAGTATTATTTCTATTTTTTTAAATTTCTTTACCACGACCTAGGTTTCGTTATATTACATCTTCAGGTGGATTATTAACAAAAATCTTTGCTAATAAAAACCCATCTGAAAATGTTGTAATACAACGAAACCTAGGTCGTGGTAAAGAATTTAAAAAAAGTAGAAATAATACTACATCACGTAGTTTTATTTAATCGCACACAATTGTTTAAACACTTGGAATCCATTAAATTGTTAGAGGCATGTCTGGGATGGATTGTAATATAAAGCAATCTCCAAGATCTTGCCTATAAATAGACAAAGTGCACCCTAGTTGTCTGCCTTCAAAAGTCGTTTGAAAATACGGCATCCAGCATAATTGGGCAGATCCTAACCCCTTCCATTATAAC
Organism: Druceiella hillmani; assembly: GCA_039881145.1. Taxonomy (NCBI): domain Eukaryota; kingdom Metazoa; phylum Arthropoda; class Insecta; order Lepidoptera; family Hepialidae; genus Druceiella; species Druceiella hillmani. The sequence goes on from JAYKKI010000137.1 coordinate 2,452,505, forward strand.
CTATCCTTTTTCTTCCCTACTCCTAATGTGTCGTTTTACTTTGATTTTTGATTAATATTATTCTATTGAATATATTTGGCGTAAATTTTGTAGAAATCCAATATTCGCAATTAAATGAAAATACGTGATGTAGTATTATTTCTACTTTCTTTAATTTCTTTACCACCACCTAGGGTTTGTTGTATTACAACATCTTCAGGTGGGATATTAGCAGAGATCTTTGCTAATATCCCGCCTGAAGATGTTGTAATACAACGAAACCTAGGTCGTGGTAAAGAAATTAAAGAAAGTAGAAATAATACTACATCACGTAGTTTTATTTAATTGGTAATATTATTCTATTATTCCATTAGTTACTATACTTACAAGTGTTTGTAAACAAACTGGCAGTATGTGAAATCAGAAATATATTTAGACGTACACGCCCTACTTGATTTTGGACGATTTTCTCAGTAATTATACGTCATTATTACTTATTTTAATTCATTACTTTCACACATATTACTATGGTAGCTATTTTAAAAAGTATAATATCTGGGATGATTTTCAAATTTCTAAACACCCTATTTTTTCATTAATTTAGGTTGACTAGTATTTAAAATATGGGGGAGACATTTTTTTGCATATTTTTAAGTACATACATAAAGATAAACTGCCTTAAATTGTGAAAAAAATATTTAGAGGTCCTTGTTATTAGCAATTATGCATAAGGTACCCCGCACTATGTATGGAATTAAAACAATTTTGTTCGAGTATATTTTTAGTCGCCCCACTTATAAATTCCATATACATACCTATTTATGAGTGTTCTCGCTTGATATTTGTGCGAGTTAACGTTTATTATTATCATGAGTACTCTAATAAGGGTTCTGTCTTCTTTTTTGACTTAAGGTACGTTATCATTTACTTTCGGTAAATGAATATCAGTAATTATTTGGGAAAAAAACCTATAGAAAATGAGAGAAGTTAAATAACTTAGTTTCGTATATAAGTTTTAGAAAATAAACATTTGGATACGAATTAATTAACGCAATATAATTGGTTGTCAGTAATGAGTTTTATTATATTCGAACGTACTTGATGAAATATTTTGATCTCTTTGCAATAGAATGTCATCTTTTAATGGCGTTTTATTGACCAAGATATTGGATCGTAATAAATCAAGGTTTGATGAACCGTTATTATTTCTTCAATTAATGACTCATGTGCACGCATACGAGCAAGAAATGTACAGAAATTTCTTTAGGAGACTCCTATACACTCCCAACTTCTAAATGTGATACTTTGCAATATTAGCATTTTTACTGTATGCAATACTAAATACTGATATAAACTGAACTGTGACTTTAGCTGCACAATATCAATACGCACATTTCAGTGCTGTCTAAAAGTTAGGTGTACGATTTTTTTTATTTTCTTTCCAAACACTGTTTCTGTGAATATTTAAATTGTTTTCTTGTACTTTATTCATACAGAAGTTTTCAGTTTTCCGTAACAAAAATGCGAATTGTTATATCACTTTCGGTTCATGTCTATCTGTGAGTTCCATCTATTTTTTTTCCTAATAACTAAACTTCTCTGTATGCAATATTAAACATATACAGAGTTAGTGTACAATTGTATTATATAAATTTCGAATTTTAATAAAAAACTGAATTTAAGGGGCCCAAATATAATTTGAGATACGAGATATATATATATATATATATATATATATATATATATATATATATATATATATATATATGTGTGTGTGTGTGTCTGTGTGTGTGTAATTTACTTCTATATCGTGCTTTGAATATTAAATAATAAACCTAGAAGTAAAATTATTCAACTTACACAACTACAAAGGGATTATTTGAACTTATATATATTATTAGACAAATGGTCAGTCTCTGTCTACAGCACTTAATTTTACAAAACGTATAAAGTTATTATCTACCGATTGCAACTTAACGGAAGTTCACTTCCCTTAAGGAACGAAGGTGTTTATTTACTAACAAACCTTTTCCCTTTACGACCTCATCAAACGAAGAGCTTAGCCGCGAAAATAAAATCTTTCTGTACAAAATAAATAGGACCGAAGTCGGTAGTCGCACTTATTACGTATACATATATATCTATATATAAATATATATAATCTATCCTCCCTATCACTGAAACTTAAATTCTTCAAAAAATGTCAACGATCTACTTAACGTCACAAATACGTAATTTTTTGTTTTAATAGAATATATTTGAACTTAATCTCTTCAAAACGCTTTCATAAATTTTTATGATAAAACTAGAAACACTTTCAAGTTTTAAGTACTTACTTCTTTGTATTTACTTTCTGAAGTGTGAGTTTTCAAAATTCTTGATCAGTAACGACACCCTGAGGCTAGACAGATGCCCGGGATGATAAATTAATATTATATAGCCTTAAGGCTGAGTAAGACGAGAGTAATGTTGGAAAACACTTGATATAATTAGATATTAAATATCTCTTAAAAAACTGATTTCAAAAAATTAGGTTTAGTACCTACTAAAGTAAAAAATAATTACCTCAAAATTGATACCTATTTATTCCCAATAAATAACTGAGTTACTTTGTGTCAGCACTACACAAACTTAAAGAAATTTTTAATTTAATTTAATATAAAATGTAAATTTAAAACTTTCACTTTTAACGTACCCACATATGGAATAGATTAATTTTGAGCTTATTTATAATATAAATTTTACATTTAGTTCAATTTAATTGGCGATCCTCGCACCGACTTGCAAAATAAATAACTCAGTTATTTATCGTTAATAAATAGGTACCTACATTGAGTTGTATATTTTTTACTTTTTAATACCTACTAAAAATATGTTTTATTTTCAGTGATTAATAATATTAATCATCAAACTATAACTAATATTCAATTATTTTCTTTTTTAGAATATTGCATAATTGTTAAAAGTTATGGACAAAAGCTAGTATGTAAATAATTCCCGCTTTATCTAAAGACAATGAAGAGTTCCACTCTTCATATCCAAAATCCAATACCGGATTTTGGAAAGTAATAACTACCACTTGAGGAGTCCCGTTCTCCATATCTGAAATAATATCAGACTGTAAAATAATAAACAAAATAATAATATCAATAATCAATAATAATATCAATAAACAATAATAATATCAATAATAATATGAATAATCAATAATAATATGAATAATCAATAATAATATCAATAATAATATCAGACTGCAAAATAATAAACGAAGTGACAACTAACCAGTAGCGAATACAATAAATCACGATTGAATTACTACCATCAGTTTAGGAGTTTCATTATTCATCTTCAGAACGATGGTCGATGGTACTGTTAATTTATTAATTAAAAACTACCAGTAGCAAATATATTAAATTATGGTTAATTGATTACCATTCGATAAGGAGTTCCATCATTTATCTCCAGAACGCCTCATCAGACTATGACATGGTCCATGGTGTAGTTATATTTGCATATTATAACTACTAATATCAAATATCATGAATCACATTTAATTTATTACCATCCGCTAAGGAGTTCTTTTGTTCATTTTCAGAACTCATTATCAGACACTGACCTGGTAAGTGGTGTAATTGTTTTGCAAAGTAATAACTATATGTAGCAAATATCTTTAATCATAGTTGGTTTAGTGCCATTTGTTAAGGAGTTCCATCATTCATTTCCAGATCTCATCATCAGTTCATAATTATATGTGTATATGACCACTACTAAAGTCCGAATAAAGAAAGGATTATCTATTCGGTAAGGAAAAATCGATCTATTCGGTAAAGAATTATTGCTGAATATGCATAAAAAAAGATTCCCGCGAATTGAGAACTTCCTCCTTTTTTTGAAGTCGGTCAAAAATAATCTCAAAAGTTTTAGGAATATTGACTTAAATTAGCTTTTACATGGGTAGTGGTATTTTTCTAAATCGATTTCTTTGCAGTTTGGCGTACATTTGGTATATATTATTTTGTTATTTAGCTGCCAAGGACGCTGTAGTCTTAGTTTTTCACGTGTCGATTTTTTACAAAATAAATTTAAATTTTCAATTAATTGATTTAATTTAGAAACTCTATTTTTTCAATATTTTTCATTTGGATTCTGATTTCGCAAATAAAGTAAACTACTTTAAAGTTACTTACAAAATTAATCATATAAAAAATTGAATTTGGAAAATTGAGAAATTAGTGCTTTGTGGGTTAAGGCGGAAGTATTTATCTCTAACCCCATGAAACTATCGCTAATACTATTTAATATATATGTCACGTCATCTTTTGACATATTGTAGTAATAAATTTTGCAAAACTGCATTCAGAATTATTTAGTGTTACTACACTGAACAAACGCATATGTATTTTGTGCCTGGAAAAAATAATTTACTTTAAACTGGTTTTTATTCCAATGTTATAATTTTTGGTCACACTGTAAACAAATATTTTTCGTGTAAAATTACCAGAGCGTACGTATTGTAATCAATTAAAATTGTTCATAATGCCTAAACGTGATGCAGAGTGTTATTCGAAAAGTAAAATTAATTAATATTAATAATTAATTACTAATTATTTCAAAAGTAACTTTTTCCATAAATCCAGTCTTGTATTCATTCGAGACATCTCTTTGAATTCAATGATATTTGCTATATTCTGTCGATGAAACACTGAGATCATATTAAAAACCATATAAACAAAAATACTTGTTTACATCGCTTTCAAGCGTCACATACGTTTAAACTTAGATTTTTTCCAGGAACTCTATTGTCTCTCGCAATGTAACAAACTATATTATCCAGTTAGGGAAATATATGAGAAATTTTTTTTATAGATTAAATTTTCATTTTTGTTTTAATTCATTAAAAATGTATGAACATATTTTTTATGTGAAATATCTAATGACTGGTTTGGATGAGAGTTAAAACATTCTGATAGTAAGTCGCGACGCGTTATTCAGCCAGCTTTGCCTCTTCTCAGCTAACAGTAGCATAATATTAAATGTATATTCTCAATACATTGTTAAGAAATATTTCTGCCATAAATTGTTTCATAAAAATTAAATAATGAAACTAAATTAATATTTTTGATTAACAGCTATCTGAGACTTGTTTTTTCGATTTTAGTCCCTTCTAACAAAAATAAATTCAATTTAAACAAATAAAAAATTTAGATGTTTCACACCTGTAAGGCGTTCCATAAGGATTCGCAATTTTTTCAAACAAAATTTTTCATGAAATTTACTCCGATTGTATTATATATTTCAACATAAAATAAATGAGGTAAAATTTCAGCCTGATGCACAGTGGTAAAAGTCGTGCGGTGGCGATTTTCATTTTGCAATATGGTTGGTGTATATTGCATCTTATTATTCCATTCTTAATTTTACCACTTCGACAACAGTGTAAATATTTTATTTCACATTTGGTGAAAGGCAATTTTACCCCTATTTATATTTTAGTATTTTTTGTACAATAAATTTTTTGTAATAAAGTATATTTGTGTTTTGCATATTTGTCACAAAGAAATTCGTTCTAATATCAACATGCATTTTTTGGGTTTGTATAAATTTTACAAATTTAAGTGAGTATTTCTTCTGAACATAGATCCCAAAGGAAACGTGTATAATCACTGATGACTCCGTGATAAAACGCCGATAACATCACGACCATTCTACCACGTTTTGAGCAGGAAATTTAATCGGAAATGAGATAAGCCGTGGCAAACGGATGTTACGGTCTTGCTGGGTCGCCATGGGATTTGTTAAAGGTGCGAAGAAATTACTATATTTGTGTTGCTTTGGATTTTTCCTAAGGAAAAAAATCATAAAATCTATATTTATGTAAAACGCAACGTCTCCCTCTATTTCTGTCTAATCGTCCATGACATGAATTCTACTAGACGTTACTGGATTAATTTTGACAATTTTTTTAATTTGACTATTATTTTTCTGTTTTTGCTATCGTGTCTTTTTTATTCTGTCATATTTTTAAATATAAAATATTGGATTATGTGTCAAAATTACTGCGACATATTAATACTTATGAGATGTGTCCTAGAATGCGGGCAAGCAGGAAACGCTGATGACTGAATGATTGAACCTTGCCATTTAATGAACAGGTTGAGTTTTTAATTTAATGGCTATTTAAACTAGATGGCTCCAAGATATATACAAAAAGTGTACCATAAACATTTAAAATAAAACTTAAATGATTGTATTCCACACCTTAAATTTCATTTATGAATTTGATTTATTTATTCCTCCGTGATTGATTAGTTTTTCGACTGTGGTTTTCACAAGATGTTTATTGATGCCTTCATTATCCTCGAAAAGCATGATAGTCCTTCGCAAGCAATGACTTTCTGTTGGAATCTAGATTGGACAAATCTCTTCTTAGCTATAAAGCGCCAAGACTTAGCAATAAGTAATCTAACGTTATTATTTACGAGATCCCACTCATTTTTCCAAGAGCAAAACGATGGAAAAAAGATCCAGTTACTTCTGCCAGAAGCTGTTATAGGATATAATTACAGTCATCCGTCCTTATATAAATGAATATCACTGTTTAAATTATTAATTTTGTTAAATTTTTTATTCTAAGCTTTTTATGTAATACGTAGATCAAAAATATTTCCACTTCCAGTTAAATCGTTAATTGTATTATGCTTCCGAAGATAAATTTTATGCTTCAAAACGATTCGTTAGAATTTTTAGAATATTTTTCTTTCTTAAATCGTTTAGATACTCTCCTCGAAAATATCTTTTGTTTTTAAAAATTTAAAAATTCTGAGTATCAACATGAACAAATTTTTATTCCAAGATATTCATTGTGGTCTAAATCAAAAATAAGGTTAAGACCAACTTCGATTAGAATTTTATGATAAAAATATACATGAGAGTAGTCTATCAGAAAATTCGTGCAGTTTAGGCATTGGTATGTGTTAATTACAGGAAATTCTACATAAACATTATGGCATCAAGAAGTATTATGCAAAACCTATAATTCAATCGGTATTCAAAAAACCATTGCCTTGATTTGTTTCGGGATATGCTTAAGAATTTTACCAAGGGCGAAACACTTGAAAAAAGATGATCACCTCATTCGTCGGATGGACGGGTTTTTATACAACGATTGATTTAGAAACTAAAAGAAGTGTTATCACAGACTAGTATACAAGCAATTGTTTGCTTGTTGTTTTGGAAAACATCGAGAACAGCTTTCTTGCATTGGCATGGAAGAAAGTGCTAGTAGCTAGCTTACCAGGATGCCTGCATACTTATACAGGTACACATATTTGTAAACTAATCTGAAGAACAATGGAATATTTGACCACTTCAAATATAGAAATTAAGGGTCATTTGGTACATCGTTTCGACTTTGCATCGTGCGATTTTTATTTATTCCCAAGAATAAAAGATAAACTGCGAGGAATACGATCCCTGGACGACGAAGAAACGGTAACTGTTTTACAAGTTAGGTATTATATTTTTTAAAGTTTTTGACAAGTTAGGTTTTATGTTTTTTTAAATTTATTTCCTGAAAACATTTGAGTGGAAATTTAAATATATACATTTTTATTATATATATCGTATTCGTCCGTAGTAGTTTCGGGAAATTAATGACTAACTTAATTAATTTAATTACGTAGGGAGTAACAAGTTCTTTGTAATTAGAAGTACGGATCAAATTAATAGAATTAAAGAGGATAAGCGCACTTTAGTCTAATTAACGGAATTCATAAATTTCTATGGTCACTTCTTGATTGAAATAATGTATCGGCTAATTATAATAATAACTTAAAACTTTTTAATTTTTTCATGTCATGATATTACATTAAAACAATCTTTTAACTTATCCACTTACGTATTTAAATAAAAAGTTCAGAACTTTATAAGCTGCTTTAGTAAAATATCGATTTCCTTCGATTGATTTTATTCGATTCAGTAACTCGCGACATTAATCTTCTTTCATTTGTTTTGTTTGTGCGCATCATAATCAATCAAGTTATTGGAAAAAGATCTAGATTGGTACGATTATATCATTACTGTGCCGTGATACAAGTTGTTGGTCACTGAATCCAAAATGTAATCTACATTATAAGCCGCATGCAGATCTACACTATAAGGCGATGAGCAGATATCACTCTACTCTGTTGTTCCGTAGAAATAGTATAGTTGCTATATTGTTCACCGGCACTATCTACACAGAGCAAAAATAAATAGTCACTTTGCACTTTGGACACTATAGTAATTTCGTTTTCTGTGATGACTTTTTAAAATTCCTCGTCATTTGTGTAGATATTAACGTACATATTTATTGCACGAACATCATTAAAATGCGAGGATGCATTTAAAAAACAATCATATTGTGTACTGTTACGATATAAATTTTGTTGACGCGCACCATCAAAATGACGGTGAATTCCAAATTAAAAACGGACTTTAGGTACCGACTACGTAGAATCGCCATTGTTATAAAGTCTGTTGACGATAGATCGAGCAAAGCAGTACGATAGAGCGGATACAAAAGTCCAGCCAGCCGTCACCGGCACTTTCTCTAACACCGTCGCTTGTACGCAAAGTCTCATTCATACCCCACAATTACTTGTGTGAATTATACATTACATTTTCAACATTAACAATTAAGTACAAGTAAGAAGTTTATAAGTTTGTTTTCGTATGCGAACTAAAGATGCCAGGACTATTTTACGTTCCTGAAGTGTAATTGTGATAATATGTACAAAAATTTAACAACAATGTCTTATTTTGCCATAACACGCGGCGTGCATTAGTTTTGTACAGCGATAGATATTGAGACCGGCGGCATCTATCCCAAATTACCACAACTACCGATGCCTTCCAAAGATTTAAAAACACTGGGAAATTCTATTGGAATACTGCAGATATTGTTGGGCCACAAGAAATAGATTCGTGTAGATTCGAGTAGATAGATTTATCGAGTTTTATTCTTGAAAACCTCAGGTGAATTACAAGTGAAGTTGGGCGCCGATTTGGAATACCTTATATCACATACAACATGTTAAGAGCAAACAAACTTTACGCAGACCATATGTATGAAATTCAAAGCCTAAATCTAAATAATAATAAAAAGCTCGTTGATTACTCTAGTTGTATTTTATGAGTGGAAATTTCTGAACCAAGAATTGATAAATGGATGCTTCGAAAGGTGAAAGTATATTCAGCATCTTTAATATGATCAATTCCCATTATTCGGTCAAAGAAAAATTAAATATCGAGCTTGAGATGTCTCGTCGAGTCAGGTAGTTTTTAAAATATTTGAGAGGGAATAAATAATGATAAAACGAACTATATGCAAACTAGAATGAACGGTGATTATTACGAAGGCTTTATTGTATAACGCTTGCTGATGATACTGATAACTGACCTTTTCGAGACAGGATTATTATGCGGTTTCTGCACAAAGCTTACAAGGGAGTGCAATATCGAGTTTGGCAAACAATAGCTGGGTTAATCAGAACAATATAGATGGCCTGCCAGATGGACGCTCTTTACTACCAGGGATTTTTTATTTTGCGACTATATAAATGATTTTGTATTTCGAAAGCGATGAAAGCAAGAATCGAAGAAGCATTCGTTATAATAAACGAAGGTATAAGAGTTCTAATACCATACATACATCACTATGCTATTGATTGTGCCCAGAATTGTATGAAAGACTAGGAGAATCTACTCACAAAACGGCACAATTTGCAAGTGTATCATTTAAGGCACAACCGTGTATTTTAATACAATACGAGCCGTGGGTTGATTGAACGAGCCACAGCGAGCGAGCAAATACACTTTAATTATTTTAATTATACTTAGAAATTATTTAGTCACTTGTTTGTTTCTCCTCACGGAATTTAACTCTTATTCAAATAGCTAATTCTGTGCATCAAACCGAATTAAAAATGTTAAACGGAATGTATCTTAAGTGCTTCTGAAAAAAAAACACTGTTAGATTTTCGATTTCAATAAAAAATTAAATTTTTATAATATAAAGGGAACACAAAACCATTATTAACTATGGCTTTAAATTATATCGTGTAAAATTAAATACAGGTAAAATCCGCTAGTGCGCATTTTACTCTTTGCAATTGATAATACACTGGTGAAGATTAACTGCCACGAGTTACAATCTCTCGTATAATCATTTCAATCCATTTTCAAGCACGTATCAACGAACATTGATTTAAACGGAAGGAGCAATATGCCTATTATGGCTGAAAGTTTCACCCAATTTAACCATATTTGTAATTGTAAGGGTTAAAGCTTTTCCAATAGTTTATTCAAATATTTTAGAGCTCACACTAAACTTGCGCCCCTTTAAGGGTTGAGGTCCTATCGTCAAACTTTTCATTCCAATTTCGATCCATCGTAGGAGGATTTTTGACAACACTTTATTAATTGAAATTAATTAAGCGCTATTATTAGTCACAATTAGTGACTAATAATAGCGTATACATAAATATATATATATATATATATATATATATAATAAGGATACAATCATACTTAGCACTGAATGTCTATAAAATATTTATTTTTTTTTTTATTAATTTCTTCTTTAATTTGACATATGAACTCACGTTCACGTAATTACTCTGTTTAATATTTAATAGTAATTTTTGTAGTGAATTATCGTTTATGTAAGTCTGCAAGATATATACAAGTTATTCGTATTCCTATCTAAGATGATTTAAGCCATTGTAATTATTATATAAACGACATACATAAACGAGTAATACTCGTTTATGTAAACTTATTTTTGCAATATGATATTTTTATTTAAACAATAAATGGTAACAGATAATAATTTCAACTATAATTGGAAACGAATGGATTCATCCAATGTGTTCCACGTGAAAAACTTGTTTTCGTGGTCACGGAAATACAGTAAAAAAGATTTTTTTTTAAATTTTTTTACGAATTCACGATCAAAACTCTTAATCTGATTGTGACAAAATTTTGAATATACCGGAATGAGTCAGTTTATAGCTTCTTAATCGCCACAAGCGGTATAGTTTGTACATACGTATATTGCATAATTTTTTCTAAATAGTAATAATATCAACGTAATCGAAGAGAAAGTTAAATCGCTGGGCACTTTTGTGATGAACATTAGCAAATAATTACAGATACACTCATATTATGTTTGCAAATTGTAGGTCTTGAATAGGTATAAGGAAAATCTGAAGATTTTCCTTGTTAGACAGGTGTCATCTAGTTTCTGTGGGCAAGCTACAGTAAAAGTCAGAAATACGTGGAATGAAAGTGGCAAAGTTTAGGTCAAGAATTGTTCTTAATTAAATGAAATTTAATTAAGAATAATACTTGACCTAAGACAATTTAAGCGTTTTGGATCATTATTTGGTCGTTAATGGGTCTAAGTGAATTCCTACAATTACGAGCAGTTTGTCATATTTACATTGTTTCAGGTGTACATTAGTAGCTATTTTAGCAATTCCTGCCAAGGCAGTTTGTGTAATTTTAGTTTTATCCAGTTATTGTGTAATCTAACCGGCGTAGAAATATATTTTTTTGTTTTAAAAATGAGTTTAAGTAAGTTTATTTGTTGTTCACAGCCGATTTTTTCTAAAACCATACTACGTAGAAACGTAAAGTTTGGTATAGTAATATTTTTTTTTGTTACTCTAAATTTCACGTTTTCAAATTACGCAGTAGTCACACATTTGGCACTAATATTTTAAAAATATTCACGTAAAGATTAGAAATATGGTATGGCACTAGAAGAAAAAAATATTTTGCTTATTATGTGAGGAATCGTTTTTAAGAATTTAAAATTGCATATTTAAAATTAATTCTAAGAAAAATTTTAAAATACAGAATTCACCCCATCCTCCTTTCTTGCAGGTCTGCTGACCCAAAAATTATGAAAGTAGTAAAATTCGACTAGAAGGTTACTAAATTCAATAGTGATTATCCTAGGTCGTATAGTTTAGAAATATGCACTTTGTGTGTGCGCCTGTGAAAGATCTAGCATCCAAAATATTTACTTTATATAAAAAATAATATTCAGGGTGTCCAGTGGCAGATTTCAATGTCTGATAAATTGTAAAAAAAAACTACACCTCTAATACAAAGTAGGTTTATTTTAACTTTAAAACAAAAAATGCGGATTTCATTTTTTAAAAATCACGTTTTCTAAATGGCGGCCATCGAGTCTGAGACACTCTTCGAGTCTAGCGCGTATGTTTTCAAAAACGCGTTTGCAGAGCGACTGGGGTATCCTACTGACTTCGGCTTGAATATTTTCTTTAAGTTGTGTCACAGTGCTTGGATTTTTTTTGTAAACAACGGATTTTAAGTATCCCCATAAGAAAAAGTCATATGGGCTTAAATCGGGTGACCTAGGTGGCCACGGTACGGTACCGTTTCGGGATATGTTGTTTTCTGGAAATAACTACCGCACTGCATTCATGGACACATTAGCAGTGTGAGCTGTGGCCTCGTCCTGCTGGAGTTTGGTTTGGTTGAAGGATGGACTATTCTGTAGTTCTACTCTGAAAAAGTCATTTAACATCTGGGCATATCTCTCCAAATTCACAGTTAAAGTTTAGCCACGTTGATTTTCAAAGAAATAATTGCAGATGATTGCAGATGCAGGCATGGCACACCAGACTGTTACTTTAGGCTTATGTAAAGGCTCTTGATGCATTTGTTTTGGATTGTGGACATCCCAGTAACGAAAGTTCTGCTTATTCACATATCCTCCAATGTGAAAGTGAGCTTCGTCACTAAAGAATAAGTTGCCCATCCGGGTAGCAGTACGACATCTCAACAACATCACGTCCGCGTAAGTTTTTCTTAATTCAAAGTCAGAATAGGCCTGGGCCTATTTAATGTTGATCCTGTAGCTCTGAACCTTGCTACCCATGACTGAATGAGGTTGATCGATGGTCCATCACGTAATCGACGAATACTGTGAAGATTATTAAATCGACGGCGTGCTACAGACAGCAAAAATCCACTCGAAATGTACGCCTCGACAGCAAAAGCGCGATGCTCTCCACTCCACTGTTCCATGACTACTAAAACATCTGCACCGCTTGCGCTTCTAACGACGCCTCCCGCGCCCCTCTTATGTTTTGTGTTCAGAAACTATGTTTGTTCAAACTTTGAAATCTGCCACTGGACATCCTGTACCTAGATACTTTGATAGTAATCCGGTGTACACCTAAATGTTTAGAAATGTCTCTACTCGTGCTTGATCGGTATTTTTATAGCAGAAAACGCAGTAAAAAAAAACGTATATCATGTCAGATAGGTCACGAATTTACTTGTCCTTAATGCTGGAAATATGGATGTTTACTTAACAATAAATGTTTACTTAACATGAAACAATAAAAATAACGTTTGTAAAAAGTACTTCATTTTAGTAGTTATTTAGCCGTTAAGTAATTTAAAAGTCTGAAAGCAAATACGTAATTTTGAGTTTTAAATGCTTAATTGTAGAAAAATTCGTTTTAAATTGGTTTTTATTTCATTAATTTCTGACTCGAAATTTCTCTTGATTTAACAAAAAACATCAAATGTAATTTCCGATATTGTTTTTCGTGAAACCTTTATGTAAACTGAATGTCCTCGCGACCACTTACTTCTGTTACGGAACGCAACTATTTTAGGGTTAAATGAAGTGGGCCGTTAATCATTACAAAAATCTCTGATGCATTTGCACTTTAATAATAGTTGCTAAAATGTTTGCTTCCTTTGACTATTTTAACTTCTTTGGTAATTTTCTATATTGTCCGCAATGTTATACATTTGATTAAATTTTTCATACTGGTTTAAATTAAGTAATCTACTTTGTTTTGTTTATTCAACAATTTCAAGCTTTTATCGAAGGGACATTCCGTAAGTAAAATTAAAAACGTATTATCCTTCGAAACATCGTTTAAGAATCGGTTTTTATTTAATTTTTGATTAGTTTTGATTATTATACCCGTATTAATATATATATATATATATATATATATATATATATATATATATATATATATATATATATATATATTAGCTCTCAAAAAACCAAATTAACATTAAGAATTGTGGAGCATTGCAATGAATATCTGGAAAAAGAGGATAATAGAAAAATATGTTTTCCTGACTAACCCCTCGATTAAAGAAATCAAATGGCCTAAAATATAAATTATATTTAGCCTCTATTTTTTAATAAAATGAAATGAATTTTTTGAATTTGAAGCATATATATAACTTTGTTCGTCATCTCAATTTATAAAAGAGCTCTCGATCCACTACGAAAACTGGCTTAGACTGGCGACAATTAGTCTTATTTTATTACAATTTTTTATTCGTAAGAAACCTGAAGAATTTCTCTTCAGATTTCTCTTCAGAAATTCATTTAATAAACCGATTGATTAATCACAATTAAATGAAACTACGTGATGTAGTATTATTTCTACTTTCTTTAATTCCTTTACCACGACCTAGGTTTCGTTGTATTACAACATCAAGAAATTAAAGAAAGTAGAAATAATACTACATCACGTAGTTTCATTTAATTGTGAGTAATAAATTTCTACAAAATTAAAGCCAAATATATTCAATATTCAACGATTGATTAATCTTAATGTGACAGTTTAGGAGAATTAATATTAATTACAAAGAGCTTTAAATGCTCTATTTCAAAACCAAAACAAATCAAAGACCAAAAACTCAATATAGTATCCTTATTCGATATAATAAATAATATAGACATCAACTTACAAATTTAATAGAATTATTTAATTTGACTCTTGATCTCAATAATCATTCCCAAGATGTCACAATAATATAAAAAAAGTTTTTTCTCTAATAACAAAATAAATTATTTTAGGTTTTTGAAACAGTGAATTTATAGCAAACAAAATGCGTGAATTTAATTTTCCTTGGGTTCCAAATATTCTTAGCCAGGTACATATTTTGTTACAAACGATTTACTTACTTGTAATATATGGATATATATATATATATATATATATATATATATATATATATATATATATATATATATATTTATATATATATATATACATATATACATATATATATATATATATATATATATATATATATACATATCCTATTTCAATATTTGTAAATTTAATAGAAAAAATAATTACTAAAATCGATAGAAAATTTCGACTTGTAGCAGGTCCTCATACTTACATACGTACTCGTACATACATACAGATGAGCTAATTGAGGTCAGAATAAATATTTCAAAAAATTTAAAGCTAACCCCCACGTGGTATCCGCGGGGAGTACATTCTAATCAAATGAACAATTGAATCAGTAAAAAGAAAACATACCAGTTTTATGTTTCATTATTGCTTTTATTATTAAAGTGCTGGAAATGAAATGTTTGAAAAGTTGACAACCGAGGTCGTGGGATATTTACGTATTAAGAAATTTTAAATAATTTTCTTGACATTTTATTAATTGAAAAATTAAATATTATAATAAAGATTACTTTAGGAATAGAAGGCGTATTTATTACTTGGTTGTTTGAGGAAAGCGGGGCCACGAATCTGAATTTTTTAAAATTCTTCTTTCTCTTTATTGATTACACAAAATTTTGGTTAATTTTATTGTTACAAACCTATATTTTACATAGTTGAAGTTGAGTTACTTTCAAACCTTTATTTCGTATAAAATATTTCATTTAGTTTTATTGTCGGCTAACACTTCTTCGTCTGTTCGCCGCATTGCCATTGGTTGACCCAACCGTAGCAGATGCGCCAAATTAATATATTGCATATACACTAAACGCAGGCGATGAATTTTATGCGTCTCAAATATAAGACAGGTTTGTAAAAGTATATTTTTACAATTTGCGAATAATCGTCAGTCGTGGCGATGACAAGTCCATAAAATAATTCCAATACTGCGAGTACCGAAAAAATGCATCTATAAAATCGAGGAGAGTTTAGTATTACAGTATTAAATCTACCACCTCTAGTCAAAAACCAATAATATGTCTCGATAGCCAAAATATGGAATAATTTGCAATATTGAGTGAAAACCATTGAAAATGTACCTGCTGGTGCACGCAAAAGGGTCGATCTGTCATTTTGAGTTCGGTTTGGCTCGTCTGGAAAATTATGCATAGTTTAATTTCTGGTTCGGTGATATTAAGATGCTCATTGTGCTCTCAATAGATAACTTTTATGTATATATATTGATGTGAGAGGTTATATTTGAGTGATTTATAAAATATTCAAAATAGACGAAAGTTAACCAAATACCGGCCTATTAATAAAACATATTAAATACGTGTGGAGCTAAAAATATGAGGGTTGCATACACACTTACGCACATATAAATTATTCGATTTGGAGTTTGTAAGGCTTAGTTAATTTCTAGTAACACTTTTTTATAATTTTGAATACATTCTTTTGACAATAGGGGGGAGGGATCGTTGGTCATATATCATTATCAAAATATTTGTAAAATAATATTATAAAAAATTCTGAAAAGAGTTTTTCGACTATCTCATTTGCGGCTTTGAAATATGAACATAATTGTATTTAAATGTTTGCTATTGAGATAGATACGAATTAATGTATTTTAAAATAATTCCAAATATCAAATTTCCACTTCGATTAGTTTCTGAGAAAAACGGTCGTAACCAACTGACGGGCGCATCCTTCAGTGAACTTAATTCCTTATTTCCTTTTTGGCGCGAGGAACCCTAACATAGAAAGTCCGAATATAAGAATTACATAATACTGGGAAGTATGTCTCACCAAAAATTCCTCGATATTCATGAAACTCCATACGAACCGGTTAAACATTTTCGGAACACCAAGACAAGAGCCGCGAAGAAAGCGAGCGCGTTGACGAACAGTGCGATTAGAAATTTTGGCGGATATTGACAACGTATTCACATCATCCATTTTTAACTAAAACAAAGACATCCATTTATCAAACCCTGATGTTACTTGCTCGTTAATTCTTTTGCTGTAAATTTGTGTCTCAATCTACTAGCGATCCGCCCTGGTTTAGTGCGGGTACTGTTAAGTTAATTTTTTCCATTTTTGATTATTAGTTTTAATCAACTGTATAAACTTATCGCATTACGGAGAAATGACGAAAAACGTTTAATCATTGATAAAACCAAAAGTGTGCACGTTTGTTATTGTTTCTAAATGAACAATTTTGATAAAAATTTACACGAAAAATTTAAACAGCAGAGAGCAAAGACAAGGGGCAATATGAACCCCACAAAACGGAGTCCCGGGACAGTTATTCAAATATGAGATCAAATTAGATTACCCTTGTTATTTCCCTAAATCACATTTTTAAATTTTTGTTCAGCCTGTACTTATCAACACATAGATAAATTTTACGAAATAAATAAACCTCGAGTATAATAAATATCTATTTAAGTTATGTGTGTTAGGTACACCAGGAAAAGGTACATTTTATTCGTATTTGAGAATTGCATATTATAATATAAAATCGAAAATAGATGATTAAATTTAAAAAGATATCTTCTTTTGGATAAAGTGCTGAAAATTTAAAAATCGTTATTGAATTCTTGTTTGGGATTTGTTGTTTGTCATTTAGAGACAATAATGTATCACGTATATTTAACTAATTTAATATCTAATAAACCTGTATTCAGGTGAAACTTAAAATTGAAATGAATTTACTTAATTTGTTCCAAAAATTTTGAGAAATATTTATAGACCTTGACCAAATACCACATTAAGCATGTTCGGGGACGCATTTGACCGGTATTTCTTAAATAAAATCACTTTTTTGTTTAAAATTCAAATAAAAAAACATGTTCTACAATGGAACGGAAGTTTTCAAAGAAAAAGAATTAAACAATAATTTTTGCTTATGATAGTTTGTGAGTTGAAAATACTGAGAATTTTGTCACATTTCGGTATTTTCATATGAAGGAAATCGTTATAACTTTAGAAGATGATTTTACTAATTAAATTTTGTTACTTTCATTTCGGGAAAATAGCATATAATAATAAATTAATTAGATTCAAAAATTCTTTAATATTTTATTACAGTTTAAATGGTACCCGAATTTTGTGACATAATACGCTACTCGTTATAATACGTTAATAGGAATTTGAATGAAATATTGATTCGAAATATTTATTTTAGATGACTAAATAAGAATAAAGTTAAGAAAATTATAAAGGCCCATAGAAAGTGGGGCTTAACGTCTAAGGATATTCTTAGAATACAAAGTATGTTCATATTTAAATTTGATAACGTCGCATCATACAGGGATGGAAAAATTTGCTCCCGCAAAAATACTAACCGCTTCAATAAGTTTAGAATAGTTTCCTTTCAAAATAATAAAAATGAGTATACTTATTTTAATAATATTTTGTTGGTAGGCACGCCTTTCTCGTTCATCTGTGTTATTTCTTTCTCCCTTGAATGAAGCGTATATGAACTTTTTGTAATAACCTTGCTTTTATTTACTCATAGTAATTGAATTAACTACCAGTTTTATTATCCCTTCACATTTGATAAAGATGTGCTTTTGGAATCAAGGTAGAGAAATACGTCTTTGTATCGATTGTATAGTCAATGAAACCACCCGATTAACGTCGTTAAATAGTTTTGAATTCAATAAATCAATAATTCCTTTTATGGATTCTCAATATGTGTTTGTTAATTATTATAATCTTTATTTTATTTAACGCATGCGACTTTCAATAAATGAAAACTATTTTGGAATTACGAGCTGTTTGCATGTTGTTTCATCATATTTTTATTTCGTTGCTTTTCTTTGGTTTTACATAGTCGTCAGTTATATTTGTGTAAGCGATCCTAATATATCAAATACATATTTTGGGGAAAAATAAACAAAGAAATAATAAAAAATTTATGGAAGCATACAAATTTCTTACTTATTGCTTATAGAATAAAAACTAAAGAAGCTGTTAATTTTTTTTCCATACTTATACAAGTTTACGTTTATCTGTTGTTATATTTTGATTAACGTATTTAATAAGTTGTTATTTTTGGCAGTCTATCCCACGTGAACTCTAAAAATGAGGAAATATGTATATACAGATATAGAAGTGGCCCGAAAATAAAATTGATAATTTTCTTGGCTTAAATCACTCAATAATTTAAATAACTAGTCAATTAATAATTTAAGTCATTAATTGATTAAATAAAGGTGAAAATTGGAAAAAGATGCATTTTTATAATAAAAATATTTTCACACTACTCAATTTTAAAATTAAGCTAAATTCGTTTTATTGAATCATAATATCATATAAAGAAGAAGTTGATATTTAACGTATATTTTGGCTAGAAATAATATTGTTAAAAATATTTATTATTAAAACGACCAGAAAAATTTTAAAAAAAGTTATACAAAAATTGGAAAAATTCTTCAAAATTTAATTTGACAGTAAATCAAAATTTAACTGAGAATTTTTGGAAACAAATTATGTAATTCTCATTTTCCATTACAATGCTTTAAAAATAATCTAGATCTTCTTTACTTCCTTAATGGCGCAGAGGACACCCACATTTGCGTTTGTAATTCTGCATTATTATGTTTTCGTTCTTAAATTACGTTTCAAAACGTAAATAATGTTGTTCATTTAGGAAAACCACCTACTTGTTACTTTGAAAGTTAAAGTTTAGGATATAAAGTAGCAGTTTAGGATATAAAAATACACAGCAATTCTATGCAAATTGGGATGTTGGAAAAAGTTAGTTTTTAATAATTTTTGCACACAAATTAAACAAAGCAATGTTTAGAAATGTTACAGTGTATATATATATATATATATATATATATATATATATATATATGTATATATCTATACATATATATATATATATATATATATATATATATATATATATATAGATATACATAACTACGAATTGATGGCGTATAATTTTACATTCTTACGGTATAAATTATTCTAGTGTTTATTATCGTACTCTTTCTCGTACATTAACGATATAATGAATTTAAGCTTTCTGCCTTTAGACGTGCTAAGTAACCCTTTCTATTACTATTACGGGTTAATTGAGAGTTTATCCTTTAGTCAATAACTAGAGGTCTGATCTGTGTTTAAGGATTATGACCAATTAGAACAAGGATTTTCAATAAATTGATCCAATCCGTCTGTCAGTTATAGCTTAAAATTGCTGTATTTTTAGACATAGGCGTGAGTTTTCGAAATACATATTTCTGATGGCGACTTTATTAAATGTGAATCAAAATGTTAAATGAAATTGCAACATATCGCCCACACGTTTAAAGAGGAGGATAATTTTTTTTTTTACGTCATTGAATGTGTTAACATTGGACATATCGGAATAAAACTGAGGTCCCACTTCATATTTTTTATTTGTGAGACCAAATTTCTTAAGGCCAGACTTTAAATTGGCGCGTTGCATACCTTAGTTATATAGTTAGCATTAATTATACTTACCATTTTACAAATCGGTCTTAAAATTAGAAATAGTACACCAAACCAAAAGTTTTGGTTTAAAAACATATTATTAAATTTTAGTTAACAGTGTATTAAATTTTAGTTATATTTATTATTAAGAGACCCAAAATTTTGCCAAATTCTATAAAGTTGTCATAAAAATAAGAAATATTTACCAATGTATGTTTAAATGTTTGCCCTTGTTAAAAAATTCGACTTTACCTCTGTCACAAAGAATATTAGTACCACAAAATATTTCTTGATATTGTATGTGACTTGGTAACCAAAACAAATTTAAAAAAGAAATTAGTTTTTATATTTTCAGTGATATGATATCTTAAAAGTGGATTTATGTTTTTTTTTATTGAATAAATACGATTCACAGAGAAGATACTCGGGTAAAGGTGACACAATGCAGATCTTGCTTTATTAATATTACAACTGAGCCTTACTTTTAACGTTTACGAAGTCGGCTTAAAGATAAGGTCCCTACAGCTTTTGAAAGCCAAAAAAATATTTGTTATTTTGATTTTTTTATTTCTGTATTTACTACAATAATTCTGTTTAATATGTGTATCTGTGTACTGTGTGTCTGGTATTAATCATAAATTTGTTTTAAAAGGTATTAATGTTTTTATCCAAATACCAACTACCCAAGTTTAATACACAAGTTTTTAAATATTGAATATATTTGGCGTTAATTTTGTAGAAATTCATTATTCATAATTAAATGAAACTACGTGATGTAGTATTATTTCTACTATCTTTAATTTCACAACATATCCCACCTGAAGATGTTGTAATACAACGAAACCTAGGTCGTGGTAAAGAAATTAAAGATAGTAGAAATAATACTAGAATAATACTAGATAGTAGAAATATCCCACCTGAAGATGTTGTAATACAACGAAACCTAGGTCGTGGTAAAGAAATTAAAGATAGTAGAAATAATACTACATCACGTAGTTTCATTTAATTGTGGACACAAGTTTTTATTAGTCATAAAAGGAAGGTAAAAAAATAAATTTCCCTTGATAAGCTCTATTCAAATACAGGTATTTTCTTTTTTTAGAACGGCCGTTCGAAAGAAGGCATCACACTGTACACGTTTCCCTTTTTCATTTTCTGCTAACATTTCTTTGACATTTCATTATCGTTTAGTGTAGGCACATAGTTTATTTATAATACTAAAACAAGTAACCCGAGCTTCAATTGTCATCCCATTAGTTAAGCTGAAGCTGATAAATTGTATTTTTTCCATTATCTTTAATTTTCTCGTTTCTTTTTCAACTAAGTGGACACAAAAGGTGTAGTTAAGGAAAACAACTTCAGAGTATAATTAGCCGGAGATAGTTTTACCAGTACCATAATGTCTTTTCACTTATATACTATTCAATATTAATAAACGATATTTAAACACGTGTCAATTCAATTTTTTTATATCTTGTGAAAGTAATCACAACTTAGATGATATGATATGATAACGATAAAATGTTTTAATAAAATTTTTAATATACTCTGCGTAATTCATTCAGCCGCCAGTATTTTCGAATTACATACTAAACCTTGGTGTTAAGATGAGCAAGGATGATAGTATTTTATTAAGTAAGGGCTTTGGAGAGTGAGATTTTGTGTTTTACGTATTATCCATATGTATATATATGTATGTATATATATATATATATATATATATATATACATATATGTATATATATATATATATATATATATATATATATATATATATATATATATATGTATATTTAATTTCTTTGTTTTCAAATGCATATTTCAAGTAATTTATCGTAATATGACAACAAAACACAATATCGTATGTACCACCACATACAAATGAATATCATAACAATACAGAATGCTTATGATGTCCATAGAAGAATTACATACATATTTGTGAATCATCCATATTATAATTGTAACATTCGTACGGCACGTAATATACTCATCGCTATTCCCACTTGGACAGCGTTAGTTTTTTCTTATGATACTTTGTTCTTGGTCCCATTTTTAATAAATCGATTCAAGTTTCGGCTAAAACATTAATTTCAAAATAAATTTCTGCAACAGTAAGCTGATTTCTTTACTAATTAACTTTCGCAAAAAATATTTTTACAGTTTATTTACATTAAAATATAAAATCAATTGTTACTAAATAGAAATCGCTAAAATCTTTTGAAGATTTTCTGAAAATTTTAAATCAGTTAATCGAAGTATACCTTCTTGTTTTTCATTAAAAAATGACTTGAAGCTCTAACCAAATGAAATATTTAATGTATATTACAATACAAAACATTTATGCACAACTTTGGCTTGCTGAATGAATAATATTTCCTTAAATCGACTAAATTAATTTCGGCTAAGATTGTGAAATATGTAATATGTTCAAATATGTGGCATCTTTTACTTACCTCGTATACATAATTTATTGCGAACATCTGTCTAAAGAAATTGATCCACCCCGAAAGTGAAAGTAAATAACTTGAGTACTCATTGATACACTCAGCCCTAAATTCTCCATCAAGACCTAAATAACTTAACGACAGCCTAAACTAACATAAAGTAAATAAATAATAAGGTTCATAAGGATTAACTATGCTAACTCGTAGTGATTACACTTATTTATGTTATCATAATCAGTGAGATAACATATGATATTTTCAAACATTACACACTTCAGACAGAAATAATTTATAGTAATTTTATTAATTTTATTTTCTCAAAATTTAAACATACAATACATTTTACAATGTTGCAAACTGACTTATAACACCCATTCGACACCAGATCAAATGTTTTCTTTATTTTGCTTGATAATAAACCAAGGAAGTAAAATATAACATTATAATTAATTTTGAGATTTAAAAGGCAATAATGTCAGTAACAAAGAGAATTGATCTGAAGACCAATTATCTTAGTTGGAAACATGAATTAGTGTAGATCAAAAAGTTATATCATATGTACTTGAAATTAATTCAAATTAAATTTTTGATTTTTGTTAAAGTTGATATTATTATATTAAACCTTAAAGTCAAACTTTATTTAAAACATATTTCTGAATAACATGGGTTTATATAAAAAAGATAAAAGGGTTTCAACCATTTTTACTGTACTGTAGTCCTGGGTATTTATAATAATAAACAAGTATCAGTTTACAGGAGCTGGAAGTTTCGTCAAAAGTAACAAAATATGTATCTATTTAGGTATAAAACTACATAATATAAACATCGATTTATCTGAAGAATATTATATATTTCATCAAATAATACATTTCATCAAATAAAACATTTCCTTAAATATAAATCTTGTAATATCAAGGGATAATAAAAGTATTAGAAAACAGTACGAAAAATAACGAAGAAACGGGAATGGGACTGTCATCTGGAAATGGCACTGTTATTTAATGATGTAATTATACTATTTTAGAAACAAAAATTAAGTTTTAATAATAGAATTAGTAAAAATATAAAACATGACAATAACAAATGATAAATGCGCAATGATAGTCTACTTGACATTAAGTTAATCTTATTTAAATATTAGTACGTTGATTATCTCAGAAATAATTCTAGCTAGATTATTTCTAAACATTTTAATGTTATTATGGCCTCAAATGATGGACCATCCAATTTTTTTAAAAATCTTATTTTCTAAAAAATTAGTTCATGTCATTAGAAAATAATTAAATATGTATATTTCCTTTAGTTAAACATGTGTACTTGAATGTAGTTTGTAAACTTTTATTTCTTAAAGACAAAACAAGTATTATGGAATAACATTTATCTATCCATTCATGTACTATATGTGAGTGGGTTATAATTTTTGGGGTTTCCTACTTCAAAAGGAAAAATAAAAATCTTGTTATATAGCTCACATGTCTCTCAGTATGCCAGTCCAAAATATTTTTATGACTGTGGGAGAATATCCAAAAATATTCAGAAAAATGTACAAAAAAATATTTCTCACCCCTTCTTTCCAAAATTACCTATATTTAATTGTTACAAAAATGTTATATGCCTAAATTTATACCAGACATTTGTAAGTACTTAGATTTATACGATACACTCGTGGGGCGAGTTCTACTCGTACTTGGTGTGTCACTTTCACAAAATGTCTAAAACATAAACAGTTATTAAAAGATGACTGAAAACATCATACAATTTGAAGAATATTATAATAGACTATTATTTCTCACATGAAGTTAGCCGACAAAGTTGGATTTAGAATATATAAATATTAATAGTTAAAGCTAAATACCAGGACTTGTTAAAAAATAGCCATACATTTAAATGTTTGGCTGACGATATATATAAAAATCTCCTAAATAGTGATCGTCAAAGAGTGCTGGAAAAAGTAAAGGATCTAGTGCTGGAAAAATCTAAGAAAATTGCAAAACATCGAGTGAAGTGAAATATGATGCCCAGTCCCTATTAAATTGTGAAGCGTTGCACGTGAACTCTGTTTTATCAAGGGGGTATCTTAATTGAATAAAGAGCTGAGCTTTAAGTAGTGCTAATCCATAATAAATATTTTAACCGTACACCTCACATATCTTCACATATCCGATATTTTTTAAGGAAAAAATCTAATTTAATAAAACATTTTTATTCTAAAGTAGATATTTTTGATATATGAGGACTATTATCAGAATGCAGTCTTTCCATTAAAATCCACTTTGGAGGTAACATTGTTCTAGAAAAAAAAACTGAAATTTTGAATAATACTCTACTAAGTACCTAATCACTTTGGAATATAACTCTTAAAGAGCAACAGTTTTCCTTGGAACGTTTCTTTATAAACTGGGAGCCAATCACTTACGAGTACGGTTGTTAAAGAAAAACAGTTTTCCATGGGACGTTTCTTTATTAAGGTAGCCAAGCGTTCAAGCTTTTTATAATGTTAATTGTTTATAAAATGTAAATATAACACACAATTTAAAAAACCTGTCAAACACGAGTGGAACGCGCACTATTAGAATTCAACATACATTTAGACATTTAAAACATTTTATGGTACATAATGTTTCTATTAAGCTATTTACAAAATTAAAATTTTTAAAAACTAAAATATATTGCCTATGATTTATTTCCCACGCGCATATTTAAAAAATATTTTATGTGATGTAAATACAAATTAACGATTACAGGATTTTTTCATCTACTTGTGCTGTGAGACCGGAATCATTCCAAGTCAACGGGAGGTACTTAACAGGTTTTAATTTATTTGCGAGTGCCAAAATATGCGTCTATTTATAATAATCGCCCTATTTTTATTATTTTGACTTAAAAGCTATATTTTTTATAGCCTCAAGGGATCGTAGACCTAAGTATTTGATATTAATTTTAACTTGATGCCTTCATGAATTTCTGAGAAAATGTCTCGACAAACAATTTTCCCTTTTAAGGTACGGAACTCTAAAAATTTACAAGTTTACGTTAAACAATTTTAAAAGTATATATTTAAGGTAATATTTAATTACGTGACTACTGCTTCCTAGTTCCCTTATTAATATTATTGATTAATTGTCAGGATTGTGATTCTATTTAATTAAATTGGTGAATAAAATGCGATCCGAAATATAAGACGCTTCTTTTGTTATTCCATAAATTATTCACATATATTTGTATATATATATATATATATATCTATATATATATATATATATATATATATATGTGTGTGTGTGTGTGTGTGTGTGTGTATATATTACACCATACTTCCAAATGCAACTAAATATTATATATAATTAATATTTAATTGAAAATTTTCTCCAAAACCATTCTAATGAAGCCCAACGACGTTTTTTTTTAATTTGACAAACCACGTTTCATACAGTTTGGTTTCAGAAATAAGACTGGTCCTTAGTTAATTTAATTGACATACACGCGTAGTTTTTAGAAAACCTGAATATTGATGTAAATTTTACTTACCGAATATAACCGTCATACAGAGCCCGAGAATTATTAACAAAATTAATTTTAAATGCAGTGAACATAACCAAAACATAACTGTAAAAGCGTTATTTTAATAGAGATTAATTTTCATATTCATTCAAGATAGAAGCTATGGCGAGGCATTTTCCTACTGGGCTGAGCTTCCCTGGTACCGTATCGGGAAGGGAAATTGTTTTATCGTCGCGTAAACGATTTCATGTCGATAGGTGACGGCTCTTTTAATCCATTTACAAGCCTTCTTAAACAATTTAAACCGGCTTAGTAGGAAGTAACTCTCTTTAAGGTAATGGCTTTATTTTACGAAAGTCCATAGGGACAAGGTTATACAGTTTTAGATGTTGTTGGTAGTAATGTTAAAACGGGTACTTCATTTTACTTTATTATTTTAAATCATGTCATTTGGGTGATAAACTATCGTACTGACTATTATGCTCCTTGGGAAAAAATAAGAAGTGTTTCCCAATTTTCAGAAAAGAATATTCAATACTATTAGGTAGCCTATAGTGATTCTACTAATTTATATAAAAAAATTTAGGAAAATGTTGAAACCATTATTTTGTATATATAAACGAAGTGATTACAGTAAAATTGTGTAAATGTATCTTCTTTAAATACATTGTATTTAATTATACACATACACACACACACACACATATATATACATATATATATATATATATATATATATATATATGTATATATATATATGTATATATATATATATATAGATATATATATATATATATAATTTTTTTTTTTTGATATATATATATATATAAAAGAAAACTTTTTTACATTTAATTAAACTTGTATTTCAAAGCTTTCTGAGAGATTGAAAAGGAAATACTATAATTTCAAGCTTGAAGTTACTTTGGTACGATATCATTTCGTCAACATTCTAATTTTGAATGACACTAAATTTGTAAGTAACGCTTTAACTTTGGTACACGCTTTAATTATGAGTGTAAATTTTCTTTTAAAAAAACTTTTTGTCCCCTTCCACCACTGCATGTATTTCCCTTGTACTTATCCATATAATATTGAAAGAAAGATCTGCGGTAACCTTTTTAATGGCATTTTGTTTTTCCTTAATTTCAGCAATTAGTCCAAAACTCATAAAACGAGTTTTGTATCTGTATTATATCACAATTAATTTCAAACTGGTCAAATGAACCAAAGTATGCAATGGTTTATTGCAAATAAATGGTACCAAATCGTTTTAATGAAAAGAAGAACCATAATTCTCTGAATGTAAATGATGGAAATACCCTTAAAATTTTACTCTAAACAGAGCTCACTCCCTCTTTCCAAAGTTAGTCGCAAAAACAGGGAGATAAAAGCTACTAAGTTCTAGCGGAGATTTGCTACAGAAGTGTAAACGAACGAGTTAATATTTTGTATCTAGATTTATTGAATGTTATGTCTAACACCACGTTGAAATTAAACATGGCGGAGATTTTTCTATATTAAAATAAAAATTCACATTAATTCCGTAGATTATATAATATAGCAAAACAATAAAGAAATAAGAATTAACCACGACCATGTTTAATGTGTTTTTTTTTGTTAAGTTTCTTGAAAATCTGATAACTGACACATTATCGATAAAAATAATCTTTAATCCAGATTTTGTTTTCCACTTTATTTTTATGGGGTTTTCGTTTTATTTCATATTTCTTTGATTCTTCAGTACATTGAATTATAATAATAGTCCATATTATTATTTTAAAACTTGGTTCTTCCTAGGTAAAAGTCTTAGTAACAGGTAGGTATTTTTCGCCATACACACTTTCATATTATAAACATTAAACAAATTGTTTTTTTAAAGTTAACATTTCATTCCATAGACCAAAACAGTTTTTTTAGTATTTCAACACCTTAAAATATAGTAAATTTTCCAATTAATTCCATCTTTAAATTGCTATCGCGGGTAAAACACATCTCAATTAACTAGAAGACAAATGTATATAGTAATTGCTTATACGAAGTAATAAAAAACAACACAGCAGGATTCCAGGCCGAATGGAATATATTAAGCGAATCTATGGTAATCGAGAAAAACGTTATCTTTATTTTTATCTAATAAGTTTCAAGTTTCTGAGCTTTTTCATTAAGCTCTCATCTGTCCTCTTTAACATATATGTACTAAACATTTCAAGGTTATTGCTTCTCAGGAAGTAACTTAAAATTGTGATGATCTGTGAATTTTATAACGAGTGAGTGTATTAGCTATGTTGTTATTAAATTTCTAGAAAAGTTATTTAGGGAAGAGTTCTAAATTTGTGAGATTCTGTAATCATTCGTAAAAATTGTTATCTTTACGTATTCTAAAAGTTAGACTTCGACTAGAATTAAATGTGAAATACTTCGGAGAAGGGAAAGAGTGTTTCGCAATGCGACTCTAAATTTCATCAAGCACACCTAAACCAGAAAATCGAATTTTCAAACTCTGTCCATACATCAATTCTTATTTTTAAAATATCTTTTTCTAGAGATCTGTGCGATTGTCCCTTTATCTCCTTCTGTTTTGAATATTATTTAACTTCAGCTCCGAGATCTACTAACTCGAAAAACATTTACGGTATTTGCAGGGAAACTCCTTTTCACAAGAGGCCAAAATTCGTTCTATTACCAGTGTAAAAAAACCTTGCATGTTTCGATTTGCGTTCCTTATCAGTAATTGTCGGTTCACTTGGAGCCCCTTTATAGAGATTTTCATTATCATTTTGACAATTATATCAGGCTATATTGCCGCTTTAGTTGTACTTGGAGAAGGAATCGTCACTGGTCAACAATATTAAATTTTGCTCTTCAGGCACCCCCGGGATTCATTTCAGAGATCGAATTACTATGAACTGAAACGACAGAATCCACAGCGACAGACAGTAATTTGCACTGCGTCTCCTCTAGGACGAAACTCTTGGCTTGACTTAAACAAATGTCATCATAATCCATTCTATGCATATCGATTCTCTAAGCAATGTGATCAGGTTTTTTGCTAAAATTTTACTTTACCTTATATAAAAATGAGATGTGAATGTAATTTTTTTTTTCTTGTTATTTAAATTGGCTTATATCACCTAAAATAATGAACAAAAAATTTGCCCATAATGAAAATTTTCACGGAAATAAAATTCAGGAGAACTAATGAGTAAACATGTGTATATGTCATTTAACGTAAATTTAGAATGAATTTAGATTCAAAGATGTGTCATAAAATGGCCTGAAATAATAACAAATATTTTATTGGAAAAACCTACAGTTAATTTTTGTTTATAAATATATGCGTATAGTATGGTAGATGGATAATTTAATAAATAGCGAAATCAATATTTTTAGTCGCCTATCCAGCTGATCGTAAAACGATTTTTCTTTTGCTATTGATCGAAAAATTAATACCTTCATATTAAATAATGTTTATATCAATCAGCAAGAAATAAATTATTAAAAAATGTTTACACTAAGATTAAACCTAATGAACTCTTATGAGAGAAGTAGGTCACAACTTTCGACAATATTTTTAGCAACGTGACTATGACAACAAAACTAAAAAATAATTCTACTCACTGATCTATTGGTGCTTACCTTTACCTTCAGGACGATATTTCCAATACTGATTAATATAGATGTTCAATTAAATCGAATAAATGATCGATTTGATTGGGCATCTGCATAAAATTGTTGTTATGTGAACAAACCCTTTTAAAAGGTAATGTTTTTTAGTATTATATTTTATAACGTGTCATAATACGTTGGCTAAAAATGTTTTTCAGAATTCGGAATTGGATAAGATATTATGAATAATTATTAAAATATTACGTAAAATAAACAAATACTTGTTTTGACTTATATTTACATTACAAGAACAAAATAAGGAAATATTTTAGCTTTTTAAAGTTTACTTAAACTTTTGTTCGTCATACTTTAACATTTGAGACTTTCGTTCCTCAAAAAGAAAAACGATATCTTTATGAGTTCATTTATGTGCCATCCGACTATCTCTCATAGCAATTTTTCTCAGAAACTGCTTAACGCAGATATATGAAATCTCAGAAACTGCTTAACGCAGACACATGAAAAAAAACAGTAATAATACTTGTTAACTTGCAAATATCTCAATAGCTAACACTCAAAAATATTGATATTTAAAAAATATTGGTGGGTTGAGGAGAGAGTGGCAAATTAAGCAGTCGACAAAAACACTTTCAATACCGTTTATAGCGTTGGATAATGGGTAAAGAGGTTAATTACGTTTTAAACATATTTTTTTTTCAGAATGTTATCATATGTCTTCAAAGGTAAATTGAAAAAAAAAGAAAAAATATTTTCCTCCTTTATATCAGAAACTACTAAACCTAAAATTATGAGAGGATGGGATTTTCACAATTCTGCGTAGGAAAATTATAGCTATAATTGTATATGTAATAATTTTTGTAGTATGCACCATGCTTTTACGCCTCTGGAAGACATAGTAGGCAATATATTTTAAAAGTTTATATTAGAAAATAATTTAATATAAATACTGTGTACACTTAAATGTTTATAAGAGTCTAAATGTGTACGGGGCTTGCGTAGTTTGAGTTTTTAACCTGATTTTGATAATTTTCTGAGGTAATTTTGTATCTATATAATTCAGTTAAAATCAAGTTAATAAAAATTTATTCAAACATTTCTTGGGGAAAATATGTTACAAAGTCTTAGCATATGCAAATAAGCGCACGAAGTTTTAATCTATCCTTTAAATTTGTCAGGCAATATCACCTGTATATTTATTACTTAGTTCTAAAGCATATGAAAAAACTTATTTATATTGTTAATTTTGTCTCCCAAAAAAAGAATCAAAGCACATTACACATACAAAAATACTCAATTTAGAACATATTTAAGATTAATCCATTTTGTTAGCATTGTATTACAATTTCTCAAATAACTCCCAGTCATAACGTAACACAAAGATAAATACACTCAGCATAAAAGCTCTTATAAAACCTTGCTACCTCCCCTCAACTTTGTACAAACGAAGGTAGTCGGGGAAAATATTTTTCCACCCCGATAACCGGGTCAATAAATAGCGTTACCCACCGCATACCGGAAGAAGGTTCTTCTATACCGATTATATTTCTTTATAAAGTATTGAATATGGGATTATGTATTTGAACTTTATAGGTTCCTATTCTTTCTTCAGAGGTTTACTCACATTAATTTATGGAAATATTTGACTAAACTTTGATAAAAATATGAATATATATTTGTTGTATTTAACATTTAGAACGAGCGTATTTTTTATTAGGTAAAAATTCATTCTTATTTAATATTTAAAAAATAAGCCAAAATATTAGGAATATTAAAAAGTCACGAAAAGTAAACAAAAAGGCAAAGGTAATTTTTTGAGATAAAGTGGCCAATTTTTTAACAATAAAGCCATTAGATGGAAGAAATGCTTTCGAAATAATTAACCTGATTTCGAAATGATTCTTAATTTACCTAAATATTAGTTACCGAAGAAATAAATAACAAGGACACAGAAGCAAAAACAAAAACGTAAGTAACTATACGAATGTTTCAGAAACTACTCGAATATATGAAATGGCTTGTCTTATGGCGTTTGAACTTCTTTTCAGCCAGCAACTAAGTTACAGCGAGTAAAAAGAAATAAAATATGGAACTTTCACAAATAGAAATTAGAGTTTTCCGGTTTCACGAATTCCCTTCAGGGCGAAATATTGCAAAGCTACATAGAAATATATGATAGAGATGTGTTCTTCCATAGTACAGACTATTGTTGGTTCCTCAGATGTAAAGAAGGTAATTTTGGTCTTATTGATGATCCTCAGTCAGAGTGAACTCTTCCACTAAACTTCGAAAATCTTAAAAACTTAAAATAGGTTATTGAAATAGATACTAGTTTGTCATGTTGTCTGGTAGAGTCATTTTCATGCTCCGACACTACTACAGAAAAAGAAATTCACACTTTGGAGAAGAAATTAAAATATTTTAACGGTCACATTAACTTTTAATATCTGGAGAAAGGCGATGCAAGAATAGAGTTATGGTGTTCCAGTCATTATTGAGCAGAGCATTTAATTACAGGAGTATATTATTATTATTCGGACCCCTTTCTCTTCGACTATCATCTGTTTTACTCACTGTAGAGTTATTTATGCGTTAAAAAAATTAAAGACGCAGACAATTTTAAGGTGGAACTTGCCACTTTAAAATCAAACAATTCGTCATGGTAGCAAGTTTTTCTTTGCTTACGTCATGGTAACAAACAATATATAACTGAGGTAATTTAAGATTGAAATCAATCTTATTTGAATATAAGAAATAAGATTTATATTTCAAATAAAAAAATATGCAAACTAAATAAGTTTGTGAGCTGACATGGCGAGTTGCAGATATATTTGTAGTTAATTTTTAATGGTAATTACGCAATTTAACCATCTGAAAGGAATTATATAACATACAATTTTTATTATAACTGCAAAAGAGAAAACCTGAGTGGAATTGTTGGGAATATAATTTGTCCATATTCATTGTCAAAAAGCAGATTGCCAATATACATCGAGAGAATGCTAAAGTTATGCAAAAGGTCTTAAGAGACAGGAAGTGTAAAGCTATGAGCATTCATAAATTTCCTAAACAAAATTTAATGAAAATAGCGACGTTATCTTATCGCTAAGGGAATTTTATAAATATAAAAAAATTCACTATCATTATGGTGTTGTTGAATTAATTTCTTTTAACCAAATGTATTTTATTTCTACTAGTCATTTTGCCTCCTCTTTGCTTACGAATTTGTCGTATATACTAAGTTTTGAAATTTTTTGCTGTAAACTTAGCCAGATGGCAAACTTGTAGCTTCAGAAACTATTTCTGACAGTCAATTTTAATGTAATCAAAGAAGAATAAAAACAATTATATTTGTTATTAATCATCTCCTTACTGTTATTCGAAAATACCTTCCCTTCCTTTCTTACCTATATTTTCATTTCATTTCGATAAATATGACAAGGGTGATTAGTTTATTTTTATAGCCATATACCGCTCCAAGTGAGTGTATTGCATATTATATACTTACACGTTTCATAATATAATTTATGATACGTTAAAATATTATGATTACAACAGAAAACTGTAATTAATATTTGTCAACGAAACAAACAAAGAAGAGTTCCGTCATTTCGCAGATGCGACAATTCGATTAGATGTTTAGTGTGAATTACCCTTTAGAAATATATATTTGGGCTTTTTTTATTAAAAGAATTTAATCATATTTTCTCTTATTTTTTATGATTCCTGATTTATATTCTTAAATTATAATTTGTTACGATAACATTTCACAGTGCCAAAGGTAATATTTCTTACCTGATGTGAAGAAAAAAAATACCAAACAGATGCTGTAAAAATGGTCACATGTTAAGTAGATTGATCACAAAGTATACGGCCTTTGGTGTCGCAGCTCACTTAGAGGACCCGAGTTCGATTCCCGGCCGCTCATCGAGCGGGGCTGGATGAGGGTTTGGTTGGCTGAAAGAGGTCGCTCTCAATTGTCAGAATTAACAAAGTAATACGGCTTAAAAGTATTTTTGTTAATAATCTGCGACTCATTTATAATTAATAATTTGCGATTTAAATATGGAATATAGTTTAACATTTTATATAGTACAGTTATTATAGATAATAAAACAAATTATCTTAATGGAAAATTGATAGAATTAGAAGAAATTTTGCATTATATAGCTGTTTTCAGGTTTGAAAGTTTATAATTAAAAAGAACCTAATATTTTAATTTCTTATTCCGGGTTCCGTTTACCTTAATTTTTCATATTTTCAAATTTATTGAACAATTAAATAATTTTAAAAATGGGAGTAAAATATAATTTTTTTTAATTAGACTCATAATTTAACAAAATATATTTTTTAAATTTAAATAAACGAAATTACAATATAGAAATGAATTTAAGAAATAATAAAAAAAAAGGTAAAAATATTTATGGGAAATTGCTTATTTAGCCACTTTATTGACAGATAGCGATTAAAAATTATTGTAACAATTTTGTTTACAAGTAAGAAATAGAGTACATATGTTCAATATTTTACAAGCTATCTAAACATGTAATCAAACGGGAAGGAGGTTATGTCTGTGCGCGCATTACCCAAAAACTAGTGGACAAATTTTAGTAAAACTTTACCATTTTATATGTCGGATATTTTCAATTACAGCAATAAAAACATCATGAGTGCTATGGAACCCTATCACCTCCTACTTAATTAAGAAGGACTTAAGTTTATTTTATTTTGTTCTTAATGTATTTTAAACTTATACCCATTCATCACACTTTGGATATTTTATTATAGACATTCAGGAGAAGAAAGTTTCAACATATGAAAATTGTAAAATTCCACGATACCTTTTGCCCGAAAAGCGTTAATGCGATTTTAAAAATAAATAAATTTTGAAATAAATAAATCCAACTTTACCTTTTCATATTCGAAATATTTTATTTTGCGTAAAACAATTTTTACGCCCGTTAACATGGGTCATCATAATAATTTTCAGTGCATAAATGCTTTCCTACCTGAAAGTAAACCACCCACTTTAGGGCGATAAGTATTCAACCCACATCTGAGGCGGAACCAAAATGGTAAACCGAACGAAATTGGAATACGGATGTTGTGTACATTAAATAGTTCCTTTCCTCACCATTTCACGTCATTTTTTAGCATATAGTAGAATTTTATTACCTATCTTTTCTTGAATATCACTTAAACTTAACACACATTTATATTCATGTTATTTATTTAAGGGCAACTTACGTTACCTTTGAGTTCATTAATTCATAATATTTATTATGCAATCATCACTAAATAATAGGTCACCATTGTATAGCAAAAAAAAACATGATAAAAGCACAAAGTTTAACAAAGGCATAATTAAGAAATATAACCAGCTTTGAATATTTTCTTACTTTTTACGCATATCACATTACGTACATCATATTCTAACAGAAACAATTCACGTGATCTGTACGACGGTAAGTATGCTTAAATATTAATTAGTCCTTGAAGAACTTATCGCGAAGAGTTTTTTACACGCTAGTCTATATGTA
This sequence comes from Druceiella hillmani, assembly GCA_039881145.1. NCBI lineage: Eukaryota > Metazoa > Arthropoda > Insecta > Lepidoptera > Hepialidae > Druceiella > Druceiella hillmani. Next base: position 2,488,082 of record JAYKKI010000137.1, read on the forward strand.
TTTGTCTATGACCAAAATTAATATCGGAATTACAACAGTTAAAATACCTTTATGTAATTACAACAATTACAACAGTTAAAATAATTTTATGCAAAGATATATCTAAATTGCTGTACTTTCCGTTTTATTAGATTTAATAGTTATATGAAAAAAGAATAAATGAAAATAAAATACGAGTATAACTGCTTATTTTTGGCGTAATGTAATCTAGGGTGTGTTGATATATGCGTGTTATTGTTACGTGATCGACAATGTCAACGTCAAGACTCAATCCCCATTAAATTTTAGATTGAAATGCATTATTTTTCTAAAGACGGTTCAAGTCATATCTTCTGTTATCAAACAATAAACTTCTAAATTATCAAACAATAACAGCGTTTCTATAAGCGGCACTGATCGCGATTTTTCTAAATAATGTGAAAAATATGACCTAGCTACATTTACTTTCTAGCGAAATGCTAATGTGACTATACACAAATATACACACGCACGCGCACATACACACACGTATGTGTGAATGTGTGCGTGTGTGTGTGTGTATATATCCAAGTTATATGCTTTTTTAGTCTATTAATTTAGTTTTCTATTAATGGTACCCTTATTCGTTATTCAATTTATTCCGAAAAAAATTAGTGGAAAAATACTATTGAGCTTATAAAATACTAATAATGAAGGAAATACACATCTGTTTTACATAGTTATAAAATAAATCGTTTTCTTTATATTTTAAACAACAATTATTTTTTCTATTTTTTTCTTATTTAAAAAGAAACAAGTCACTTTTTCTAATATTTTTGAAATAATTTCGCTATAACATTTGTATTTAAAAGACATTATTATCACGTAGTGATAATAATGTCTTTTAAATACTTTTTAATACAGCCGTATTATCACATAGTGATGTCATTCGTATAATCCTTCTGCATTTCACGATATTGGTGAATTTATTTAAAAAAAATTGTTAACCATAACTAACATCAATCATTTTGAAAAAAGAAACAAATCCTCACAAAAAGGGGTACATAGTCTATGTATTAAAACCGACATATTTCTTTGACTCCAAAATAATATATTAGAAATGTTAAATTTTGTTGAGACAAATTAAATGAAAATGCTGAAGGTGTTTTTAATGTTTCCCCTTTTGTCTGTCAAATATAACTGACTGGATTTTAATTACTCTTAACTTAATTAAATACTAGATACTTTCATTTGCATTATTTTTTACATATTTTTACATATTTTTTGGGGCAAAACGCGGGAGTCCACGTGCCCGTTATCTCGCATAATGTATGGTAGCGTGATAGTTAAAGATTATGATTTAGAAAGTACGTTAAAAAATGAAACCATCCTTTGACGCTCGAATAAATATAATTTGTTAACACAACCATATTGAAATAATATTCTAGTTTATTCATAAAATTTTACACTAAAAATGTATAACTGAAGTATTAATTGATTAAACGTGTATTGACAAGTTTAATTGAACTTACAAGTGAGGGTTGACTAATAGCCAATTAAATTCGCTCCGCATATTTCTGGAAGTCAGCATAATTTTTTGTACAAGAGAGGTTGCAATTATTCATATTTTGTGATGCAATATTGGTATGAATATTTTGTGATAAAATCTTATATTGATTTTGAAGCTTAGATATTAAAGCAAATTGGATCATTTAAATATTTAATTTTCCTTAATACCATTTATGAATGGTCACATAAATTTTAGAGAAAAAAAACTGCATTATAAAATTAATTATTCGGTTAATAAAACTCTTTTTCAAACAAAATCATAAATAATTTCCAAACCTGGTTTGATCTGTAATCAAGCTATTAGGTATTCCAGCTGGATGGATGTCTTTTTAAAATTAGTAAATAATTCCCAAATAATATAGAAAATATTAATATTAAATTAGACTTTAATTTAAATAGCGCATTAAATATAAAAATAAGTACAATAAAAAAATTATACGTTAATGGTAAAAATAATGAAGATTTACTCGTATACCGCAGTAATTGAATAACATAGATAACATTTTGAATTATTTTATTTCCCATTTAAAGAAATTTTTATTTCCCATTTATCCATTGAAAATATACTTCATGGGAATTTATGTAAAATGTGACTTGCAAATTTCCTTTCTTAGCCAAAAACGTTTAACCGTAAACATATTTTTATGGCTATTTGGCATTATATCAAATAGACCAAAAAAGTGATGTCAAACATTATTACATAAATATAAATTTTCTTCGGTTAATAAATAATAAAAAAATATAAAGAGTACTTATGAGCAATTTTATTGTAACCTCAAATTTAGATATAACTGCCACCCAGATCAAAACTATATTCCATCAAAAAATTGGAAAATTTTGAGTTGACTTTAAATTAACGTTTTCAGTAATATTGATATCAATATTAAGACAATTTTTCTTACGCGGTCACATGTTTTAGGAATCGTACCTTTATTACAAGAAAACCGACGCCCCGCAACCTCTTTCTATATTTTAATTACAATGCATCAGAATTTTTATCAAATTGCTTAAAATGAAATTTTACTAATTTCAATTTATACTTTATCGTTCTTCTTTTACTATATGAAGTTATTTTGTATCTAATAAGCTTTAAGATCATCGATTCCAGTCAGAGGTTTTTAACACCATTAAAAGGTTTTTAAATATCAAAGATATTTGGACGCGATAATTAAAGACGAGTTGCCTATTTTATTCGGTATCGATATTTGTTAACGTAGTATCATTGCTTTCAATTTTTACGGAGAAATTCAGATGCATTTGCCTTCTTCGGCCTAGTTTTATGTAATAGTTAGGGTAGCACAATTGAAATTGTCACAGATAAATTATTGGACATTTTTATAATAATATATGTCTACATCTCGTTTTTGTAGGTGGACCTTTATGATTGGAAAATAATTTAGAATATTGAAACCGTCGGCTATTAATATTAAGAGTAGACCATGGCTGTTAAATAAAATAGACTCATATGTTGTTTTTAATGTATTTTTTCAATATTAATAGGAAAATTAGTAAAAATTTGTGTTTAAAAAAGATGACAGTTGACAAGAATATGTACGTTATTTATTTTAATATTACAATTTGTGGGTAATTCCGTCAAGCTTAATTTTGAATGACTAAGAATGAATATACAATAGCATTTTATTAAAATATATTACTTTTATTTTGATTGCTCTAGTAGGTTTTATTCATTAATTTATATAATCTCGGGTAATTTGTATATTTATTGGTAATTTTTATCTGTGTCAAAATGTTTAACTGACGAGCGAAATTCATAAAAAAAGTTTTTTGGCAGGAAAGCTCCTTCCCCATATTTCTTGATTAATTTGGGATATATACGATTTAGCGTGACTTAATAATACATCAAATATTGACTTTTTATGTAAAATTATTTCTGGGAGAGTATTGACGTAATTATTCAGATTACCCTTTTGAGAAGAAGAAAGTAACAAAATAACGTTTTACAACAATTTCTTTTTTCAAAAACTTGTCTACATCGATTCGAACGCGGAGCGATGTTGCTTGGAGTTCTTACAGAGAAGGAATCTTTATTTATCGTTTTCGATTAAAGTTTAGTTATTTGCACGTACACAGTAAGAAACTGGGTGCGAAGTCTTTAACATTTATGTTATATTACGCACATTTATTGTACATTACATTATTCCGTTGTAGTTTATGCATATACATTATTCCGTTGTAGTCTTTGTCATTACGCTTGTAAACTCAAATATTTTAATTTAAGTTTAAATAAATACAAACAAATTTTAAAATCTAAAAACTGAAGTAGCGATAACAATCTCAAACCAAAAATTAATATATTGCTCCTCATTTTTAACATGATGTTTCACAAACGGAATTTAAATGAATAAATATAAATGGAATTGCTATTTTATTTTAGATTTATCTAATAATACCACATTCAATGGAAATTTCGTCTCGCATTTTACATGTATGGGGGGGTACTTTTAAGAATTAGTGTTAGTATTGCTACGTATTACATGAAATCAATATGTGAAGTGCGTAGTTGTAAAATTTATTTCCCTTAGGTTTAAGTGAATGAAATTTTATTGTGACTGATGAACAATAAAATAGGATTCCCTGTTTCACATATGAAACGCTAATAAATATGCGAAGTGAAATAGAAAATAAAAAACTATTTTTAACTCTATTGAATGGTTGTTTATATTTCATATTATAATTTTCGTCCCCATTTCCTCTTTCACATATTAAAATATTTCTAATACGATATTTTCTCTTTATTAACATAGTACGGATTGTTTCCTCAAAATATTCAATATTCCCAGTAAAATTAATATTACTTATGCCTATATTGCGATCCAAGGAACATATGTGTATGAATCCAGGGTAAGCAACTCAAATGACCTTAAAACGTTTCTGTTGAATATGAGCCCGTGGTCGTCAATTTGTTACCCCACCCTAAAAGCTAAATAACTCTAGCAGGTAATTCACTCCGAAAATTTTATTCCGCAGACTTTTCCAGTCGACGCGTTTTTCCTCTTGTTTTAGCTCGTTGCCAACGGGTTTAAGCATGAGTTAACCGCTGAATAGTTTTTCATATTCGATGAGGTGTAAAAATGTTGATGAACATTTTAGTTTTTGTAGTTTATTTTACGCGAAAGAGAATGCTAATTGCGTACTTTGTTCTATTTTCATATATGCAATTTTACTTTTAAGCGAGTTATGTGGGCTATTTTATTATATGTACTAGTTTTATTTCATAGGAAATTTTAACCACTTTGCTTGATATTCCCGATTAAAGAAGGGTTTTTTAAATTTTTTTGTACTTTTATGAATAATACAAAATCTGTTATTATGTTTTGAAATACAGATTGAAAAGTCATGCAAGTTGTAAACTTTTGTCTCATATGAGAAACAAAACAAAAATTTGTGAAATCAAATATTTTTATAAGAAAAATGAAGTCTTTTAAAAATTATACATATATATATATATATATATATATATAGAAGTACTTTTCCTCATATTTATATTTTCCTTTAGTAATAGAAATCAAATCTTAATGAAATCAGTCAAAATCACTGGTCGTGGGTTTTTATATCTGATATATCGCTTTAAATCAACTAAATGTTTTTCTCAAATCAAAAGCTGAAATTCTTGCAAACTGTGTTTATTGCTGAGCTATATTAACCTTGATTATTTACCCTGACGAAATATTAAAGCATTGAATACAAATTGGTTGGTAGGTACACAGCGTGTTAACTGTTTGATGGATTACTCCTCGTGTATAAAGTCGCGTGTTGGAAATCCCTGTAGTAATTACGACTTCGCTAAGAGTTGTAATACTTAGTTATCGGATCTGAATGGATTGATTACTTACTTTACCGAGAGTTGTTTAACATAAGAATAATGTCCAAAATACTGATTTGATTTTTATTGACGTGCTTTAAAGGTTTATTAATTAAGTTATTTCAATTCATTAGTGAAACGTCATAATAAAAGTAGAATTTTGTAGTTGTTTGTATCTCCTGGAATCATTGATATTAATTAACCGAAATATTTTAAGTTGAAATATCATAGGAAAAATGAACTTCTACATAATATTTTTTTTAGGTTTTTTTAAAATATAACTTTATTACTAAAATTGACTAAAATTGGAAGTGATATTTAATATTCTGTAAAATTAATAAACGCGAAAAAAATAAAAATAGCCACAAAACTCAAATTTAATTAATCTCAGGTAGGATTTAGTTATTAGACTTGTTTATATTTGTTTGAATTTGGCCCGGACTTAGCCAAAATGAAATGAAGTAGATTTCGATTACTATGAAAATAATTGGTTAAGATAAATAATAATTATTTTGAACACAATTAAATGAAACTACGTGATGTATTATTATTTCTGCTTTCTTTAATTTCTTTACCACGGCCTAGGTTTCGTTGTATTACAACATCTTCAGGTGGGATATTAGGAAAGATCTATATAATATCCCACCTGAAGATGTAATACAACGAAAACTAGGTCGTTGTAAAGAAATTAAAGAAAATAGAAATAATACTACATCACGTAGTTTCATTTAATTGTGATTAATGAATTTCTACAAAATTAACGCCAAATATATTTAATATTATTTTGAATTCTGTTTTTCTTCTTTTTAAATCTAATTTATTTTACACTTTTTTAGTGATTCGTAAGAAATTTATATTTAAATATGGGCAGCCTTACCAAACGAGCTAATATTACAAGGAAATATAGGAGAAAAGGTGGAATTGCCAAAAGTACAGAAATCCAGAGAATATTCCATGAAAATATATCGAAAAGAAATAAAATAGCTCCTTTCATCAAGACTGTTACTATTATAAAATTTTTATAGCAATATTATCTCAATTGTTATAGTACGGAGCAGAAATATCTATTAGGCGTAGTTTTGTAATAGACGAAAGTACAATATTAATGAATGAATCGATAAGATTCTGCAAATAAATCATATGTAAATAACTATTATTCGGAGAAAATGATCCATAATCACTTTTTAACTATTTAAAATTATCTAGTGAAATCCTAGTCCACAAATGAATAACATTTCGGCTATATCTATACTGCGAACGCAAAGATTTAATTCAATTATATCTTATATCTTATATATATCTTATATATTATATCTTATATAACTGTCCCCTCAAAAAGCCAAAACATTATGTCTCCGTGAAAATGCTATAATAACTGAGTCTGAAAGCCTTATAAAGAATGTATTGACTTCATTTAGTAACCGATAAACATTCCACTATACATTCAAGTGCTGATCATAATATTTTATTTAGAGATAAAAACTGGACAAGTGCGAATTTGACTCGTACTTAATTGAAGTAAATTATTTATTATCTAATCATCATAAGCATGGTGTCCTGGGGGAAATAATTATTTGATAATATTTAATATCATTAAGTAAAACCATTATATCCAGAATCCTCCTTACAATTTTCCTACAATCTTTGCCCATGCTTCTGAAAACCAACCTTTTAGCCACTATGCAAAGGTTTTAGCAATAAGAGTAAACGATTTTCCAATAGTTTATTGAATTATTTCAAGGCTTACACTAAATATGTTACCCCTTTAAGGGTTGAGGTCTTACCGATAGTCAAACTTTTCATTCCAGTCTCGATTCAGCGAAGGAGGGCCTCTAAAGTAATTTCATCAATTTGAATTGCTGTTTTATGCAAAAACCTATTTTGAGCTTTACTCTTGAAAGCTTTATATATATATATATATATATATATATATATATATATATATATATATATACATATGCAAATAAAATATACACATAGAAAGGTCGGCAACATAACTGAAAATACAATTGAATTTCTACTAGTTATCATAATTGATCCCCCACAACATAATACTACACTAATTAAATCCAGAAGTAAAATGAACTCTAGATGTTAAATAATAGTTAAATTAATAAGAAAATTTTCCAAACTTTGTTCCCACAAAAATAATGAATAATAATTATGGATAATTTACTCCTGAAGTACAGATATGTGTATATATGATTGATACTTTTTTTATTCGCAAACTGTAATATGATGTAAATATGATTGGCTTATAACTACAGAAGCCATTTCTTTCAGCTCACCGAAACAATAAATTTAGAAAACTTGCTTCGTAGTCTGTCAGCGATGTTACAATAAAAATATTAATCGCACACTTACAAAAGACAAAAAAATTACGTTAAAAAATATTGACATGAGTTAGAATTGAAAAATGATAGCAGAAATATTAGGATTTAGGAGAGGTAGACTTTTTTGACACGATCCTTGAAAGTATTTATGAAGGTTATGTGCTTGGTATCAGGTTCTAGTTTAATCCAAAATTTTGCCTCTTGGTAATTTTTGTTGCATTAGTTTTAATTGCTTATCGTGCATTCGTCCCCTCCTCCCTTATTTCCAGAAATGCTGTCCCAAAATCATGAAAAATCAGGGCTAGTGACATCTGACTAGAACATTATTAGAAAACTATTATAATAGCTCGCAAAATTTTTTAAATTTCACAAATTTGCACTAGTTTTTAACGCTTCTGAAAGATCTTATAATATGCAAAATATATTCTTTATGAAAAATTAATATTCGTTAATACTCATTAGAGTAGAGGCACTTATAAATATTTAAGTTTATCCTGTATTACTATTAAGTAATACAGGGTAAACTTAAATATTTATAAGTGCCTCTGCTGTACTTGAACGATATTTTTATAATAGTAAATATAACGAAAAAACACATGTATCATGGCGGATAATATACGAAGTTTTTAATGCTGCGGGTACTGATGTTCACTTAACAATGAACAACGCACATGTAGCATTTATTTTATCAATTACGTTAAAGATAAAGAACTTCATCTTAGTATTTAGTTAGCCGTTAAGCGAGTCAAAAGCTCTGAAATAAAATTATCATGATTGAGTTTTAAATATTTAATTGTTCGAAAATTAGTTTCAGATTATTTCTGTTGATTTAAAAAAGAACATAAAACGTAATTTGTGATAATTTTTTTTTAATATTTATGTAAATTGGATGACTATTTTGTGCGATTATTTTTGGGTTAAAGAAGAGGCTAACGTTAAATTATAATGATCAAAGAAAAACGTTATTATATTTTTAAGCGTTACAAAAAAAATAGTTTTACATTACGCTAAACTGTTTACTTCTTTGGCTACTTTACTACTATAGGTAATATCATATATTTTCAATCGGCTATGGAATAAACACCGCTACATTTCTATTTATTAATGTTGCAAATTTATTTTCATTTCGTTGCACTAGATTGAAATAATGTAATCTATTTTGTCTTATTTACTCAATAATTTCTAACCTTCATCGAAAAACAACCATTAAATAAAATCGTAGACTTATTAAGCCTTATACGACCTTTAATATATTTCTAAGATATATTCCTATATTTTTAAGCTCTGTTAATAAAATTACACAAAATTCTTGAATTACAAGCAACCACATAACTATCTTTGTCGCTTAAAAATATCAAAAAATTCTCGATTCAGTACCGAAACTAACTGAGAAAGGTGACAACAAATCTAGTTGTATTTTTATTCGCAGAACATCTGAAGAGAAATTTAATTCAACCTTTTAATAAACTGATATGATAATTTTTCTATAACAGTTCAGAATTTTATTATTAATTATGAAGAGCATTTAATATTTCACTAAAATTTTTATGAATATATTTTATTTTATTTTATATTTAATAGAGAAAAGAGACAATATTTTTAATTCATCTTTGGTTGCGCAATATATATATATATATATATATATATATATATATATATATATATATATATATATATTTAAGTAGATTATTTTGGTGCATAGATGTGCCTGGTACTTATATCGACTAGCGGGCCTGCCTCAAATTTTAACTGTGATTATTTATTTTGATTTAAATTAGCGTATTAATGTTTATTTTGAGAAACTGGAAGCCTCCAATCCATTGATCTGTACACATGTACGTAGAAGGGTTCGGTACAAGCAACGTTTTTCCATCGATTTTAGTAATTCTTTTTTCCAGCAATTGAAAAATTATTGGAATAAGAGTTTGCTGATTTTCGCAGTAATGGTCAAATAATTTAATTTTTACGCACAATTTTCCTCGAATAATTTAATTTTTGCTGGACGAAAAAAATCGTTTTAACGATTTTTTTCTCATACTCAGCGAACCCCTATTTATTTTTTCCATTTCAATTTTTATCTTAAGTTTAGTTACTTAATACATAACGACAAATATGAAACAGTTTTCTCACATCTATAAACTTCAGTAATAGGATAAGTTTATATTAGTTGATTACACTTAATTAAAGGGCACAAATTTCCGCACAAAAATTTCTAACTTATCTCTAACTAAATGATTTGACTCAATCAGTGTAAAAATCAATGGTCTTTTATTTTAATAGTTAGCCAATCAAGAGAGAACATACTCAACAAAATCGGTTAAGAATTCGACCTAAACCTGTATGTGAACCTGTACCTGTATATATATATATATATATATATATATATATATATACACACATATGGGATACGCAAGCCATTAAAAAATTAAAAATTGAAGTAATTTTCTAAAGAGAGAGGCCCTGCTAAAGACGAAAACTATATTTAAAATTTATTCTTATATTATATTAAAAGTAATTATATTATTATATTTTCTAAATTCAAGGCTAGTGCGCTAGACGATGAGAAAGCACACCCGCGGGGTGTACATTATAATTAAATTAATAATATAAACACTTATTAAAGAAAATTTAATAGTTTTCTTGTCATTATTGTTTCTATTATTCAAATTCATATTTAATTTCCAAATTAAATATTTAGAAAGTTGACAACAAAGATCGTGAGATTTTTATTTAATGAGAAATTGTAGATCGTTTTATTAATTGAGGAGTTTAACTTTAAAAGAACACTTTTAGGAATAAAAGACGTTTTACATGCTACGTTAATTTGATGAAAGCACGGCCGAGATACTGAACTTTTTTTTGATACTTCTTTTGCTGATTGACAGTATAATCAAAATGTAAATATTTTATTATTATTTATTTACAAAGCTGTATTTGTATTTTTTGTATAGTCTAATTTTTGTTATTTCCATAACATTATTTCGTATAAAATATTTCATTTGATTTTATTATTGGCCAATTGGTTTGCTCGTCGTGTAGTGGTAGAGCCAACCGCAGTAGTTCGCTAGATGCACTTGCACACAATTAATATTTTACATACACACTAAGCGCAGACGATAAAATTTTATTCGGTTTGAATATTAGACAGTTCTTTAAATGCCCTCTTACAATTTATGAATAATCGTTAGTTTTGACGCTGCTAATTATTTAAATTTACTTCAATATTCCACGCAGTGCTAAAATCACGGAAAGTTTAATATTAGACTGCCAAATATTCTCGCCACTTCTACCCAAAACTAATTAAATTTCTCGATAGCCAAATTATAGAAAAATTTGCAATATCGATTTATGGCCGTTGAAGATATACATGCTGGCGCATGCTAAAATGTCGTCTCGTCATTTTGAGTTCGTTTTGCCTCGTCTGGAATATTTTACAGAGTGTGGTTACCGATTTGTGAACTGTCTTCAAGGTACATTGATTTAAAGCGTTAGTTTTGAGTGTTTGTAAAAATATTCAAAGTCGTAAAATATCGACACTACAAGGGCTCCGGACACACGTACATATAAATTATGAGACTTGGAATCATTGATGTAATTTGTAAATTTAAAATATATTTCTATTAAATTTATTTTTCATAATTTTAAATTTAACTGTTTTGGAAATGGGAGTAGGGAGATAGGTAGCCATATGTATTTTGTTATTTTTTTTATTTTTGATAATAATTGTAAAATTATTTCACGTGAAATTCAAAACTTGTGTCTCGTTAATTTCATTCGCCTCCTTGAAATGTTTACACGAGTATGTTTAAATATTGATTTGCGAGTTATAGGCCAATTTTTATACCTTATATGGTTCAAATTGCAGATTTCCGCGTCACAGAGTTTCTGGTAAAAATGACTGTAATTAACTAATGGAGGGACCCTTGAGTCACTATAAAATTCCCTTTTTTTCCTTTTTATAAACGAAACCACGAAAAAAGAAACCGAAATGAATAAATTGCATGACGCTAGAAAGAGAGTTTCACTAGTCTAATCTCTTGATATTTGTGGAACCTCTCGTGAGCTGATCAAACAGTATAGGAATCCCAGGAGCTCTTCCCTTCCACGAGGGAGGCGAGTGCGTTGACGAACAGTCCGAGTAGAAATGTTCTCTTGCCGGAAATTGATTGACGTATTAACGTTATGTTTCTTCACCTACAACATATACGCACTCACATATCAAAATCTAATATTCTTTGCTGCCAATTCTTTTGCTCTAAATATAAAACTTATTCGTTCTATTATTAAACCACGAACGACCTGCACTTGGGATATAATTAAGTAAGGGTGTGATTAATAATTAATTTTTCATTTTGCCTGATCCTTAGTTATAATTAACTAATATAAATTTTCCGCATTATTGAGAGTAACGAAAAATATTTAATTCAGTGAAACCAGTTTAATTTTTTTTTGCTGTTTACAAACAAACAATTTTGAAATAAAGTTTAAAACAAAAATTAAAATAGCACGGAGAAAGGGAAAAGCGAGATATGATCTGCGAAAAAAATTGGTTCAGAATTTTTATTAAAATGTTAAATTAAAGTAGATTACCTTTGTTAATACCCAACATTAAGCTTTTCTTTTTAATCCTGTAATTATCAACACTTATATGAAATTTGCGATAGAAATAAACCTCAAATAAAATAAATATGTACCTACTAAGTACGTATGTTAGGTACATAAGGAAATGTACTTTATGCGTATATTGATTATTTTCTATCATAAATTTACTATTCAATTTACCTAAAATAGGAACGAAACGGTATTCTATTTGAGAAGATATTGTCTTTGGGGATTAAGTGCTGAAAATTTGAGAATAATTTTCGGACCTGAAAGGCAAAGTGAATAATTTCATTTGATTTTTATTATTTCAAGACTAAATTGAAAAGAGATATTTAAAGCGCCTCACATGTAAATTAAAATTAATAGCCTCCTAATGTTACTTAGTACGTGCATATATTTATACACATTAATGTTTCGGTTCATAGTATTCCTTGTTGATGATATTATGTGAGTTTATTGGTCTATTTGTCACAGTCTCATAATTTCGACAAATTTGGATCTAGACGACTAATTTTTTTCAGAGATATGTTTGAGATGGAAATTTCGGTTAAAATGTAAATGTAAAAAAAAATTATTCGTCTTCTAACACACAAAACCGATTGAAGTATTTTTGACTATATAAGCTGGTCCCGACACGCATTTAGCCGTTTTTCAATAATAAAAGTAATGTTTTAGCGTAAATTTCAAAACCACAAAGTACAATCTACAACAGTACGAAAGTCTTCATTATTAATGGAATTATACAATAGTTTATTGTTCGAATAATTTCTGAGTTTAACTGAGTTTTTTGGAAAATTGCGGTGATTGCAAAAATGATAAATCTTATAAAGACTTTTTATATAATAAAATTTATTTTACCAATTACTTGAGTTTTATAAACTTGTATATCAATATGTTCTATTTCCTTTTATAAATGTAGAATTAGTTTCAAAAATCGTTTCATATTTGATTAAGGTGTAAGTCTTACCCACAATTTGTTAGTGACATAACATGATACTCGTATTTAATAAAAATTTATTAATTTTATTTCAATTTTCAATGATAATACGTTAATGAAAATTTTAATGAAACATAACTTTAAAATGTTGGTTTTATATTATACTTACGTAAACATAGTTATAACTTGGAAATTACTAATTAAATTTTGTTAAAATAAAGGTTAAAACCTAAATTCGATTTAGGTAGTAATTTTATGTAAAATGAAAAATGCGTCATAGTTTTACATAGCCGAAAATAATATCTAATTGGGTCACAGAGCACAAAAAGAATATAAAAGTCAGGAAAGTCTATAGAAGCATCGCGTTTTATAATTTGTAATTCAAACACACGTTTTGAACTTATAAGGTAGATAAATAAAAGAAAATAATTGCAGGCATAACTTATAGGAAAATTAAGAAATTTTCTCACGACTTAATTGTGTTTTTACAATTTATGTAATATAATACTTTTGGTCTTTTATTTTTTGTATTTTTACATATCGTGTATAAAACATTCAAGTATAGAGACTTTTAAAAATACAAATAAAAATGGAAAAAATAAGCGTACTGTGACAATACGCAGATCACTAAATAAGAATAAAGTTAAAGGAAACAATAAAGAACATATAAAGTGAGGCTTAACCTCTAGGGATATTCATAGAATACAAAGAATGTTCGCATTTCAATTTGATAACGTCGCATGGCATAGCGATGAAAATATATTTCTCGTCAAAAGTATTTACCGCATCAATGAATTTATAATATTTTCTTTTCAAAATAAAAACTTAAGTCCATTTATTATAGTAATTTCTTTTCGGTTGGGATCTATTTCACATTTGTCAGCTCATGAGAGTTTTTTTTCTTTTCTTTAAGTGAAGTAGTTACTTATGTTTTTTTTGTAATAACCTTACTCTTATTCACTAATAGCAATTGAATTTACTAAACTGATACGGCGACCAGTTTTACTGTTTCATCACATTTGATCAAAATGTGGTTTAGGAATCAAGATATTGAAATACACCCTTGTATCGATTATATAGTCATTAAAGCAACCCGTATAAAGGCATTCAATAGTTTCGTTTGAAATTATAGGATGAACTCTATATTATTTTATTTATTTAAGACTACTTTACACCCGTTTAGGTGGAGTCACTTCATTCAGTTACGATACACTCAGTGATTTCTTTTATTTGCTCTCAATATGTATTCCTTGATTATTATATCCTTATTTTATTAAACACATGCGACTTTGGAACAATAAAAACTATTTCAAAATTTGAAATCGCTTGCGTTTTGTTATATTTTATATTTATTGCTTATAAAATAAAAACTAACGAACAGATTTAATTTTTTTATTACTTTTAAAAGTCTGTTTTTATAATTTAGTTAACGCTGTATATGTAGCAAGTTGTTATTTTTGGCTCAATTCTACACGAACCTCAAAAATAATAAAACATGTAACTACATCAATAGATGTGGCCCAAAAGTTGGCAAATTTTTCAAATCCAGTCAAGTAATGATTTCAGTTAATTTATTTTAGAAAAACATGTTAATTTTTCTTATATTTGACAACATTATTTTTCCTCTAATTTATTTTATACTTAATCTAGATGCCGGCACGCATATTATACTTAATCTAGATGCCGTCATGAAAAGTTTACTCTCTGTAACTGAAATTTTTTTAAGTTTTGAAGCCAAATAAAATAATTCATTATTATTTAATTTTGAGTTAATTTAAATTTTCTGTGAAATTACAGAAGTGTTTTTTTACTTTATTTTGATGCAGGAATATGCATGTTGTTGCTTACGTATTTACATTCATTACTTCAAAATTTTGTTAAGGAACATATCATAATAGTACAATACTTATTTTATCAAGTTAGTATTAAAGTTAAAGTTTTTTACCCATATTGCCTTCTAAATTAATTTGTTGATTGAAAATCAAATTTGGGACTTTTTCTTACTGATTAAACAATTATACTTAATTAAATTTATAGCAAAATTAATTACAATTATGGTGCGGTTAGTCATTAAAAATCTGTAATACAAATATAAATTCAGCTCCTCAAATATGAAAATCAGAATTTTAAATTAAAATAAATATAATAGTATGAATATAATAGTGCTACCCTTCATAATTAATTTTACTATTTGGTTTACGTTCCGTTACAGTCTATTATAAATCAATACTGGTATGCAATATGAAATTACAGAAATAAAAGAAAACTGAAAAAAAAATGAACAAAATATTCCAATAAATCGTGGAATAGAATAGAAAGTAAAAACAAATAATGGAAAAATAAGTGCGTAACTTTAGTTTTGGTTTAGAGAAAAATTAAGAATTTAACTTCTAACTAGAAAAATTAAGGAAAAACTTCCTGGACATAAAATTTCGTGACAAAAACCAATCAAAAAAGAGAGAAAACTTTGGAAAAAGTAGTGTTAATGAATTATTTTTGGATTAAAAAAATTCACATTACCTAATTTGAAAGTAAATTGATTAAATTTATTTAATTCTTTTATAAAATTAACAAAATTGATGCAACTGGTTTTCAACTTATAACATGGCTAGCGAAATTTTGTGGAAATATAGTTTTTAATATTACAAAGGTGGAAAGAAGAAAAAGCTGGATTAAAAATTTAATAAGCAAAATAATGAGATAAACTATCAAACCAAAGGCTGAAAATTTTCTGTAATGTGCCAGGAGAGAATTTTAAATTTATAATTTTTTTTTTGTTGTGTAAAGGATATACACATTTGCTTCTAAAGCAACGCATTATTTTGTGTTCGTTCTTAGATTCATTTTTAAAACGTAAATAACCTTGAACATTTAGAAAAACTACCTGCTGAAGTTTGGTTTATTTGAAGATAATTATTTACTTTCAAAATAAGGTTTGAATTTTGAGATTTAATTACTATATCACGTCAATTCGTATTTTAAACCATTTCTAGCAATTTTTTAATTATTATGCAGCAACATGACACAAAACCCCAATTACCTAGGCTCAAAAGCTTGATAAAAATTTATATTAGTTGAAAGAGTTTTTAAACCAACTTGGACCATACAGTAAAAGACAAAATTAAACGTGTCATATATATGACTTTTTGGTATTAAAACTAATTAAAATAAATATGAAATACCTCCGAAACTAAACATAATACAATAAGAATATTCCTCGTGACTTTACTGTTAATAGAAATTTAGGATACAAAATCACACAGCAATGTTATGCGAACTGGGAAAGTTGTAAAAATTGGAAAATTTCATTTTTAATTATTTTTACAACTAACAAATCAAATAAAGCAATTTTGAGAAATGTTAGTGTCTATATGTATATGTGTATATATACGTATATACATTTTTAAGAAGTGATGACATATGTTTTTTTGTATCCTTATAGCATAAAGTATTCTTTTTTTTATTACCTTTCTCTTTCTCATACATTAACGGTATAATAAATTTAGTCTTTCTGCCTTTAGACGTACTCGCTTAGCCTTTCCATTACCATAAAGGGTTAAGTGGATATTTATGCCCCGGTCAGTTACAAATGGTCGGAACTTTCGTTAAAGGTTAAAACCACTAATTCAGTCCTATAAACGGCATGAAACTAATTTCATATGAATACACGTTTAAATACCCTTTGTTAAAGAACCATTTCTCTCTCGATTTAAGGTAACGATTTTTAAACTTTTTCATTACTTTTTCGATTTGAAATCTTTTTGGGATCCGTAATGGAACAAGGATTTCTTATAAATTGACTGAATTCGTCTGTCAATTACGGCCTTTTAGTTTCTACAATTTGAGACATGCGATGAAATTTGAAATATAATATTTAGTGCAATTGCATTTATTTCAATTTTAAGGTGGGATAAGAGGGCTAAATTAAATCATTGGAAAATATTTTTTTTTAAATATGTCGAATATATTGTGCGGTGTCGTTAGAAATAAACAGAGTTGTGATAAATAATTTGACTTCAAACAAAATGCAGAAACCTTGATTCGAGTTTCGCTCATTGGACCAGTCTTTAAAAATCGAAGTAAGATATATATGTATATTTTTAATATGAAAATTGTCATGAAAATATAATATTTTGCAGTAATTTTAATGATTTTAATTAAATTTTATATCTCACTAAGACGTAAGCACTGTTACGGGTTCCCAGACAGAAGTCTATTTAAGAAACAATTTTTTTTTATTTAAAATTGTTACAAGGGTATTGTGTTCGTTATGAATATTTAATCCGCTTTGGTATTAGGTAAGATTTGCATTCAGCGTGAATTGATTCATATATTATCGGATTATGTTTTTATACACTCCATGAAGACCACTGACAGGTCAGCAATTTATTCATAATGCTACTCGTGAGAAAGAACATTTTTAATAATAACCCTTCCAATTAAAAATAACGACAGATGAAACTGGACAGAAATAATACGAAATAAAATGTTTTGAAGAAGAGAGATATTAAATGAATTGTGAAGTGTACCTTCCATAGATATTGCAAAGTGTAGCCCTCCAACCCGTAATTCTATAAAATATCAATATAAAGAAATATTGTGATCATTGAAGGTATTGCCATAATAACTAATGGAACATTTACCAGTATTAAATTTGTTCATTGAGGTGGTTCAAATATAAACTTCTGATTTTTGATTTTCAATAACCATAGTGCAGTTTGGTAGCTGTCAATTCATTGAACCGATTCCTGTAACCTCCTTCTTAATTCATCTAAGCTCTTTCTGGCAGTAAGGATATGAAAAAGTTCGTAAGTGAGTTAGTTCAAGCTATACTGAAAATATAGGTAAAGCATTTATAGATCTGACTGGGAAAAATAACTGCAGAATGTTTTAGATTTGACACAAATGAAAAAGTTTCAAATTATAGATCAAATGATAATTGTAAGAAATAAGAAGAAAAAAAAGGATCAGTAATTCACAATACATCTAATATCATAACAGTCAATTATTATAAAAACACTTTACGGGTACAATTATAAAGAAAAAACCAAAATATAACTCACATCATATTTTTTTCAAACACAAGCAAATGTTAAATAAGTACAACAACATACAACGAAATGTTAAGCAGTAGTTTGAATTATGTCGACTTCATTTTAAATAAGAAAAACATTAATTCCGACTCCAGCTAACCACGCTGCGGCAGTACCCAGCTGCTCGAACTAATTAACAATGAGAAAAACCTAAGTTATTCTGGAGTGCACGAAAATGTTAATTAAATTGAAAGGCGCAATCGTGAACTCTTTCAGCCGACTGTAAATAAATAAATAGCTGGGCGTCCAAGGCGCGTGTACTGTTTCGGTAAAAACCATGCATTAAAATTTTGTTATATTTAATTTCAAGACACACGCAATTCTGTTGAATTCTGTAAAATTTTCATCCAAATAAGAAATATTTACCAATGTTTAATAACATTTTTGAATTTGTCGAAAATGTCTGATATTATATGCGATTTAGTAACCAAAACAAATTAACAAGAAAATCAGATTTTCTCATTTCAGTGAAAATATATCCCGAGAAGAAGTCGGTTAAAGGTGACACAATACAGATATTACTATTATAATAACTTAACTTTTAACTATTATCCCTTTTCTCATAATTTAATAGAAACTACGCCGCAGAACAATTATAAAATATAAAGATATCCTATAAAGATAAAATATTTTATCATATTCTTTGAAATAAGTCTTTTATTTGGGTATTTATATCAATGCTATTGTTGTTTTCAATTAATGTTTATAAAATATTATAACAAACGGTTTTTAATTTTGTGCTTAACATTAGTATATTCTCCTATAGTTACTACCCCAGTATCCCTTAGCGTCATGTATATACATACATTAAATTGATCATTTCTTTATATAATCGTTATGTCGTATCAATCAAAGCAATTTTGTTCTTAAAATAGAGATCTAAACCGATAGCCTAAATTTTATATCAGAGCTATATGTCGGCTTATAATATTGGCGCATAAGCTCTCTAAAGCTTTCTAAGGCCGAAGTTTTCTAATTTGATTTCTCCAAATCTCTCTTTACCATAGTAATTATGTTTAAGATATAAACCTAATTACTGTTTTTGGTATTCATCATAAATTTCTTTAAAAATATATTTGCCTTTTTACCCAAGTGTCAACTTCCAACATATTTCTACAAGCTCACTCCACACACAAGTTTATTCTACAAGTCACGAAAAAATAGGTGAAATAATATTTTCTTCCCTATAGGCAGTATTAAAATATAGTTAATTAATTTTTCTAGAACGACCGCCAGAGAGAAAGCGCAGCACACGTCGATGTTCGATTTTTCTTTTCAAAACAACGTCTCATTTTTCGAATATCGAGTGCGCGTGTTCTTCTCAGAACGATTTCTTGTCATTTGATTATCGGTCGATGTAGTCCTGTACGAGTATGTGTAGCTACAATGGTATAACGAGTAACCTGAGTTTCATTTCTGTCCCAATTCCTTAAGCTGAAGCTGATGAATAGTATTTTATTCACTATGTTTAAAATTATATGTTCTTTATTTGGTTTTCTTGTCAACTAAGTTAAAAATAAATGCGTGGTAAAGAAAAATAACTTTTAAACTTAATTAATTTTATGTTAAAATACGTGTAATAATAAATTAACTGTGACTGTTCGATATTGCCCTTTCATTTATACATTACTCGATATTAATAAACTAGATTCAAATATGAAAATGTGCAGAAAAATACATTTGATCCAACTCCAAAGGAGGGCACATCCTTAATTTTTTTCTTTTACCAATATTATTTTAATATTGAAAATTTTTTTCTCAAACTTGTTATTCTCATGTTTACTCATCTCATATATAAGTTTACATTATTTAACTATAACTAATAATCACGTAAAATTCAATAAGAACTGGTTAACTGGGACTTTGGTCACACATCTTATAAAAAATTAACAAATCATGGTAAAAATGAAAAACTTCCATTATAATAATTTTGACCAAACAATAAATAATATAATTAATAAAATCAGTCTGTAGTGTATCCATCTTTATACGTAAATATATAGACACGTAAAATAAATACTTAGACCTACGGATGGAGACGCATATCGTTTAACAAAGGCAAATTTTTACCACAATAAATAATTCAAAAAATTTCAAAAATTTGATATAAATTTTAGAGGAAGGACTTCTCTTTCCCAAAATCTATGATAAAAGTTTATTTCTTGGAAATTTAAAAGGGCTATATGAATACCACTCTCAAATCTCGAGGCTGAAGTGCCAATAGATATAAAGTACTCACCTGTGAGATAGGTAATTATTAGAATTTAACTTAAACTTTACCGAAAACCATAACACTGATTCAAGTCTTCATAGTTTTTGAAAATTTAAAGATAATTTTACGTCAGTAAAATATTCATTAATTAATATATTTACATAGTGAAAATATCACTTATATTTCTAAAGAGTTTAATAAAAACATCACGTATGTTTATGCGCTTAAACTTTTATATATAGATGAATGTGTACGGAACTCTCGCAGTACTACAGGTATTTAACCTGAGTTTGTTTATTAACTAACATAGGTATAGTGTACAGCGTGATTTTAGTCGAATTTTTTTCTTTTCACGAGTTAATCTTCGATTAACGAATTTTAATTAGAACAGTGGCTACCTAATAGTTTTACTCGTCCTGGTCGTCCATATTATAACGTAACGTAACGAGTAACAAAATAATCAATGCAAATTTTTTGTCTCTTATAGACCTATAGGATTGTAAAAAAATCGATTCCAACAAAAATTTTCTTGTCGAATCAGGACAAGTATCACGATTGAATAGTAAAAGTTATAAGATCTAATGGAGCCAAGTTCAATTAAATGTACGTCTTAACCCTAAGTAACAGGGTTTTCTCACAACACACTTTAGTTACAGTAGTTAGTTACACTATAGTCTTCGATGTGTACATCGGAAAACTTGACCTTCGCCGCCACCTAAGTCCGGCGGTGGAATAAAAAAGATTAATATTTACAATATAATATCAATTTTTAGAAAGATGTTGTAAACTCCTTGACCGTCAGTAACATATGTTTGTTGTTAGCCTGCTGTCAGAGAACCTAAACTTTAGGAATTTTACCCCAAATATTTGGATGATATTCATTGAACGTGTGGCGAAATCAATTAATTTTGCGTTTTAAGGATAATATGATTAGTCGGGCTATAAAACTGACACCTGATATATTTTATAAATATCTTGACTCCATTCCGACCAAAAATGAAATCCGGACCGAAATTACGAAAGTTCAGAATTAGACTAAATCCCTTGAGAAAAAGTTACGTCAACTTTGTGGTTTAGCAATGTTGTGTCCGTAAAAATAACTGATAAATAATTTTGTAACCTAATATAAGAGCATATCATAATGATGGTTTTTGTTTTTTAAACTCGGCTAACCGTTTTGTTTTTTTTTTTAAATGTGCACTTAGGTTATTCAGTAATTTTTTTTCAAGTACAGCTTGACTTCAAGATATAACAATATAAATTTTAGCCTGGAAATAAAATTAAAAATATAGTGTTAATTAAATTCAAGTATAAGCGATGTAAATTTTTTTAAACTAAAACAATTTTGAAATTAAGTTTATATTTTAATTACGTGACCGTATTTTAAATACCAGATTTAATCATAACGTCTTACTTTACTTTCTTATTTTACTATCAGGCTAAATAAAGTGAAATGAGGACTCTCGTCTCAAAATGAGATTATAAGTCAGTTCAAATAATTGTATTATCTATTTTTTTAAGCTGTAAGAAAAGAAATATAAAAATATATTATATATTTTTTCGGTCTCAAGAATATATTTTACAAAATTATCACATATATACATACAAATTATAGTAACATTAATATAGATATATAATCACTAGAAAAAAGTACTGTCAATCCTTATGAATCTTGTTCCTTTTCTGCTCGATGTTAGTTTAGATTATCGCTAAATGATTTGGGTTACGATATTTAACTAAGAGTTGAGGGTATTAATGATTTCTCAAGTAATTTACTTTGTTTTCCGGGCGGATTATTATATTTAGTCAGATGGTCCTTATGAATTATGTATTCGAGGTAGACAAAAGGGGATGTTCTTGCATCATAATACATATAACAGCTATAATTATACAATGATGGCCGAAGTAAATATTAATAATTTATGTATAAATTATTCATTGAACAAGCGAAAGTTATGCATGAACGTAGTTTTCTTTTGCATTGCATTTATAATTTGTTTCAATGTATTTATAGTTATAAAGATTTTCTTAATGAAAACAGGTAGGTCTAATTTAATCGGTCGATGTTAGTTGTTTACAATTACTATTAATCCTTCAAAAAGTTATACCGTTCTTATTTATTAATAGTTGATTTTGAGCTTTAATAAAAAAATTGTAAAATATTTTTTGTGAAAGGTAATTAGTAATCAAATTTTGTTTCACTTTACATAGAATTAAGAGGAAATTTATTCTTTAGGCAAAACTTAAGGCGATTCAATGAAAATGGGACTGAGAACAGAGTGACATAGAAAAAACTTAAGCAACTCTACTGGGAATAGAGATA
This sequence comes from Druceiella hillmani, assembly GCA_039881145.1. Taxonomy (NCBI): domain Eukaryota; kingdom Metazoa; phylum Arthropoda; class Insecta; order Lepidoptera; family Hepialidae; genus Druceiella; species Druceiella hillmani. The sequence goes on from JAYKKI010000137.1 coordinate 2,510,932, forward strand.
AATTTATGAATTATCATAAGAATATTATGATTATAATATGTGATGTTTCATAAATAGGAATATAAACCTACTATAGGCATTATAACTATTATATTGTATTCCACATGTATATATCATATTGTATTAGGATTGGGAGCATTTGTAAATTTTACAGTATTAAATTTTCAAGCGATTGTAGACACTTGCCAACAATATATATACGTGTCGACCCACTAAATCAAAAAATACCCCACTTATTTTTATGTGGGGTTATACTCAACATTTTGCTTTGTTATTAAATTATTATATATTATTTGAGTTATTCATTTCAGAAATTTGCTGAAAATTTCAGACATATCAGTATCATCTGTGGACGGATGAATGTACAGACGGTGAACAGACGAACAAGACGAATATGTATTTCCTGTTTCACAATGGAATCCGAAAAATTATTTTCTTAATTAACGTTTTAGAACAGAAAAAATTAATAGGATACAATTTTCTTTAATAATTGTGATATTAAATAATCACATTATTCAAGATTTTAAATTTTTTTTACAATTAAAATCTAATTTTTTTTATTTGATTTTATAAATTTTTATTACATTTTATGTACTTATTTTATACTAGAAAACCGTCAACATCATCATAAAATAACGCTAAACATAATTACTTTTTAATGTGATAATAACGTCATGCTTCGTCAAGTTATTAAGACTTTAATATTTTGTGGTTTAGAGGGCTTATTTGAAAAGTTATTTTTTTTATTATTTTTTAGCTTTGTTATTTTTTAGTTTTGTTGTAAAATAAAATACATAGGCATCTATTTACTGTAGTGATCACAATGGTCACTTCGATGACTACTGTCATTTCGATTTTAAACATATGACGCGACATTTGTAAATTTGATAATAAATCACTTAAAAAAAATAAATCACCATCAATAATCGGTGTTTCTAATAAAACAGAATTTTCCTTATTCAGGGTTTTGCTTGTCAGTATGTACTATATTTTCCTAGTTGAAAATATCATAAATAATATCGTATAGTTTCTCCATAGTTTTCCATAGTTCTTCCATAGTTTTCCTTGGCATTACTGATTGAGTGTATTGATCTTTCTTTTATTTGCAAATTATGGATAATTGGTAAGTAAATATGCTTAAGTAGTGATTGTGGAACTGAACTATTATAGAATACGTTGGATCAATAACAGACCGGTTAAAGCGTGTATCTAAGAATTGACGGTATTCAATTTGAACCTCGAAATCACAAAACATTTCACACGTTGTGTAAAGTGGTGTTTTCTTTTTTTTTAGTTTGACATACATACTCTAGCGCAATTATTTCCACAGGTGCAATATCTACCAGTCGACTAACATTACGATGCATTTCTAAAGTTTCAGGATAAGTAGATAATGAAATTTTAATAGGAACTAAAGTATGATTATATTTTTTTTTATGAAAAATAACAATCTAACTTTGATGTGGCTTCACAGCAGAATTTAGGGGTAGGACAAGATGGAAAAAATATTAAATGCTTACAGAAACAGACATTATGTTTGGAGATAAAGAGCGCAAAGTAATTATCGCAACACAGTCCCAAGTACTGGACAGAAAAAGCTGTAAATCTGGTAATGACATCAGAGAGAATATGAAGAAAATGTAACATATACATAAATTTCATAATCTAATAGAGATGATGCTAAAGGTTAATTTAATTTCCATAGGAATGAAATATTAAAGACGTTATGGAGTGTATTTTGCTAAAGACTCGATGACTGATATTATTAACTTGGGTATGCCAAATAACAAATTGATCAATAACTCGACCCAAGTTTTTCCAGTTGAAGAGTAAGATATAACTGCACAAGTAAGAAGTTATAGATATCATGTATCTTTAAAGGTAACATATTTGATTCATTTGATATGATATGGATCATCATTTAAAATAACGTCAATTTGCAAATGTCCTCCAAAAACGCCATTAAAAAAATTTTAAATTTCCTAATGAACGATGCAATAATACTTTTGGAAATATTCCATAACAAAATCAAATTTTTATAGTAAATGAGTATACAGATAACCGTATTAGTTTCACCCTATCGTCTGACTTTATGCAACTTCAATAAGCGAGTGAGATATTTTCTCCTAACGTTCAAATTTACACTGTCCCACATTCAAGCACTAACTCGAAAGTTTCAAGCTGTTCACGCCAATAGTATTTGTTTTCATCTCACCGTGTTTAGTGTTATGAGCATTGACAAATTTCAGCAGCAAAATGTAATGGAGATAAGGATAATGTTACATTGCCACCGGGGGAATTACATAAACATAAATAAAACTTCTGACTTCTGGTTTCGTTAAATTAATTATAATTAGTCAAATTTATATTTCTGCTCGTCGCTTACTCTCAAGCTTTGCAGACTAATAGCTTTAGAAACTCTCTTATTTTAATGCAATATATTTATATAATAAATATAAGAAAAAAAAATATTTTAATTGTTGAAAATCTCGTTGCGATTTTCCAAAAATACTTATTCCATTACTTTATTAACCCTATGCAGTTTTACCCCATGAAAGTATAAATGAGAATTTAATTACTTGATGAATAATAGTGGATCTCTGTTAAGTGTCGTTTATAAATTACTCAATTTTTTACAATTTTTAGTTTCAATTTACTAATAAAAAAAAATAGTATTTGTGCAAATTTGATATTTCTTTTAAATAAATCGGAAATTAGGAGAAGGTAAAAAAACTTATAGAGACTCCATTATAATAGGAAATTTCTTAGTATGATTGTAAGCCAAAAATTATGGTCTTAAGATATTTTGTAATATTTATAAACCTTTAAAAAATACAATTTTATTAAATATATGTTTTTTTCTAACAAAATATTAAATATGAAATCATGGTTATGAAATCATGGTTGTCGTCGCCGTGGTGTGTTGGGTTGATCACAAGGCATACGGCCTTTGACGATGCGACGCACCGCGGCGACCCGGGTTCGATTCCCGACCGTTCGTCGAACGGGGCTGGACTGGTGTTGTGGTTGGCTGTAAGAGATTGCTCTTGTAGCAATAAGTCCGCCATATGTTTCAATTAGATACATTAAAGTATAAGTAAATAAATGGTTTTGTATAGTCCATATATTCAACCTTTAAGTGAGCGAAATTGTAATTCGGTTGATTCAGTACTCTTGACATTTAATTATATTGAAATTAAATGCAGACGTACTTGAAACAAAAAATATATACTTGAAACAAAAAATTAGAACGATGATGCATTTAATGTTTTATCTGTAAGTTTATTTGGCCATTTCTTCTTGGGCTATCAGTATTTTTCATTTAAAAAGCCGTATAAAAGTGTACCTTATAACTCCAATGGATGTACTGTATGTAATTATATACTTTTGCACTTCTTTGTCATACTGACAATAAGTTAGATTATTTTAATTTTCAGTAGGGTCAATATTTTCATTGAAAAGAAAAAATTGAGCAAAGAGGTGCACTGTTAGTTTGTATATTAGGTAATTCTGTTAAGTGAGAAAACATGTTATAATTGTTTACTATAACAATTTATAATAATTACATCATAATGTCAATAATATTTAATAAATTAATTAATCGAAAGTAATTTTTTTTATTTTCAGCGTATAGTTTAAGGCATCGCTTGAAGACTAATAATAAGAGCCTTGAAAATATCTTTAACATTATAGCTAGTGCATCTTTAAATATATATTGAAATATATGCATAAAAATTTGTTCGCTAAATTATTTGACACCAAAATTATACTGTTAAAACCAAAATTATAAAAATTTATGCCAAAGTTGTTTTGAAAACAATAGCCATCATCCCAAATCTTAATTTTTTTTATATATGCGACACATTTTTAACCCGTTAACGATATAGTGAACAATATGTTCACGTTGTGAGTGATAAATATATTATTAACATTTGAGTATTTATTTCTAAATGTGTAAAGAATCCTCGTAGCGTAAGTTCTACTCAGTTTATTAGATTTTTTATCTTAAAGAAATATCATTATTTCGATTCAAATATAATTATTTGAACTATCTTTAAAATGTCACATCAGAGGATTGAAATAAGTAGAAAAGTTATGTTTTTTAATATTTGTGACTGATAAAGTGTTAGAGTGAAACATAATATTAGTATCTGTTGCTTAAATACAGGATATTAGGAATTTCAAATGGCCCGATATGAACACTATTAAGAATGGGCTGATAACAAAATATATTTTATCTTTATTAAAACATTATTTTTTAAACAAAAGCTCTTTCAAAATGTATTTAATTTCATGCGCCGCTTGAAGAACTTTTTCTAATGATGTCTCATTAGCCAGAAATTATTTAACCAAAAACAATATTATCTCTTTGCTTGTTTTGCACTTCCTTGAACTGAAAGGGTACATTATGTTAAATCCACTTAATAGTATTGAATTGAAAAATTATATAATTTACCCGACATTTAGTAAACTTTTTCTTTTCAAGAAATAGAGTTGTCTAACCAGTCGACGGACGAGTAGATAGCAATCTCATAATATTATTATTCCGTTGAAAGTCTACGAGTTCAGAACCCTAAAAATATATGAAAGTTATGGGGGATATTTAAAAAATAGACGACAGCGCAGTATATTCTTATACACTATGAGGGAAGAATGAGAAATTTGACAGACTTAATGGAGTTCGCTCCGGCATGGGGCGTAATCCTCTCTGTAATAGTATTTGTAGTTTTAATATAATATTTTGAATAAATCAGAAAGCAATTAAATTATTAAATAAGCTACCCATCTTTACATTTTGTTATAAATGTAAAAATATTCAAAAGTGAAATGTCGTACTCATGGCGGCGTTTAAATTCAAGAAATGAAAGATTAATGATGCCGATAAGATAATTTCATCATAACGAAATTCAATTCTTTGCAGGAACTATTGAGGATAAAATAAAATTGTGAAACAATCTAACAATTAACTTTTTCATAATTTAGCTTTATCAATCGCTTTAGACTTAAGTTGGAAATTAACAATTTATTTATTTTAAATATTATATTGACCCTCATAGACACAATGATAATCACCAAATGAAGATGAATTTTCGTCTATTCTGTATCATAAAAATAGTTTTAATATATATTGCTGAATGTGCCCCTTGAACATCCAGCAGTAGATAATAATCCTAGATATTTTCCTTTTACGTCTATCAATTGATGCAATGCAACTGTAATTTCAGCTTTAATTACCTATTTGGTTAAATCTTTTTGGGTTGATGAGCTAACATTTTTGTTGAAAATTACTGATTTCTGCATTTCAGAAAGAAAAAATTTAATAGATCTGCGAATAAATAATATTTCAAAAACTAGTCTACTTAATAAATCATTTGGTTCTGTAAGTAAATTGACTGAGTAAATTATATGTCGCCTGTTGTACAGTTCCATACTAAAGAGCCGATTAGAATCTGCCTCCATTATTTAAAGCCCACGCGAAGTCAAGTATATCTTATTGATTGAATATAAATAAAACACGTTCCTGCAATGTCTAATATAATCTAACATAATCGATTTTTTAAAAATCTGATAAACAAGTATTACAAGCAACGATGAAAATACAAATTTTCACAATAATGTCACATTTTAATAGTGTAAAATTATAAAATCTCTACCTTTAAATATAAAAAACTGTTTACTAATCGATATTTTCATCTTAATCCATATTATAATATATTCCTGTTTGCTATTTCCCAAGTGAGCGACCGATGCTTTGAAAATTAGGAATCGATATTGGGGTCGAAGGGACAAAGAAATAAATTCAGATCGGGTTCAATTATATTTTAAAATGAAGTAACCCATAAAAGGAAAAAAACTAGATTTAATTAAACAAAATTACTCTCCAGGGATAGGTACGAGAAATAAGAATGTTAGGTAAGGTAGTTTATTTATTCAATTTATTAACATATATTGACGAAAAAATATTGTGAGATCAGCATTCGATACGTAATAAATATAATATACATGTTTCAAACTTTACACGAGGCTAACAAGCTTATTATTAATATCAAAACTAACTACATATGTAATCAAGTTGTAAAGAGATTATGTTTGTGCGCGCACAAACATTACACAAAAAACAGTGGAGCGATAGTAAAGAAACTGCATTTTTAGGCTTTGAAGGTTTTTTCAACAACTGCGATAGAATTCTTCATGATTTCTTACAACCCTATTAGCGAGAGAGTTGTAATATTGATTAAAACACAACCTCATTATAGGGTTGTGTTTTAATCAACAGGGACATAAGTTCACTTTACAAACAACCATCATCACGTGAGGGTTTATAATTCTCCATAATTGGGCGGATTTATTTTTTTAATAAATTTTCAACTTATAAACACATTTGTATGACAGAGGAAAAAGACTTGTAAGATATAATACAGCACAAAATATCTCACCCGAATAGTGGAAAATTGTGAAATTGAAGATAAATACTTTAATAAATAACTTACTTTTAACTTTTGTATTTGGAATATTCTATCCTGCGTAAAAAGTGTTTTTGCATCCATATGCACAGGACATCATAATAATGTTCATAACATGAAAGATTTCCTAACTGAAGGTAAACCGCCCACTTCAGGGCGATAAGTACTACATCCCTATATACAACGGCGTCACAATTCTAAATCGTACGTTAACAGACGCATGTAAGTACAATAAACAGTTCCGTTCCTCGCAATTTCACAGCATTTTCATTATGAATGTAGCACTATTTTATTTCATATTTTTCCGGTATTTAACTTCCGCTTATGTATTTGGCTTCATGTTTCCTTTATTTAAAGGCAACTTATAAAGGCCCTTGAGTTAATCACTTTATTATATTTATAACACAATAATAGCTAAAGTATAAGTTAGCAGCGTACCATAAATAACGTAACAAAATTACTAAATTTAGCATAAGTGCAAGTAAGGAATATAGCTATAATCTAGGGTATGTTAATAATGCATATTATTTGTTATGTAATCGACAGAATATTTTTATTACTTAGTAAACAGTTCAGATATGAAACCGGCTAAGGTTTCATATCTGAACTGTTTTTAGTTCAGATATGAACCTTCAGATTTGAAGGTTTCATATCTGAACCCTTTTGAATTTTAAGCTGTGATCCGTTATTTTTGTTCAGAAGATTTAACGTGTTAGGGATCACATAATTTAATCGAGTATTAAGTTAATGATAATTCAGCATCATCTTAATACTCGATTCAATTATATCATAAAATAGTAAACTTCCAAGGAACGAGCATTTCAATAAGCGGCACTGATCACAATTTTTCAAACCGTACCTCGCTGTTTAAACTAACGAAATTTATTAGGTTTTTCTATCAAAGATATTCTTATTAATTTACCGATTTACTCCAGAAAAAACCTTTCTAAATATGTATTTCCTTGGCATTTGAAGACAATTTCGAATTTACTTTTATTTAATTTAATAAAAAAGGCAATAAATTTTTAAAAGAAACAAATCCTGTCAAATTAGGTAAATTGTAGCGTATTTTTATTGCAAAATTACACTGCCAAACATTCAGATAAATAAAATGAAATCATTGAAGGTGTTTGTAATGGTTTGAATTTTTCCTCTATTTACATGTCCATTAATACTATCATAACTGACTGGATTTTAATAAAACTAAGTAGTTTTTCAGTGCACATCTTACGAACAGATCTTCAGTTTGCTTCATGCCCTTATTTATACGATAACATCGACTTGTGATGGAACCGAACTAATCTAATTTTAATGATCTTGCCTTCCATGGATTTCTACTAAGAAACTTCTACAAGTGACTTGCGTTTTATTTAATCCCGACGGGTGACAAGAACATAACATCGCAACGTAATCAATTTTCTAAAGCAGAATAAGCTTTTCCTCAAGGCTACAGGGTGGGTAATGGCCCAGTCGTATTGTCTATCGATATATTATGTAAGCCTAAACGATACATTATTTAGCTTAATTTATCTTTATTGAGCTGAAAAAAAACTGTTCTACGAAACACGAATAAACTATTTGGTTGACAGCGAACACGTAATTTTCCAAGCTATCTGACTTGGAAACTTAAGTTAAATGTTATCAAAAATTTTTTAAATTACCAGTTAAATTTAAGTAAACTGGGAATAGTATTTTTATTTCACAAAATATCTGTATGTTTAACTCAAATGCTTGTTTAATAATTTACTTAAGATTTATTTTCAATTAAGCTTTAATGGTTTTTAAAATTGGTAAAAGTTTATCACGAGATAAATACTAACTGAAATATATGTAAGTCTGAGAGAAGCTTGAAAATTTCTGGCATTGTGTTATTTAATTTTTTAATCACAGCTTTCCCTATAAGGACATATCGTTGACAAATGAAACAAAATATTTTTTTCAATATTTAACTAAGTCTCATCTCATTCCTGTTCATATGAATAGAATTTACTTTCTTTTTAGAAAAATACTGTGAGAGATACGAGGCAAGGATATCATGGCATATCTAGCATATTTGTTTATACCGTAATTCGCCTTGTAAAGCAATATCCACTGAATTCCGTCAAAACTAGTCCTACATTCGAATTAATCCATCTTGTCATTATTTACATTAAGATTTTCGTTGAACACATTTTCTTTGAATAATTATCTTTTACCGACTTTCTCTTCTTCGAACCTCCCTAATAACATTGCATTGCATATAAAATAGACCCCATTAGTTATTGCATATATCATAGATTATATTAGTTAATAACAAGCATTAGGTTATACCTATTTTAAAATATATGAAACTTATTATAACGTATAACAATTAATTTGATATAGTAAAAAAAGAAAGAAAATCAGCCAAAATCACGCTATGTTTTTTCTTAAGCCAATAGCTAAGTTATATTAAGTTAATTACTCTAAAGAGAAACAACGGCACTGGCTACAAATTGGTCGATAAGTATACAGAACACAACTGTGTTTGATGGATTACTGCTCGTGTATGAAGTCGTGTGTTGGAACTCCCGGTATTAATTACGAGTTCTTTAAGTGTTTACAACTATTTTCTTATCAGATACTAATCGATTAATTACTTACTATTAACCGGTAGTTACTCATCCAATAAAGTAGGAATGATGCTTAAAATACCGAATTTATTTTGACTAATGTGCTGTCAGAAGTGTATCAGTTAATTTATTTTAATTTATTATTCATTATAAGGTACTAAATAAAAATAAGACCTACCTAATTTAATGCTTATGTTTCAATAAATATTATTGCAAACCAACAAAAACATAGACAATTATCATCATTTTGGTTGTATAGGCCTTATTAGAACTACCTCAATTAAGACGCATGAAATTCAAACGTAGCCAAACGTCATGTGCAACTTAGAATTTCGTAATTTTCTGTATACCCTGAAATTATTGATGGTATGTAACCGAAATATTGTAGATATATTTAACCGAAATATTCTATGGACAATCAATACCTAGCGTTTTTTTGTTTTTTTTTTCAATACACATTTTTTTTATTGAAAAAGTAGACTGAAATAGGAAGTGATATTTAATCCTAATATTTTTAAAATTAATAAACGCGAACATGACAAAATAAAACTCTCAAAAACCAAATTAAAATAACCTTAGTTGAATTTCGTTACTAGACTTGTTTATATATGTTTGAACTTAGCATCGACTTAAAAACATTAACAGACTAAGTGTCCGTTTTTATTACTATATATAATTCATAAATATAGTACTTATTTTCAAGTCTTCAATACTTCAAAAAAAATATTGCTTTGAAATGGGTTTTTCTTTTTTTAAATATAATTAATTTTATACTTGTCAGTGATTTGCTCAAGTCTTGTACTTAAATAAGGGTAACCTCATTAATCAGACAATGTTATAAGAAAACGAGATAAGAAAGGGAGGATCGTCAAAATAACTGAAATTGAGAGAATATTTCAGGAGAAAATGTTAAAGAGGGAGAATATAGTTTTTATTTTCATTACTGATTACTATTTTAATCGCTTTAAAGCAATTCTTTCTCGATTGTTATTAAAATTCACATGTAATAATCTTTCTTTTCAGATTAAACACAGATTAAAAGAGTAAAGGATGAGAATAACTCATAATCTCGGCCTAGAAAAACCTCATAATTAACCGTCAAATATTTTAATTTACTCTTATTATGAAATTTAATTTAAAACATGCTCTTTAGGATAAATATTATAGGAATAAATACAAATATACTTCGAGCCCCTCATATTATCTTACTAACTAATAAATCGATACGTATTTTTCTAGCTTGATTTTTTGAGAGTTTCGTATCTCAAAGGAAAAATTCCTTATAAATCGCTCATATGTCCACCTGACCGTCCACCGCAACCAGTTTCTGTAAAAAGTACGAATATCATTTGAACGGTACATGTTTTAAAAATATTTATAAATCGTTACAAGAAATATTTAAAATTTTAAAAATATGAACGTATAGTGGGGTTTAGGAACGTTGTGACGATTCGGATATGAGGCAATTATTCTAACATAGTAAAATTTGTTTCAAGATATTTTATGAGAATAATATTTAAAAAGGTAACTAGAAAGCAAAGCGTCTATAAATACGTCAGAACTCAAAATACACACACGCTCACACACATGCACATTCATACACACAAGCACATACACATTCATACGCACACGCACACGCACGCGCACGCACGCAGAAATAAATATATATACATATATATATATATATATATATATATATATATATATATAAATATATATATATATATATATATGTATGTATATATATATATATATATATATATATATATATATATATATATATATATATTTATACATACATTTAATTGTGTAATATTAATAACGTTTTAATTACTGAATTTCTAAACTTATTATTCTCTGTTTGAAACCTACGATTTTGTTTAAAACGTTGAAATTCAGTAAAAATTCACCAGAAGAACATGAAGTTTATGATCATAATTTTCTTTTTTTATTAAAAATATACCCGATTTGAAAACAAATATATTTGTGTCAGAAATCACATATTTCGCGGAAGTTTTGCATGTTATATACAGTATAAATTATATCGGTATAATTTATACTGCTAAAACCACAAGGTAAAACCATAATTAAAATGTGAAATAAATTTGATGCTATCTATTACATCAGGTATAATCAATAAATTATTAGGGTATAACAAGAATAGGACGTACGGCTTCACTTATAATTTTAAGGCACTTGTAATCGTTGTAAAACTAAGAAAAAATTATATTAATTAATTCATTTAAGGAAAATAAATTTTATTTATATACCGTTAAGTTTTTTCACATACCCATTCTCTTCCTCTTGACGCATAAGGCGATGAAAAATTAACTGGCAACACTCAATACCACAAATATTTAATTAATACCAACCCAGGATATAAAATAAAATGCCAAGGAACGACAAAATGCAGCTTTGTACGGGTTTCATATCACGTAACATACGTTATTTGGTTAATCCTGAGCCGTATACAAGTTGTTAAGCCTAAGACTTTAAGGCGATAGCACACAGAGTGTAAATAACAAGCTTAATTAAATTATTCCTACAAAAGTGTCGTGGTAATTTTATGTTATGTATAAGAATTTCCTCTTTATAATTTTTATTTTGACTTATAAGATTGGGATAAACAGCCAAATCTCAATAAATAGTACAACGGATAATATTCAGTTCCTCCTCTACTTCTGGTGTAGCTGGCGTTGACAGTTTTATTTATTTAGATGTCTCTGGCCAAGGTTAACCATACCATGATGGTGAGTAGACTCAAATATTCATCACATTTTTCAGCTATCTAAGGTCTTCTAAAGATGTAATACGTAAAGATTTTAAGTTTTTTTAGGTTTTCCCAATTTATAATTAAGGAGAAAATTAAATAAGCTCTTTATTTAATTTTCTTCTGAATTATAACTTCAACAAATATCTATTTTTCGCAGTAACTATTCTTCCACACTTATTTATTTTATAGGTCCGCAAGATTTTTAAATTTTCAAATAAATATGGTTTTACTGCTAAGTTCACAATAACTAAAAATTCATCAAAAACAATTTAAAATGATTAGATTTATTTTTTGTTTATTAAAATGACCACATATTTAAATGAATCAAGAAAATATGAAACTTTTCGTAACAAAATGTAAAAACCAGACAAATTACATGATATAATTTTAAGAAATCCCAAGGGTATGTATTCCCTTTTTATATTAAATTATTAAGACCGCATTACTTTACTCGATTTCAGCCTTGTGTTGACTAAACTGTATCTTTTGATTGTTCCACAAACCTCAGCAGTAACTTCGGTAACAATATATATATATATATATATATATATATATATATATATATATATATATATATATACATATATATGTATATATACATATAGACATATATATAAATGTACATACATATATATATTTGACCCTGAAGGATTATTTCAGTAAAAGCGTGTTCAAATTGATCAAGTATATATAGTATATACTTAATACTCTAAGAAACACATAGATACATGGGGTTTTGATTTCAGAGAATATTAATATACATGTATATTGTGTGTGTGTATATATATATATATATATATATAACACACACACAATATATATGAAAGAAGGTAACTATTAAAACAAAGAAGGTATCTATTATTTAAGCAGGTGATCCATCAAACTGATTAATCTGAGTAGAAAATGTTAAAAGGTCATATAGAAATTTTCCACCATTTCCAAAAAAAAATCAAATCTGGAATAAAAAAAGCAAATGTTAACCGATTATAAAACATACCTTTGTGACAAAAAACAGCCAAAGTTGCAATTTCTAGAAAAAAAATATTTTTTTTCTCGACACAAACTTCAAATATAGGCAGTTTGATGCATCCTGCGCATCTTCATAAACAACAATTAGCTGCGTGCGTAGGACACAACTCGGTATAAGTATATACCGATCTTACGTCTGTATAAGAATATACCCTCATCTATTCGTGCAAATGACTCTGTGCATCGAATTGAGTAGAAAATATTAATGAAATATAAGGCAATAGGACCATTCTCAAGCGTTTCTGAAAATGAAAATGTCGTTGCAAAAGTTGCGATTCCAGTGAAAATTTATTTACATTGTTTTACCGAATATTCATAGTTTGATGCACAGAAACACCTATATGAATATAAGACACGTTTTTGTTCTGCGTTGTGTGTGAAAATTGTTTGATATCACAAAATGTAGTAGTTCACTTTACACGGTGTAAAATTAAAATAACTTGTCTATTAAATTCGAGAAAATTCTTGTCACAACGATTACTTTATTTATATGAACTTAATGTTATTTAATTTAATCATTGATTAAATATCAGTTAAATATTTATTCAATGTTAATTGCCGTTAATAATATTTACGGACGCTCATTTAATATCGAATGTCAGAACTTTTCTGAAATATAATTCATAGAATGAGCTTTTGAAATCTAATCCGCATTAAATCTGTCCTTGAGCGCTTTGAACTGGAAATCAAAATCAAAGTACCGATTCATTTTTTTCTCCAGACTCGTTGACATGACGTAAAAAGGGTTTATTGAAGTACGCGACCTAAATTGGTTCTGTAGAAGCTTTATTACTGAAGCGAGAAATATTTTTCTTATAATTACCCAACTCGTGACTTTGCGTAAACTGCTGTGTTTCAGTTTTAAACACTTGAATTGCCTACGCAGTATTTAAAAAGCTGTTACTTTCTTTCCGTTTTTAATAAATCTTAAATAACCCTTTAGGCGCATTCTTAGACTTTTCGCCATTTCTCATTAAATTATTTCACTACATTTTTCAGAATGCTTACATAAGGATTTTTAGTTTACTCAAAAGATTACCCATGATTGATTATTTTACTATTGAAATAAATGAGAATTTTAAAAAAACGAACCAATAGGGAATTAACAGTGTTTTAATTTCCATTTGAAATTCTGATGTTATAAATAATAAAAAATTGTTTACACTGGAATGTACATATTTTGTATAATTGAAGCAAACGTTCATTGTATTTAAAGGACATCGTTGTAAGAAGTATGAACGGTATATTCAACTAGAAAAGAAAACAAGAAAGCCATAAATTTAATGTTTTCGCTATTATGGTTTCTAAAATGCTTCACTTCACATTCCGTGTTTTAGAGTTCCTTGTCGCAAAATGGAAAACTGACCCCTTATGAGATCACTCACATGTCTGTTCATCTGTCTGTTATAACTGTTTTTCTCAGGAGCCCCTTGAGGTAGAAATTCAAAGATAGCATATTAGTAAAACCTATAAACCCGCCCACAAATGTGACCGTCAAAAATATTTATATCAAAATTTTTGGGGGCAAATTAAGTACACGAGAAAAATGTTAGTTCTAGGTATAGTGTAGGATATTTATAGTTTGCAAGGGCTTATTATTAGATTCCCAAATTTTTTTTTTCATAATTTTAGATAATTATCTCTAGAAATATACTGCAAATTATTCAAAAAATAATATGTTTCTGCCTTATTTCCGAAACAGCTGAACCTAAAATTATATAAAAATCGAGTTTAAACGAGCCTATGCAAATGTTGTGGGAAATCTGTAGCTATTATCTTACATCTTATATTTTTTTAATTATGCGCCATATTCTAACCCTTGTTAAAGGTTTAGTAGGCAATATATTTACTTCGGGGAAAATTCCTATTAGTAAATCGTTTAATAGTGGTACTATATACCTTTAATATTTGTAAGTGCTCAAATGTGCGGAATACTCGTAAATTCGTGTTCTGTTCGTGCTTTATAGGTTTCTTGATGTGAGTAATGTGCTTTGAGTGTAAAACCTTTAACCATATAAGTTGAGAGATTTTCCCCTAAGTATAATGGGATGTATTGAGAATTAACGATTTGTTATTAGTATCCTACGAACATCTAAAGAATTTTTTCCTGTGGATTTTCGTGAAGTGTGTATCAAATGGTCATTACATATTTACCGCCATGTCTAAAATGTTTATAATGAGGTAACTTTTAACAAAATGACATTGCTAAGTGCTTAGATAAATTGATGGGTCATAAATGCTCACTAGCTATCTTCATACTAGCTCAATATTTCGTTGTATACTATTAATTAAGTTTGTCAGAATTATTGTGTATTAGCGCCATACCGCAATAACTCGTTAATCCATATTTGCTTATTCTGGAATAATTAATATAATTATTGATGGTGACAACAATTTGGACCATTTATTAATTAATTGTTTCAAAGTAAATTAAATGTCTACATTACTGACATGTAATGTGACTACGTGTAACAAATTTCCAAATGTATTTATTGCACTTTTTCCAGATGACCTTTATTTCTTTAAAATATAATTAATACATAACCAAATATTATCACATTAAATCAATCGACCCATGAATAGAAAATTGATTCCATAAGTTTTCTCTCGTCTAATTAGTAATGAGATTTATAAATTTTATAAATATTTTCCATCTAACTTGTTGGACTTAATCGTTATTGTCGAAACGTTGAAGTTTTTTTGAACAGTAAAATATTTATTTCTGAATTTCATATTTTTTATCAGTGTAATAAGCAATACATATGCTGAAAATTCTTGTATTCGCTCATTTTTATGGTTATAAATTAAATGGAACCCGGAATATATGTGTATATATATATTTATATATATATATATATATATATATATATATATATATGTATATATATACATATATATATATATAAATAAATAATTCATTGATGCTTTATTTTTGATTTGTTGTAAAATTATTGTTAAATTGTTGCCAACATTATGTACCCTTTACAATCTCAAAGGATGAGGACGTATTTTTCTTACCTATCTAATTACGAGCATAATTTTTCACTAATACAACTTAAGCTATATTAAAATAACCTCGTATCGGAAATGTATTAGTATCATATCATATGTAGGGCACCGTGCCGTACCACATCGATTGTGTCGTGTATTTGTAATATATTCAATTTTATGACAGTAAATATAAAACAAATATTGTAATCTCAAAATATTTTTATAAGCAGGCCATATCAGGTATAAATTTAATTTTCTTGCGGTACAAATGTACAGTACATATGAACATATTACAACACATATAACCACGCGCACGTAAACGAAAAATATGCATGTTTGTATGAAGTAAACTCAGTTGTAAAATTTACCACCTCTATTAAATATGGTTTGCATATTTTTTTTTAATTTCTCCGAAGATTTCAAAATAAAAGTTATTGCCTTTTTTAATTCATATGATTCACATTTTTCTGACTTCCATCGGCCAAAAATTGAAGAGGTAAGTAACTTCGTTTGGCCAAATAAATATGACCATTAAGTGATAATATTTCACTGTTGCCTTACAGATACATTAGGTATATATTTAAAATATTGATTTCTACGCTGTCACCCATTCCGCTTACGTATAAGATAGGGTAATTGAACAATTAACATTGGACGAATATAAATATTTCACAGGTGACTTATATGTATATATACTAAAGTTATTAGTTTCATAATATTGATTTCAACGTTATTATCAGTCCGGCTCATATAATAGACATGGTAATTGAACAATTAACTTTGTACGAATATAAAGTTTTATGAACTCCGCCATGTATAATATAAAAATAATCTTGATATTACCGGTAAGGTTTACTATAACAAGATTATTTTTATAATAAAATTGAAATGAATAGAAATACGCTATTTTCGCTCATTTGTTTATGTGCTCTAATATCTAGAACCTCACATCTGATTTCAAAAGCTCTTTTTGTTTTAAAAAGCGCACACTGAGGCAAAAATTATAGCAAATTATATATTATATGTCATCACGCTATGAAGCCGTAAAAAAGAATGCAAAATAAATTGGTGAAAGTAAACTACTGGAACAGTACAAGGCAGAGTCTGTCGTATGTTATTAATTGATCAGCCTGATTATTTCCGTTGATATTTAAACATTTCAGCTACCCGATCACAAATATCACTCTAGCCACGCTCAACCAGCGACCTGGAATCTAATCTGGTCCCTGCGGAGCACAGCGCCCTCAAAAGCCCTAAACATCGTGATAAACGCAAACAAATCTAGCGATGACGACATGTATTTACAGAAAATTATTGAATGACTTATCACTTAATTATTTCGTTTCTAAAAAAATCAACCATTAGTTGACTAAGCAGCAGTCTGCTATTACATTATATTATTGGCCTAGAATTCATCAGAGTTTTTATTCGCATAATAGTCACGTATACGTAATTATGTGCATCACAATAATACGTTAGAAAACCATTTAAATATGTTTATATCCTCTTGGGAAAATCACTGTCAAAATTACGGCTCCAACAAAAAAATTATATTTTTTACAACATTACTCTTCAATATTCTCCTATAATGAGTGCTTACATGTGATTCTGTGCATCAAAC
The DNA here is from genome assembly GCA_039881145.1 of Druceiella hillmani. Classification (NCBI taxonomy): domain Eukaryota; kingdom Metazoa; phylum Arthropoda; class Insecta; order Lepidoptera; family Hepialidae; genus Druceiella; species Druceiella hillmani. The sequence goes on from JAYKKI010000137.1 coordinate 2,528,401, forward strand.
TGAGAACAAAATGTAAATGAAGTAAAGTAAAAGCATCAATTGTTTTTGAAAATTAATTAAAATTTTTTGAAAATTTTGAATGAAATGAACAGAAATTTTTTTTGAGAAGTTTTTTTCAAAGCACGCTGAACTCTTCGATATACTAAAAATAAACTGTTTGAAACTTCGATGTACTAAAAATAAACTGTTTGTTATAATTTATATATTTTTACATATCTGAAAATATAATACTCTTCAGATCATAGTTGTAATGAAACTAAAATAAAAACTTTATTTTCATTGAATTCAAAGACATTTTTGTTGTAATTATTATTTACGTGAAACCAATATTATTCTGTTTAATTATCAATTATATATCAGTGATATTAACTGATTTTAACAATATATATGGACGCTTATTAAATATGAAAGATCGGAATATTTTTAATATATAATTCATAGGTTAAGCTTTTGAAAACAAATCCGTGAGCGCCGCGAAGTGAGAATTTTCATCAATCTCATTTTTCACAAACTCCTTTGACACAACTTAAAGGAAGTTTATTAAGGTACGTAACGTAAATTGGTGCTACCGAAACTTATTACTGAATTTAATTGAAAACATTTTTTAATTGCAGAAAGGCTGACAGGTTGATTATCCGACCGATATTATCCGACGATGATTTTACATTAACTAATGGATTTGAATTACCTACAGGGTAGTCCTTATCGCAGATGTAAATAGCTTTCGTTTACATCTGTGACAAATATTAAATATTTATACGGGCGCTTTCAATTTCGCTTCTATTTTTGCTCAAATTATTTGATGAGATTTTTTCAATAAAATACATTGATTAATTACTTAGGTTTAATATTAATTTGGTTGTTGTACGTAAAGTTACTATTGTATTTTTTTTTGTATTCTGCAACATTATTTATTTTAACTTTACGAATGATCAGTATTAGCTATTCATAAAAGTAAGAACTTGGAAAACGGGCTAACAATTATATTACATTGGATTGAATATATTTCGCATGTTTAAAAGTTATTGAAGTTTATAATGGTTTACGAGAACAAAAAAAATTGCTCGAAACCTTTCGAGGAGTTTCAATGTTTTCGCGATTATATATAATAAGGCGCTTCATTTTAAATTCACATTTGTGGTATAAAACATGGCTATTTTACTTTTCTTCTTGCAAATGTGCTCTGAATGCTTTCTTCACTTCATATATTGAAACATTTTCCCTTAAGGATAGTGATAATTTATATTTTTTATTCGTAATATAATAAAATTTAAAGATTTAAATGATAATTAAAATACTGTATAGGTTTTGCCGAAGTGTGGGTCAAATTGTAGTCACATATATGTTTTCAAACATAAAATCTGTCTAATGAGGTAGGTCATACACAAAGAATCTGTTCGGCATCTGGGTAAATGGTTGAGCCATCAATTTTACTTAGTCACCTTAATATTTGCACAATGTTTCATTCTCTATTAGAGAATGAAACATTGATTTGTTTATTTCTGTCAAAATTATTGTGTATTAGCAAATGACTGTAACCAATATCGATGTTTGGTTGTTCCGGAACATTTAATTTAATTATTGATGACGACAGTAGTTCTGAACATTTAATAACTGATTCTGTCAGAGTCAATTATTTGTCTACATTTTTTGTCACAAATATGTATCTATTAAGCGTGTAAAAATCTCTGATGAATTCTAGGTCAATTTTATAACGCAATGTCAAGCTGCGGCTTGGTCAACTGACGGTATCAACATTTTTAATTATTTGTCATAAATAGTTGAGACTCTTACTCATATTTTTTCCTCAGGTTGATACACAGAATCAGTTGTATGCATCATTTGTAGTAGAATATTTGAAGCGTGTTTCTCTAAACAGTATATATGCCTAGCCAAAATATAACGAGAAATTTGACATCTGCATTTAAATGTAGTTTAAAATTGTCAAAATAATTTAATGGCTTATTTATTTTACATAACCATATTTTTCTAACGTCCCGCACACTTACATAAATATCAGGTGTAAATTATAAAAACCCTCAAGTGATCAGTGTTAAAATATTGATTTTTACCATCGCGTATCTAGGTGTGTTATAATCTTAATATAACAAGACAAATTTACTAAAACAAAATTATTTACATAAAATTCAAACTAATCTATAAATCAGAAAAGTTTTTGTATTTATCGGTTTGTTCACGCTTCTCTGTGGAATCAGAGTCAGTTTCAAAATTATTTTTGTGTTAAAAAGTTCATACCTTGAGGAAGAATATTGATTATATATAACCGCGCTGTGATTCATAATGACAAAATAGCGATAAAGAAGCAAAATAAGTTTAGGTATGTCATACTACTTAATCAGTACATAATAATGACCGACCGGTTTATATGTTGATTAATCATCAAAAATAACATTTCTGCAGATGTTTATGTATTTATCTGTCTGATGAGGACACTTCAGCTCTATTCAACGAGTTGCCGAGAAACAAATCCAGGTCCGGCGGTGCGCCGCGTTATCAAATTCCTTAAACCTCGTGAATAATTCCATGTACCACGGAAAGTAAAAGCTGCATATCCACAAAAAACAATTTACCTTTTTTAATCAATCGTGCTTACATTCTTTTGGTAATAAAAAAAATATTCAACCATTATCCAAGCTAAAACAATTCAACCGATATCCATGAACCAAGCTGTAGTTTGGCATTCTTCTAGAATTATAATATCTCGAGGTTTTAACTGCAGCCTGCATAATAATTTTCTGTAGTCTATAACATCAATTTCTAACCATTATTTCCAGTTCACAAAATTTACTTAAACCATTATACCCATTTTCTAATCAGCCAGCAGACAAAATGGCCAGATATTTCTAATCAGCCAACAAATAATGGCCAGACGTTATTCATTTCCTGTGAAATAAAAATAAAAAGTAATCATGACACGGTAATGAAAACGTATGTTACAAATACAAGAGATTTTGAATTTTAATAAATACGCAAGAGTAAAAAAAGTCGCGTTTTTCACAGGTGTAAAATGTGATTCACAACGTTGTAGACGTCCATAAGTTAAGTTTACTAGTTCAGTATTTAAATAAAAATGTTAAAAATATAATTGAGGTTATGTTTTTTAATAATACTTTAATCAAAAAATTATATGTTAATACTTCTACATAATGTTGTTTTGAAGAGATCTTGTTTGTAATTTTACTATTAGGAATTCATTTGTTTTCGTGTAGAAACCGAAAATCTGTTATGGTAAAAATAATGAAGAAATATTTTTCAAGTGTGAATTGATATTCGGTAGCTCTAAATTATATTTTAAAATTAACCAGTCAAGACATAGGAAATACTAAGTCATAAATATAGCAATCAGTTTAGTCGAAAATTCGCCAAATTAAACATAATTTAAAAAGAAATATCAATCTCGAGTTGTCAAGCAACATAACCATAGAAATACGATAAAAACACCGTAGCCAGCTTTTGATGTGATTTATGCTTAGCCACTAAGAGTATGTTAAAAAAAATCCTTTTTCAGCGATTTTTCCCAATATATGCTATTGTAACATTTCCGTCTTTACGACTGATAAATGTAAAAAGCGATGTATGATATTTCAATCTCCTTAATGTAACTTCTCTTTTAGTGGCAACTCGAATTGAAAATCAAACACTAAATATTCCGAAGTTTTATCGTACTTTTGGTGAGGAATTATATAAATCGCAATATTCAAAGTCTAATTAAATTCTTAAATCGGTAAATTTATCTTGCTACCTTTTCTAACGCAAAAATGAATTCTCCTTTATTAAGACCAATATTTATACATTTTTACCGTGATAAGTTATCATTGATAAGGTAGGATCATTTTAGTTTGTATTGCAAGTGTTGATGTATTAATTATAATATTACCTCGTTAAAAAATACCCAGAAGTAATTCAGCGCTACATATTATAAAATATACTTATATGCTAGACTGTATTATTATATGGTTTAAATAGCGTCATGTTTATTAATCTAATCACTTTACTAATATACTTATATGCTAGACTGTATTATTATATGGTTGAAATAGCGTCATGTTTATTAATCTAATCACTTTACTAATTTATGG